>VZRJ01011565.1:289271-346846 GCA_013397565.1 Ptilonorhynchus violaceus | reverse complement strand
AAAAAAAAAAAAAAGACTCTTTTTATGTGTGTGTGTGTGTTCTCCAGGGGTGTTTGACAAACTGGGGAACAATGCAATGTGCAAACTTGAGCCACTTAATCTGTGCATTCTCGGCCAGGCTGAAATCCACCCTGCAGAGGAGAACTCATTCAGCGGGGCTTAATCCTCCCCCAGCTATCACCAAATGCCTTTAGCCCTGCAGACGTTTTCCCATTATTTGCCCAGCTTTTCCAGGGCTGGAAGTGCAGTGCTTGGGCTGCTAAGCCTCTTTTCCCCTGCGCTGCTGGAACCTGCTTATCATATTTTATGCCAAGGGAGGTTTTTCCCGACTGTTTCTCTCCGAGCACCACCAGCCTGCCTCTGCCTCGCTGGTTTTTTGTGAATTATTTTGGGGTGCAATAGCATTTTTTCACATTGAAGGTAACTTTGCAGAGGGCTGGGATAGGAGCAGGGATCAGGGGAGCTGCTTTCCAGGCGGAGTTCAGGGGAATGTGGATTAATCCACGGTTAATAAATTAACAATAGCAGCGTGTTTGGAGCTGGAATGGGGAGACAGAGGAGATGTCACCCTGCTTTTGTTCCCAGTCCCATCGGTGGGGAGCTCTTTGCCAGCCATGGAGTAATTTCCATCTTCTCTCCATCCAGGAAATCCTCTGCCTGGAATTAACAGAGGCTTTCCGAGCCGAAAGGAAGGGAGGAGAGAAGGTGGCTTTGTCATTGTACTGTGACTGTAATGCACTCCACTGAAAGGAGAAAAGGACACTTAAAAAAGGCAGAGCCACATTCCTGCTTTTTCCCCCTCCACTTCACCCTCTCATTAAGCCCAGGGAATAGCTCGGGTGAGAGGCGGCTCCTTCCCCGGAGGATTCGGGAATGAAGACGGTGCCATCCATCTGCACGGGCCCACTTTGAAATATTTAGGCTGTCAAGCAATTTCCAGCTGCTGGAAACGTGGATCTCTGCTCTCTGAACCGGGAGCAAGCCGGGGAAGCTGCGGTACAAGACAAGCTGCTGCCATCCCTTATTTTATCTCCTGGATACAGACAGCTCCTCGTGCCCCTGGGAATCACTCATCTCTCTTTAATGGAGTCGCAGCAGACTGAAGGGGGAATTGGGCCCACTCAGCTCGTCCCTGAACAATTTCAGTTCAGGCTTTCCCATTGACTTCCCTGGCAGCTGAGACTTTTGGGCATTGCACTGGGTTTGGGATTGGTTTGAGGTTAATAACAAGAACCTTCCAGAAAAGGGCCTCGGCCTGGACATCAGGTTCACTTTTGAGGGTACCTGGCCACTGCCTCATGTTCTCTCTTGATGGGCGAATTTTCAAAGGTGCTTGGAACAACCATACGTCTCTTCCCCAGAGGTGACGGCCTGGGATGGTCAGCAAGGAATTTCTTTGCATTTTTTGCTGAAAACCACAGTCCTGTGACGTGGAAATGAGGATTGTTCTCTGTTGTGAAAATATTGGCATGTGAATCAGAGAATCCTGGAATGGTTTGGGTGGGAAGGGACCTTAAAGGTCACTTAATTCCACCCCCTGCCATGGGCAGGGACACCTTCCACTATCCCGGGTTGCTCCAAGCCCCGTCCAGCCCTGCCTTGGGCACTTCCAGGGATCCAGGGGCAGCCACAGCTTCTCAATCAGACTTCAATATTTTTATCATAGAATCATTTAGGTTGGAAAAGACCTTTAAGACCATCGAGTCCACCTGTTGATATTCATTTTTATCTCTGATTGATGGACTCTGAGGGGTGGTGAGAAGAGGGCAGGGGCTGCCTGTGCGTGGGATGGCAGCAGAATCTCCCCATCTGCCCTCTCCCTGCTCCGGGGTGCAGCTCCCACCCGTGCCCTGTGCTGGCCCAAATGCAGCAGAGGTTTAAAAATCGCATCAGGATTTAAAACAAAAACTTGACACTGCGGTGCTGAGTCTGCTTTTCCTGCACTTCTTCACCGGTGCTGCCTTCAGAGAGGCCAAAAGTGATGGGAGGGCCTGTGAGGGCTGAGATAACCCTTCGAGTTTACTGAGGCCTTGGGGGGAGCTCAGCTTAGGTGCTGCCTGAGTTGTGTTTAAATCAAAGGGCTTTTAATTTAAGATCTGACAAGCAAGGCTGGAACGCATTTAATAGAAAGCAGTGACAATTTCAAAGCTCTGGCTCGGGATCCCAGTTAATGGATGAATTTAAGCTGCCAAATCCCTGCTCCAAGACAGCATTACAGGCACAGCCTTTTGTTTCCACGGAGCAAAGAGCATCACAGAGCTTTTGGGGTTTTTTCCCCCCCCCAGAAAAGGGATGTTGGACTAAGCTGGATTCAGGAGGCTGAATGAGCGCTCTGCCTTTTGCAGGGGCACACAATATCCCTTGCCCTTGTGGCATTCATATCCACGAGTGACAGGCCTGCTGCTCCTGGGTTGGAAATTGCTGGGATTAAAGGCTGGGAGTGATTCCCCTGGCGCCTTATCTGGATGGGTTTCCATCCGAGTTCGCTCCGGCTGGGAGTCCATTCCGCCCAGCCCTTCTGCAGAGCACTTGGCTGATTTTCTAATGGCACCTCTGACACGAATGAGGGGCATTTTGTCAAGGAAGCATCCGTGGAAAAGCCAAGGAAGCAGGCACGGGGAACCATTAGCACACGCGATGGCAGAGGAGACCATTCGGTGTTGGCTTGACAAATGCCATCGCTACAAGGGCGTGATAAAACACCTAAAAAAAAAAAAAAAAAGGGATGTGTGAGCCTCTGCCTAATCTCCAGTTTCATATAATTGTACCATGACAAATGGAGGCATTAGACCCGATAAGGTTTTAATAAAAATGCAAATACGGAAGTCCTGCGCTAGAAACGCTCCGAGTTGGTTCTCGAAAGTAAAATAATCTACTTGTTCTGGCCGTGGTGGTGATGAATATGCATATGCTCCTTTGTGGGGCTTTTTTTATTCCAAATATTGTGGGAATATGGTCGTGGGGGGAGCTGCAGTCGGACTTGGAAAGTTGTTCAGTCCAGAGAGCGCCCAAGTGACACGCAGACTCCCTTGCAGAGGTTGCTGTGCACACGCGTTTCTGACCTGGAAAAATTTACAATCCAAGTGTTTAATCTGGAATAAAACACGGCAGGGACATCAGTGGGTACAGGGGAATGAAAGGACCTTCCAGAGGAACAGCAGGGCAGGGACTGAGCGGAGCTTTCTTGGCTCCCAGCCTGGTGTCTTCCCCTGTAGCCAAGCCCCTCTCACGGCTGGTCAATCCCAGCGTTCCAGCAGTGATTCCAGAGGGGTCACACCCGCCTGGGGACAGACGTCGAGTGACAACCCATGGCTCACTGGGGAAATAAAAATCCTCCTTTGCTCAGAGGAGGCTCAAACCCTCATAAAATAAACCCGTGGCTGTGAGCACAGGTCTGACCCCTTCAATTCCTGGAGTTCCTCAGAGGTACCAAACACAAACAGTGCTGGGAAAATGCCACAGGCTGGGGGTTGTCCTGAGTCAGGGAAGTAAATGTGGGTTAAAGGATCCTGGACAAGGATCGTGGGGTTTTTTCCCTTGGTCCTGATGGTCTTCTCAGAATTCAGCACTCCCTGTGCCACAAAACTTCTTGGAAGAGCAGCCCGTGGGCATGAAGTGTGAGTGGTTTGGAGTTGGGTGGGGGGGATCCATCGGTGTGGGGGGCTGGGGAAGCAGACAGTTGAGCAGACTGTTGAGCTCCAGTGGCTGCAGAGCCGGGTTATCCAGCTCACCAAGGTCTCAGTTATCCCTTGTTTGATTGGTCAAGTGTCCAAAGCTCAGCTGTCCCAGCCCTCCTCACTGCCCCTCGGAGCGTGACCGGTTCCTGTGCTGTCACAGGAATCTCTTCGTGGTCCCCCTGCAATTATTTGCTTGTTTTTAGAAATGAGGGTGTATGCAGATGGTCTGGATTAGATTGTGGTATATAAATCTGTATATACACACCCTCTCCTCCTCCTGGGTGTCTGCTCTGCCCCTGGTGCTGCATTACAGCAGTGACAGCTCCCCACTGTCCCTTCAATTCCCCCTGATTTTGGGTTTTTCCCCTTGTTTCACGTTGTCAGTGTGACTGACGCCCTTGGCTGCACCCAGTAAAGCTCTGCATTCCTGGCCAGGCCAGCTCTGACATTCCTGGAGCTGATTGATCAGAACAATGTCCCTTTTAAGAAGTTACAGAGGAGGAGAGAATCTACATAGAGAGGAGTTTAATGGGAGAGAGCAGAAATCACTCTGCAAAGCTGCCAATGCTTCGGTGCCTGTGTGACCCAGAGGAGAATTTGGCAGGCAGAATAAACCATTTATTCTGATCAGACCAAGACAACATTTCTGCAGCGCCAGGGATTTCTGCACAGGTAATTAATAGATGATCCCTGCCCTGAATAACTTAGTCCTGTTATTGATGAGGGGGCTGCATCCCATTTCCAAGGGTCACAATGCAGGGCCCAAGCCCCCTGTTAATAGAAAAAAATAAATCCCTGCTGCTGCTGTTGATATCCCTGTGCCAAGTGTGAGGAGGCAGAGGTGGGGAAGAGGCTGCTGAGCTGGAGTTGTAAATGATCAAGGAGTGGCAATCAAGGGTCTGGGAGACACTTTGCATATTAAACACCACTGAAAAGCTCAGAAAGAGCTCAGAAGAAGCGACGGCGTCAATAAATCATTGAGTGATTTATCGTGAGTGTTTTGTGGGTGCAAAAAGCCCCTTTGTGGAATTCCCCGTGGAGGTGATTTGATTCTCCTGTTCCGTGTGATTAAAATGGATCCTTTCCCTGCACAGTTCGTCCCCAAACAGTGCAGATCACAGGGCTGGTAATTAGCAGGGACCAGATGGAGGAAGGGAACAGAACAAGAGGCAAAGCCAGATTTAAAATAGCAGAGGCTTCATTTGAAGTGGAGAAATGCTAAAGGAATTGGGAAAAATTGATGATCAAGCCTCTCCTTAACTGGGAGGGATCTGTGTGACATCCTGGTGCTCCAGATGCATTCCTGAGTGAGGCTGCACCACTCGAAAGCATCTCCACACCACGAGCCTTTATCTCTTTGTGTGCACTGGCAGCAGGAGTGGGACAGGCTCGGACAGACTGGAACTTGCCTTGCAATGGCCCCAGGATCCTGGATTTGCATATTCTGCTTGGATGTTGAAAAATAAATGATTTGTTAGATTTTTATCTGCTTCTGGTTATTGAATGTCTTCCCTTTCCTCTCTCACCTTCCCCTGCTTGAGGTTATTCCGATGTTATCGACTCCAAGAATCACAGAATCAAGCAGTTGGTTTAAGTCACGTGACCCTGTAGTCAAGCAGAATTTTTAAAAATTCTTTTGCCTTTTGATGTTTAAGGCTTTAGGGTCCATGCTGGTTAATCTTTCCCTTACACACAAGAGAAGCAAACATCTCCTTTCTAAATAAACTTCACCATTTTCATTGTGTTTTAAAATTGCTTGATGAGCCGGGGGTTGAAAGGCAAAAAAAAATTTAAATAAATTACATATTGAGAATTTATAAAAATACATTAATTAGCTAGTTTGCATCGAGGATACAGCTTGTAATGTGCCTAAACCCAAATCATCCTGCCAAAAAGCCTAAAATCAATGTTTTGTGGAACTCCCTCAAGCACTCCTGTGCATCCTTCCCGTTGTGCATGGGGCTCAAGGGCCTTGCTCTGAACTCCAGAGAAAAAAAAAGGTGATAAAACTTTTTAAAAAGTGCTTGATTTTGCATGCCCAGCCTGAGATTATTGGGAAAAAAATCCACATTTTTTTCAAAGCAGCAGTGGCTGCTACTTCAGGAAGACCAGGCTCTCTTGCAGCATCTCCAGGTGGGCATCCAGAGCTGCTCAAGCTTTTTTGAAACCCTGCCTGACTTTTATTACATGATAAGAGCCAATCTTTATGGACTTGAGGCTTGAAATGCAAATTACTGCCAATATTCACACCCCATTTGTGAGAGTGACCAGGGAGCCAAGGCCTTTGGGGCGAGCGAAGGACTTGGAAATGTCAGACTTTACCATCTGCAATCTTATTTGAGACTATTTTAACAGATTTTGGAGATGAATTTCTATTATGGAGAGGTAAAAGGGGGAAGGAAAAGCCTCCTTGTACAAGGGATATGCAGGAAGCCACAGCAAGCCAAGGCACAGAGGGAATAACGTGACTGAGTGGAACAGTTGGAGCAATCCATTTAATTTCCAAGTTCCAGGAGCCCACAATGGATTTTGTTTATATTTCTACTGCTGTGATTTTTCCGTCAGCAAGAGGAATCAGCTTCCTGTGTCTTCATCTCCTATGAATTTTTGTAATTTGCCTGCTGAGCCTCTGAGTTTTCTTAAAAAATACAAAACTCAGCACCCAGCACCTCTGGGATCCAGGTGTCCAATTCAGTTCTGGGTGGTGGAAACCTCAGGCTTCACCCTGGGCGTTTCCAGGATCCCACCCCGACCCCCCCAGGAAAATATTAATGCTTTATTTCATTTCCTGACTGTTTCCATTTACCCGTGCTACGCTCATGGATACTTTGGGATTGTCTTATTTAGTCCTCAAAACATGGACGGTTTACCCTGGGGTTTGGCTTTGCTTTTCATGCACCAACCACCCAGCTTTTCCTCCTGATGTTGACAGAGGAGATTGAGTTATTTTCCTGCTGACTGGCTGCTGTTGACAGGCTGGATTTGGGCTGCTGGCAAAACACCCTCTGTGGGCAGGGTGGCCCCGAGCTCGGCTGGAATTTGCTTTATTGGCAGGACAGATTGAGGTGCTGGTGACAAAATGCAAACAGCCCAATCCATCCCGTTGATAAAACACATTTATCTGACTATCAAATCCATCCGGTTGACAAAGCCGTTTTTGTTGGAAACTGAAAAGCATCTTTTTTTTTTTTTTTTCTGAGAGGAGGGAATAAATCCCTGCGGGAAGCAGCGCGGTTTATCGAGGAGCTGTGCCAGAGGCTCTCTGGCTCGCTGTGGGAAGTAGGAGTGTGCACCTCTGCAATAAAGGCATTAGAAACGGCAGGAAAAAACAACTGGGAAACGGAAAAAACAAATGGAATTATCTCCCATTTCCACAGCACGACACAGCCCTGCTCTAAAGGCTACACGGTTCATGCTTTGCGAGTTCTCCACACCCCAATGGAGCTTTGAAGGAGACCTAAAAACCTGTGTTCAGTGTTGATCCTGAACACGAAAATTAATGTCTCAATAGTAAAAACCATCTTGTCAGTGGCTGTGGTGGGGTCAGGTACCTCCAACCAACAGCTGGAGCAGCAATTCCTGTCTGTTCTTGGTCTATCCCTCTGTCCAAAGGCAGTAAAGTCTTGGATCTCTTTCCTTTCTAACATTCCTGTCTATCTGCAAGGACCAACTCTTCCTTTCCCTCAGGTTGTCCCACTGGTTAATACCATTTAAATTCCAACTTTGTTGCAATTTAAATTTCCGTTCTCTGCTTCAACCTCAATTTCTTTCTCCTGCTCTGCCTCCAGCCCAACCTGCTCCAGGCTGGCAGACAGCAAAAACCAGAGCTCTCTCTCCAGGCTCCCACGTTCCAGAGGTTTTCCTTCAATCACTTGGCCTCGGGAGCAGGTATTCCCCTCCCCTCGTGCAGTTCCTGAGGCACGGGAAGGGAATTTCGTGTCCCTCCTTGGCGTCGGGGCGGATGGAGCGTTTTGACCGTACGGACATTTGGAGCGATCAGAAATGTGATTTCCCGCTCCATCCGTGGCCTTGTGCTCTTCCCAAGGCGGGGGAGGTGGGGATGGATACGGTGGCACCACAAAGCAAACACGCTGACATTTGGAGCGGTTTCGTTCCCGGTTTCTATTTAAAAACACCGGATTTGATCGCGGGACGCGGGAGAACCGGGAATCAGCACTGCTTCCCCAGACTTCACTTATATAAGAAAGAAAGCTTTAAAACATGAAATTTATATTGGTGGCTGCTTCTTCTTACACACTGAGGTCAATTTTCCTTTTTTTTCCCCTGCAGAGAGGTGAACAGAAAGCAAAATAATGTCCGTGTTGAGGCGGTTTTGGCCCTTAGTTCTTGAAAGAGAATTTTGCTACGTGGGGGATAGGTCTTCTGCTCAGAACCCTCCATTTAGAATAGGGTTTTTTGGACATTATATGGTTTTTATATGATTTGGGCTAGTATACATATATAATTTTATATACACACTATGGTTTATGTATGGTTTGGGCTCATACACCGAGACAAAGAGCATCTGAACTGCTGCCAAATTAAAAGCGTTTTACATCGTGCTCAAGTGTAAATGACTGCATAAATGGGGAAGAAACATCAGGTCGAGGCCCTTTTCCTCATTAACCATTTCCCTCGTGGTCCCAGAGATTGCCGGAGTGACCCCCTGGCCGAGCCAGGCCTGGGGAAGAGCTGCTTTAATTAACCTTAATTATACAGAAAGGACACGTTGATGGTGTGGCTGCATAAAATCATGGGGTTGGAGAGACCTTAAATCCCATCCAGTGCCACCCCTGCCATGGGCAGGGACACCTCCCACTATCCCAGGCTGCTCCAACCTGGCCTTGGACACTTCCAGGGATGGGGCAGCCACAGCTTCTCCGGTAATTCCATCCCAGCCCCTCCCCACCCTCACAGGGAGAAATTCCTTCCTTAAATCCAACCTACACTTAATCTCTTCGCTCATCCTGTCACTTCATGCCCTTTTCCAAACTCCCTTGTGGAAAGAAGAAGCCCTGGGGAGGGTTTTTCTCCCAGCACATCGCTTTGAATCCTCCCATCGGGGCAACTCTCTGCCTGCAGGGTGACTTCAGGCTCAGGGGAGCTTTTCCTGGTGTTTACAAGCCCGGAATGCAGCTCCTGTGGGTGCCTGCGTGAGCCAGGAGGGATCCTGGCATCCCAGCACGACCAACATCTTGCGAGCAGCGATTGCATTTTGCTGCTGTTTGTCAGCAGCAGCAGCAGCAGCGAGATCCTGTGCCTGCCAGCATCAATCACAGAGGTGCCGTGTGAGGCTCTGCTCCAGGAGCTCAACTGGTTCACCGAGGATGCAGAGAGAAAAATCTATAATATTAAAGGTTATGTTATTTCTATTTTGCGACCTGGGTGTGGAAATACGGGTAAAAGCACGAGGAGAAACAAATGAATGTTTCTGTTCTGGATAAGGGAGTCCCTGGAGAGGGTTTGCGGGGGAATGGTGGAGTTTAGGAGGGATCAGACCTGTAGGAAAAGATTTCGGCGTCAATCAGACAGAAGGCAGAGGGAAAAGGAGCCACAGATGCTTTCACACGCGTTGTGCCCACAGGCAAGGTCTCACTGCCCGTGGAGAGCCCCAGACCTCCAGCCCATCTGGTTTCCAGCACCTCTCCCAGGAGGAGGCTCCCCAGGATAACCCATTCCCGGCGACAGGCGCGCCGCGTTCCTCTGTCACACCCCATTGCTTCCAGCTATTCCGTATTTCACTGTTTCCTGGTGATGTTTTTGGGTTCTTTGTGTTGTTCTGCTGTGTCTGCCCTTCCCTCGTTGCCCAGGCAGGTTCCCCTGCCCCCTTTGGGGGTGTTCGTTCTGCCACCCTCATTAATTACCCCGACACGAGCGGGGCCGGGCTCCCCGGCTTGGACAGTCAGAGCCTTTTCCTTGGGATGGGAACAGAAGGGAGCAGAGAGATAATGAGGGAGTCCATGACCTTTCCAAGGTCTCATTCCCTGTTTCTCATCCCTTATTTCAGCCCCTGTGCAATTAACTCCTGTCATCACCGCGGGCAAACCCCGCCGAGGAGATCCCGCGGAAACGAGGGAAAAACGACAGTTTTGGGTAGGCTGGGAACCAGAGCTCTGGGGCTGAGTCCTGCTCATCACGTTCTTTGTCTCGAGGGCTTTGTAGTGCAGAAATTGGTGTATGACCACGTGCAGCAGCTCCTTCCAGGGAAGGGGGAGCAATCCGAGAGGTCTCTGTGCGATATTGATTGTCACACGCCCCAGGAAAAACTCACCTGCACCCCAGAGCCAGCGGGGGCTGTGAAACAGCGCTGCCCTGACTGGAACCACCATCCTTGGATCGGCTAAAACGCCGCAGGATTTAGGAATGTCATTTCCCTTGGTTGAAGGAAGGGGTGTCGGTTCCAGTGGGCGCTGTTGTTCTGCAGCTTCCGTTCCTCGACGCCTCGGGATAAATTCTGCTGAGCGAGGGCAGGAGCGATCGTGAGGTGATTCGAGTCCGGCTTCTGGGCTTGATCTGAGCACTTCTGAGTGGGGAAATCTGCCTGTCGTTATTCCAGTTTCCCTGCCAGTTCAATCCCTTCCCTCACACCGAGAACCCACCGGTCCTCAGGGAAGGATTTTGACTCCGATGTGCTTTCCCCGCTCGGATGTTCTGCCTCAGTTGTCCTTTCAGACCCTGGGTTGACAAATTAAGGCTGGCAGGTCTGGCACAAATCAAGGTCTCTTTTCATGCAAGGTCAATGTGGTCACTGGCTCAGGGCAGCCCTGGTGCCCCAGTTTGTCCTGGGGGTGTTTTTCTAATTGTCACCCTCATCCTGCTACTCCAGATTTGTTTGGGGCCAGTCTCTTTAAGGTTGAGCTCTTCTTGACAGGACATGTTTTAAAACCATAGCCAGTCATGCACTGAACCACTGCCCTACCCCGGGTTTAGGATAAACTGGGGGGATAGAATTAGGATTAGGACAGAATATCTGCTCTTTCTTGCTATTCCTTTTAATTTGCAGAGTCTGGGTAAATATTGGCTCCAGGGAAGGGGATGGAGAAAGCCTGGCTGGAGGCAGGAGTTCAGGCACACCATCCCATCCCACGTCCTGCAGTGTTTTGGGATGGGGGAATGAAAATACAGAACGAGTGCCAAGCACCTTTTAAAATGAAAACGAGCCGGAGAACATCACCCTGCAGTGAAAACTGTTTCCTTGAAGCGCAGTAACATCCAAGCCGTTCACCTCGGATGGATCACCGACCCCGATGGGTTGTGGCTGTGAAATTCGGAGGTCGAAAGAATTTTGAGGTCTCCGAGCATGAAAAAGCAGGTGATGGTTTCACGAATGAAAATAGCAGGGTAGCAGTGTTCCAACAAAAATCAAGTGGAAGGCAGGCAGGTTGATGCTGGACAGCGAATTGAAAGGCTGAGTTTTAATTTTGGACGGCCAACTGCTTCTGCTTGTTGAATTTCAATTCCTTTATATTTCTAGCCCCACGCTTGCCTTGTTTAGATAATAAAGCAAGCTTGGCTCAGGGTTTTACACAGCAATTGCATTTATTCTGTGGTTACCTTTTTAAGCTGGTTCTGTAGTTACCACAGCAACAGTAAAATGGCTTAGTTATAATATGAAAACTTTCCATACAGAAGCGAATCTGATAAAATGTCATGAACTGTCTGGAAGAAATATGCGTGTTCCAATAAAAATCACGGGGTGTTTCTGGGGCTGCTGTAGCACTGCATTAACAATTCCATGGTTAAGGGCTCCTTGGTATCTCCCTTGTAAATCTGCCAGAGCTGGTCCTGAAACCAGCCTAAAACTGCCAGCTCCAAACTGGGGAGTGATTAAAAATGGCTCTAAACACCAAACTGGGTCTGTTCCATGGGAAAAGCAGAAGTTTCTGGTTTTTATCCCCCTCCAGCACAGGGATTCCCAATGCCAGAGGGCAGGGTTGGATGGGATATTGGGGGGGAATTCATCCCTGTGAGGGTGGGGAGGGGCTGGGATGGAATTCCCAGAGGAGCTGTGGCTGCCCCTGAATCCCTGGAAGTGTCCAAGGCTGGGTTGGAGCATCCTGGGATAGTGGAAGGTGTCCCTGCCCATGGCAGGGGTGGCACTGGATGGCCTTTAGGGTCCCTTCCCACCCAAAACATTCCATGATTCTGTGGTTCCATATAGAGGCACCTGTGGAGCAACGATAAAATGAGGGTTTGAGGAGGATATTTTTCAATTCACCTTTCAGAATCACAGTCAGTAGGTGCTAAATAAGATTATAATTAGTAGGATTTGTCACTCTGGAGCAGGACAACAGGCTCCCCTGGCCAGCCCCTTCCTGCTGGATCAATAACCAGTGGCTGCCCCAGCTCTCTGTCCAGCTCCCATCTCCCTGATCCTCCAGGGGCTTTCCCTGAGTTTATCCTTCCAACGCCGAGCCGGGAAGAGCAGCAGCGCCCTTATTTCCGTACCACGGACGAGCTGTGGGTGAATTCCCTGCGGATTTCCCTTTTTACCTCCCCATAATTGGTTGGGGCTGGGAATATGGAGAGTTTATATCCCTTTTAGCCGTGCCCTTCCCAAAGGCAACAACGCACGACGGCATTTCCCCAGCTCCCTCGTGGGCAGGAGGGGGAGGAAGGCCGAGGTTGTTCTGCCCACCGAGGTCTCGCTGCTCCGAGCGTTTCGCCGGGCTTGGAATTGCTGGGGTTTTATGTCCCCTGTCCCCGTGGGGTTATTCAAAGCTCTGCCATAAATACAGGAGATTAATCTGTGCGCTTCCATCCAAAGATGAGGGCCAGGGAATGGAATTAAATTGAAAGCCTGGCTGCTGGGAGGCACAGCAGAGCGACACAAAAGCTGCCCCCGTCTGCAGGAAACCCTCGTGGGCGCACGGCTGCCTCCTCTGGGACACCTCAGTGACACCAAAATGGATATTCCACTCTGTTATCCCACATTCCCAGCCAGAATCCTCAACGCTGGAGTTGTCACTGCTGGGGAGGTGTGCTGGGATGGCTTTTAAAGGAGCTGCTGCCTAGGAAAGGCAGTTTGATCCCAACAATGTGTTCTTCAGTGGGAATTCTCTTGCTTTATTGCAGGGATGGGGAGGCCCTGGCACAGGCTGCCCAGAGGAGCTGTGGATGCCCCATCCCTGGAAGTGCCCAAGGCCAGGTTGGACGGGGCTTGGAGCACCCTGGGACAGTGAGAGGTGTCCCTGCCCATGGCAGGGGTGGGACTGGATGGGGCTTAAGGTCCCTTCCCACCCAAACCATTCCAGGATTCTGTGCCTGTGCACAGCTTCAGCAAAATTTAAGTTTAGTGGGAGCTTTTTTTGGTCTAGACCTCCGGGACAACACAATTAACGTCCATCTAACCCAGCCAAGCCATCTACAGCCCAACCTATTTACACCCACTCTGTTAATCTAATTTGATCTGCTTACTGGTGAGAAACCTTCATTTAATACGTAACATTATTTAATTATTTAATATTTTAAAAATTCAGGGTTTTTTTCCTCTTTTAAGGAGTAAATCTCAAGATGAAGAGTTTGGGATTTTCTTTTTTTGACTGTATTTTTCCTTCAATGGGCTCAACCTTTTTTCAAGCTGCCTCCAAACAGCTTTTTTTGTTTAAATACTGGCAGTGAAAAACGCTTTATGCCGTTTGCTTGGCGTGGATGGAGTGCGCTCCTCCAGTGCCAGCCGGGGAGGAGATTGGCTCCTGCACCACCTGAAAGGAAGATGAAGATTTCTTTGATTCCTGCAGCGGGGATATAACTCAGCTATTCAATTTGATCCAGGAAAACTCCATCCACTAAATTTTCCAGGCATTTTAGAGTAATTTTTATGAGTCTCTGGGTTTACAGCTGGTGGGTGCATTTTTACTCCCCTGCTTTCGAGGCTGGGCTTTGGTGGCGTCAGTCTGGCAGTAAAATTGGATTTCAGTGCCTGCTGCTGTCCAGATTCCCTCTTTTTCTCACGCAGTGATCACCACCAGGCATTCCCAGCCCGGCCAGGACGTGGCACCTGCAGGAATAACCCGTGGAGAATTACCTGGGTTACCCTGGGGACAGCTCGTTATTGACGCAAACAAGCAGCAAGAGGAAGAATAAAATTTATTTTAAAATGATTTCTGGGCTCTGCTGTGTGTTTCAAACGCCAGGAGTTCCTCCCCGAGCCTCCCAGTGCAAGGGATGTTTGAGCAGAGCTGGAGGTGGCTGGGGGAAGGTTCCAGCATCACCCCTGGGGGCTCAGGGCACATTAACAACTTTTTTTTATGGTTTTATGGACCAGACTCGGAGCTGCAGCCGGGCAGGTCCCACCAAACATCCCCAGGAGCGTGTCCTGCCATGGATCACTCCCTAAATAACCCTCCCACCTCCTCAGCGAGCATCATTCCAGTGGGGATGAAATTCCCTGCACTGGCAGGGACATAAAATTCAGGATAACTCTGGGAACACCGCCTTGAGCAACCTTTGGAATGCCCCTGGCCACGATGATTCAGGAATTTGGGGAGTGATTTGCTCTCTGCCTGTGTTTCAGTGTTATTAATGACACTGGGTGGCCTCTCCGTGTGTTCTTTGCCATCCCTCACCTCCTCTCTGTGCAGTTCTGGGATTGGGAATCCTTTTCCCTTCTCCAGAGCCTCTGATCCTCGTTCAGGGCCTCACTGGGCAAGGTAAGGATTGGGAGAGAGTTGTCCTTGCCGTTGGACACCGGGAGGAGCAGAGGAGGGGGTTCTGGAACAGTCAGACCCGTACACAACAACTGCTCAAACCCAATTTTAGTGCATTTGTAATGGCCTCTCATTACTGCTAAGGCAAGAAGAGAATAAGAGAAATAAAACCATTCCCAAATGGTAATTGCATCTCCCTGAGCTTGTGGAAAGGCCACCTCATTCACTAAGCCTTAGACCAGAATATTTCCAACTCCATTTCGAACTCCCTCTTGTTCTCAGGGAGTGGCATCCACGGGAAGTTTTCCCACATTTCCAGCGTGTCCTGAGTGTCTGAGGGATGTCCTGACTTAGGATTTCCAGGGCAGAGGAGGCTTCAAACCCTACCCAGGATGTATTTATCCTATAGATGTATATCCTATATATCTGTATGTATTTATTTTATAGCAGCTTTGTCTCTCTCAGCCCATCATGCCTTTATATATATATATATAAAAATCTCTATTTTTAATCCACTTTGGGGAGAAATAACCCCTCTTTTAGCATTTCCACGATGCAGAACAGTTTTCCCAGCAGCTCCATTTCTGAGGTGCCTCTGTAATCCAACGAGTTCGAGCTCTGTGAATTGAAAACTCCAGTGTTTGATTATTTCAGTGAACGTGCTAATTATAGATATTTGCCGTCCTGCTCGCTGCACAGCAGAATTTTCTTTTATGAAAAGCAGCTCCAGCTCGGAGAAACTCCATTTATTTGCTCCGAGGGCTTGGAGGACATTTCCGAGCACAAACGTGGGTAACAACTGAATGTGATAGAATACAAATGTTTTGAGGTAAATTGCCTGTTTTCTCAAATGCCATCAAAGCTTTTGTTGCATCAGCAAATCCTCCAGAGTTTTAATTTTTTTTTATAGAAGTTTTAATACATCTAAACCAAGCAGCGTGAGGCACATTCCCCCAGCACCGTGGCTCTCTTGCTCTGTCATTGTCTCTCTTATATGACAAGGGTTTTTTTCTCCTAAATTACAGCTTTCAGATTATTCTGTAAATGTACTCACATATTTATAGTCCTTTTTTATTATTATTATTTAAAAAAAAAAAAAGCCTTTTTCATCCTCACAATCTCTGTGGCTCCTTTGCAATGTCTTCCTTTTTGGTGCTTTACATCTGCTTGGAAAAAGCAAATTTTGTGCCTGGTGACATTTCCCTATTTTAAAGGAAAATATTCAGTAACGTAGACTCAATTTAAATATCACTGGTGATTGTACATGGATTTTAATAATTGGTGATTTTATGTTGATTTCCATCATGAGTGATTTAAGATTGGTGATTTAATGATGTTTTAGAGGAGGCTCTTTCAGTACCAAACGTGCACAGTGAAGCTACAATTTTCCTTCCGGGCCAGAATTTGCAGGAGGGGGAGAAACAGTGGATTGATTTAGGTTTGTGTTGGTAGCTTTTCAGTCAGATGATTTGAATTTTTACAAAGAATTCTCTCCTTTTCGTAATCCAGC
Organism: Ptilonorhynchus violaceus; assembly: GCA_013397565.1. Lineage (NCBI taxonomy): Eukaryota > Metazoa > Chordata > Aves > Passeriformes > Ptilonorhynchidae > Ptilonorhynchus > Ptilonorhynchus violaceus. The sequence continues at coordinate 331,010 of VZRJ01011565.1, read as the reverse complement.
CTCTTCTTAGGGTTCACTTTCACCCAGACCAGTGCTGGGTTTCTGGATCCCGTGCAGATAACAGGGATGTTACCCTGTCCATCACCCTCAGAGGGCTGGGATATCACAAATTGGTGGTTATTGCTCAGCTTTTTGCTTTCTCCCAGCTCCTCTTACGCTCCTGATCCCCACTCCCTTGGAATTCTGTGCCTCTCTCAGCAATTGCTTCACCCAGAAATTCCCTGTACAAGCCCCGCGACCAAAATCTTCCTTTTCCTATTTCCAATTTTCTCTGCTCCCTCACCCTTTTTCTCTCAGAAGCACTTGTACATCTTCACTGCTGTAAAACATGACCATAACTGAGTGGAAAAACGCTCTTTTTTGTCTCATTTTTATTTTAGGTGGATTTTTTTTTTTATTGCTTGACTGGGTTCTCGTGTCCCTTTGCACAGAGAGATCCCAGCGGGGACCTCGGGAAGGGCCCTGGATGCCCGGGTGGGGTCGGCTGCTGGGGTTATCTGGGCTGTGGGGTGGGGAACGGTGGAGCACAAGCCCTGGACGCCTCCCCAGGAGAAAATTCCTGGTGAGCAGCAGCTCCCTGCCCACCCTGGGTGTTTGCCTGTGCTGATTCCCATAAACGAAGAGCTGGGGCAGAGCAAGCACTGAGCAGTTTGATCTCCTCATCCCTCCTTGCCAGCTCTGATAAGGGGTTCCTTTGGAATATCACGGACCCTCTTTCAATACCCAGCTCAGAGAATGAGACTCCAAGTGGATTTTTTTTCTTTAACCAGCGAATTTTTGGGACACCCCTTTTCTCCCCACAAGGCACTGAGGCTGCTCACACACCCTGTTCGGGGTCAGTGAGCTCGTTTTCCCTCACTGGAGCGTGTCACGGATCAGAAATCCTTAAAAAATCCTGCTCAGAGACTATAAAACTGCATTTTGTGAGCCCCCTCCCAGGGCTGGGGGGAGGTTTCGAGGCAGCTGCTTTGGAGGGGACGCACTGGACTTGGAATGCTCTGGTCTTGCTCTCCACGGCATTACAAAGGCCGCCTGACCCCCTCTCCAGGCAGCTGGGGCTTTAATTATGCTCTTAATTGCCTGCCCATAATATCGATTTCCCTTCCTCTGCAATGACTCCTTGCCTGCCTGATCCAAAGGGTTGGATCCTCTCTGGTTCATCCCTGCCTGGAATGAGGGAAGCCCGTGCTGGGGTTGGGGACTGAGCAGGAGGAGAGGCTGCACTCCCAGACCAAAGCCCTGTGACAGGGACAGCTCTGGCCACAGCCCCCCTGGGCTGGAAAACATGGCCCAAACAGCAGCAATATTGGCTGTTAAATTGATCAGTCTGTAATGATCACAGCCCAAATTATTATTATATTTATTGTTATTATTACTGTCCAAATAGGATTGGTTTTGTCCCATCGTCTGCCTGGGAGTGGAGCTCAGCAAAAAGTGACTTTGCTTGTCCAAAATGAGCAGGAATTGGGAAAAGCACCCTGAACACGAGTGGGGTCAGGCAGGAGAGGTGGCTCTGCAAGGAAGTTTTGAGTTGAATTTTCTGTCTCTGAGCTCGTCTTGCTCCTTGTGTCTCAAAAACTGAGACGATTCTATTTTACCAGACAGGATAACCTGCAGATCCAGTTGAAGTGTCTTGTGCTTTGCCCATATTTCCAAATAACTCTGACTGTAAGGGTTGCATTTGATGAACAAATATTCTCCCCCCATTCCCTGGCAGCAGAACTTGGGGCTTGCCTGGGACAGAAGGTGCAGCCCTGGAAATCCTGGCAGCAGGGAAGGTCTGCAGGAAAGACTGTGGGGTTGTTTGTTTCCAGCTGGAGATGCTGTTCCTGTACCAGTGTCAGTATTTCCTGTGGGGTTGTTTTATTCAAGCTGGAGATGCTGTTCCTGTACCAGTGTCAGTATTTCCTGTGGGGTTGTTTTATTCAAGCTGGAGATGCTGTTCCTGTACCAGTGTCAGTATTTCCTGTGGGGTTGTTTTATTCAAGCTGGAGATGCTGTTCCTGTACCAGTGTCAGTGATTGTGGTGACAGGCACAGGCTCAGAGCTGTCGCTCCAGGCAGAGCTGGCACCCTGCACCCCACGAGGTTGCGCCCTGCCTCAAGTTAACATCACTCCCTGCTGGTGCCCAGCACTCCGAGGTTCCCATTATCCAAGTGATCCCTGCACGGGGCTGCTCCCTCATCCATCACCCTGTCACTGCACCCCTGCCCCTCCTGCCACAGCTTCCCTGGACTTTATTCTGAGTTTTCACATGAAGCTGCTGCTATCAGGGCCATTTTTCTGTGGTGGTTTGATCACCCCTCTGGATCTTCTGGATTCAGTGGGATCCACAGCTGATAAAAAAGTTTATTTCTGTAAGTTAAGGGGCATGGATTTAGTGAAGTCTGTCTGGTTTTTGGTGCTGTGAGGCACCAGCACATCCTTTCACAGCTGTTCTCGCCTCGAACCCTCCAAGTGAACAGTGGCAAATTTGTTTTTAAAAAAACCCAATTGAGTTACCTGTGGAAAAGCGAGGTTTGGATCGATGTGACTAAACCACGGCCTGCACTGGAGCCCTCCCTTGGTGCACAGAGTTCTACAAGGAAAATGGCAATAAATCCTTGTGGAAATCAGTAGAAAAAGGAGCAGTCACCTCTCTCCCTGCTGATGCACCCCGTGCTCAGTGCTGAGGGGATGGAACGTGTCAGAATTATCAGGGTGAGCTGAGGGTGTGGGAGGAACACAGTTTTTAATGGATTCATTGTGAAAGTTTGAGAATAAGGAGCAGGGAAGAGAAATGATGGTGAAACCAGGGGGGCTGTTTTGCTTTTGAGAACAACTGGACCAACTTTCAACTGAGCATCCAGTGCCTTGAGGGGGGGGAATGGAGCAGGGAAAAGAGGTCACAGGAAGGACACACTGAGGGAAATCCTGCAGAACTGGAGGACCAGGAGTGATTTTTAAACTGTTTTAGATCAGCCAAACCTGCCCTGGGGACAGGGAGGTGACGCCTGTAGCTCGTGGAACGCTGTGATTCCCAGCTCAGGGATGGATGCTCTTCCCGTGGTGAGGGTGGGGAGGATGGACCTGGGAAGTTTTGCAGGCCCAGCTTAACTGGCAGGTGAGGGAGAGACCCCTGAAACGTCAACCACCCTGAAACATCAACCACAAACACGTGTTTAATTCCCTCTGGATTTCGGATCCAGCCCGGGGCAACGGGACGAAGGATCTGCCTGAGCTCCAGCTGCTCCCGGGGTCGTGCAAATATTCCCTCCCTGCAGCGGCCCCGGCTCAGCTCTGTCCACGCTGGTGGGTCTGTGTCCAGGAGCTGGCTGGGATTGATGGAATTACAGGAAGCAGAACACACGGAGCAGCCTCAGGGAGCAGCACCCTGCGGGTTGGCACCGATGTTTATTCACATCCACTCCGCCGCGGCGCGGGGTGCGTAATCAAGGTAATTAGGAAAATGAGAGGTGAAATAAAGTGCCAAGGTGGTTTGTTTTTTTTTTCTCTTTTTAAGCTTATTTTAACAAAATGAATTTAGTGGAGGCTGTGGGCTGTGATACTCTTTTTTTTTTTTAACTTCGAGGTGCCCAGGTTTCAGCAGTGGCTCTGTTGATTAACCTGACCAGAAATACACATTCAGCTTCAATCCCACTGTTTGTTTTAGAAGGGAAAAGCATTTCCCTGCCCAAAGCCTGGCCTGCTTTGTCAAACTGTCTATGGGCTGTTAACTCTTCGTGGAATCATGGAATGGTTTGGGTTGGAAGGGCCTTAAACTCATCCCATTCCCCCCCTGCCCTGGGCAGGGACACCTTCACTTCCAGTTGTGCAGTCACCTGAAGGATGATGGATTTGTTCAGCTACTTGGGCACTATCTGGATGGGTATGGATGGATATAATTCCTTTATTTCACCCATTTCCCTGAATTCCCCCCTCTATGTGCTGCTGTGGGTCCCTGGGTGGGTATGGATGGATATAATTCCTTTATTTCACTCTTTTCCCTGATTTCCGCCCCCCCCTCTGTGCTGCTATGCGTCCCTGGCTGTGCTGGTGGAGTGACAGGGGCACACATGCCAATATTCCTGATTCCCCAGGAATAAAACACGTGTTTAATTCCCTCTGGATTTCAGATCCAGCACTTTAATTCTCTGTTTTGCCCTGCAGAGCCTGCCCTGCTCCAGCAGAACACGGAGCTGCTGGAGGTTTGTGGTGAAGAACCAGGGGGGGACCCTCAAAGCGGAGCTGCCACCGATGCCAAAGTCACTCTTGGAGTTGCAGGGAGGGGGAAAAAAAAGCTCTCTTGGAGCATTTCTATCACTCTGGATGACACTGATGATGATGGCAGGAAGCTGCACGCTGCTGAAACACCAAAACCCAGCAGCTGCAGTGGTGTCAAGTGCCCTGTCCCATCCCCTGTGACAGCCCTGCCGCTGCCAGGAGCCCACATCCACGGGGAAGCGCAGTGCCTGGGAGTTATTTGGAAAAAAAAACCCCACAGCAGGCAATGTCACTGCATAAAATTTCCATTTTGTGAGGCTCAGTAATTACAGGGAGCAGTTCCCAAAATGTGCAGAGCGAAGGGAGTGAAGTGCCACAGCCAGAGCAGCGCCTTTCTGTCCCACCCCTTACACACATCTGCTCACACTTCAGTTCACGGGGGCCGATCCAGCACGAGCTGGAGGTGCTGAAAGGAAATCCGGGATGTTTAGGGGCTGCTGGAATAACAGCAGAGTTATTAAAACTCCCAGGCAGGGCCCTGTGGGCTGTGTGAAGCGGAAAGCATCTTGTTCCACGAGTGTCTCACGCATAAATTCCCCGGGCTGGCTGCCACACGCTCGGTGTTGTTACAGGTTCAAGGGCTCTGTCGGTCCTTTAGGGGCTGAAAAGGTGCCTCATATTGAAAGGACTCCCAGGCAGGGCTGGGCAATGCTCTGCTTCGCCCCTGACAAAACGCTGGATGTGTTTTTTTGTGGTTTTATTCTCTCGGAATGCATCGTCTGGGGCGTTTCAGCCCGAGCGTGCAGAGCAGGAGCTGCTCACACCGAATGAGGGGAGCTCTGGACATCCAGGCTCGGCTCCCGGCTCCCCCTGCACTCGGCTGAGTCATAAAATCTGAGCTGTATCTCTGCCTGCCAAGCGTGGGTATTAATAATTCCCCACACAGGAGGGAGATGATAAAACCCTTTATGATTTTAAGATCCTTCGCTTGTAAATGTGATATTGAAAGGGTGGATGGAAAGTGGAAATATATCAGACGTCCCCTGACTTGCTCAAAAACTCCTTTGCAGAATATAACCCACAGCCTAACTCACCATGAAATTTATTATTCACTTAAATACTGCACTGCAAGGTTGTGTTCCAGCTGAACAATGTTCCCTACTGCTCCCTATCAGAGGGAACAGGCTGCTGCAACTGCTCCATAATTGTTCTACTAATGCACACTTTATTAAACTCCTGCTGCTTTCTTCGCTGGTTTATCTACTAAAAATAGTCCGATTAATAAAATGGATGTCAGATGTATCCATCTCTATGTATTTCCCCCATGGAATTAGACAGTGCTAAACAGTAATTTGACTTTTTTTATTTCCTTCTTTTTTCTGTTGGTGTTAAGCAATGTCAATTATTCTCTGCAGCTCTGCTGGTGGACTGGAGGGAGGGTTTTATCCATTTGAATCCCATCCAGGTTGGCAGCCACGAGGATCCAGGTGTTCCCTGCTCTGTTGTGCCGTGGCAAACGTGGAGCAGGGAGGATGCCACCGGCCCAGGGAGCCTGGATGAGGGGCCCTTTCCTCGGATTTGAACCTCCCAAAATCTGCAAATAAACACAGCTGGGGAGCCCTCGTTAAAATCCCATCTGCATAATGACATGGGATGGGGTTTGAATTCCCTCTGGAGCTTCAGATGGGCCGGCAAGGGTGGCCTCTGCCTGCTCCTTTCCCAATCCCAGAACTCTGACAGCGTTTCCCTGGCTCTTCCCAGGCTGCAGGAACCTCTGAGCACAGCCCTGGGCTGTTTCCCACCCTGCAGCTGTGGAGCAGCACTTCCTTCTTCAGCTGGGTTCGGTATCCAGATGTTGAAAACCACAATTATGTCGCGGGGCAGCAGTGAAATAGATAAACAGATAAATCTGTTGATAAATAGGTCAACGACAGGGCACTTCCCAATATTTGTCTGTGCCGTTTGAGGCTCTTCCGTGGTCCCTGTGGGGTTTGAGAAGGAGAAATGGGACGTTGCAGAGGGTTTGGATCACCCTCTCCTCAGCAGCCACGGCGCTTGGTGGGTTTGGTGGCACCCCCAGATGGATGGCAAGGAAATAGAATGGAAAAGAAATAGAAATGAAAGGAAGATCAAGTGTAAAGTTTGTAGGGACACTGGGTTAAATTAACCCATTAAAATCCACTCCTGGCTTCACTGGGATCACTCCCCAGCACTAATTTGTGGTTTTTTCCCAGCGGGATGCAGCAGGAATTCACTGATGAGAACAAGCACGGAGCGGGTGTCACACAACCCCTCTGCAGCTCCCGTGGGAGTGGCACCTTCCTGCTTCGAAAAACCAAACCTTGAGGGTGGGAATGAGGAGCACAACCCTCGGCAGGCACCTGGGCAGCCTCTGAGGGGCTGCTCTGGGGAGAGGCCCCTCTCCCACCGCTCCCTTCCCCTGTATTTGATGGAGAAGAGCACTAAAGAGAAGGAGATCTTCCCAGTGAGCATCTCCCACCGGAAACAGGGATGGAATTTAACAGCAGTGAGGGTTTGGCAGTGCCCCAGCCAAGCTCTGGGAGGATGCTCACGGTGCCCAAAGCAGCTCCCGTGCCCACAAACCCCAGGAACTCCAAAGCCACACCAGAATTCCTCACAGTGGAAGCACCAAGCTGAAACCTCCAGGCTTTCCGAGCCGGATGCTTGTAGGGATCTCTCTGCCTGTCACCCTGGAGGGCACACGAGTGGCTTTGTCCCACACTTTGGAGCTTCTCAGGCTTCTCAAGTGCTCATCACACAGCTTTAGTGAGGGGCAGAGAGGGGAGCCTCCTCCTGCTTCCTTCGTTTTGGTGAAGGGTTTCATGGAAAAACTGGGAAAAGGTGCTTTCCTTTAACGGGATCCCATTGATCCTGTGGATCTCCGCTGTTCTCTCAACGGTGTTGCCTTTCCAGAGCTGGCAATCCATAGCAATAAGGGATGTTTTCTCTCCTGAACGACAGCAACCCTTTCCTAAATTCCAGGCTGAGCTGCCGCGCAGGAAAGCGCCGCAGTGAAGGGTTTGGGAACGCGTCAGCCGTGCAGGTTCCATTTAAAGCACGGAGAAATGAGGTTGGCTCCTCGTGGGCTCAGCCCGGCACCAGCCATCCCCTGGCTGGGACCCGATTTCCACCCAGCGGCTTGAACCTTTTCCGAACGGAGGGTCCCGGCCCGCTCTGCAGCCGCCGATCCGCTCCGTTCGCCCCGAGCGCCCGCGGGGATCCCGCGCTTGGGTTTTGACATTTGATATTTTAATTAAGCTCGCCCTGCAGGAGATGAGATGCCGACAGCCAGGCTTCCCTCGCCACGGGATGCTGGGAGTGAAACCTGGCGCCCGTGCCCCTTCCAAACCTGCGCCCCTGCCGGCTGGGGCAGCTCCGGAGAGGCCAGGCAGGCTCGGAGAGCTCCGGAGCTGCTGCCCCTAAACCAGGGCTTGCTTCATTGCTCCCTGGCTCTCATTCCGGCTGCACTGGGATGGGAATCTCTGTCCCTCGTTCCTGAGGAGCAGAGCCGCGAGCACAGATGGCTTATTTGGGAAGGAGGGGGAAAAAATGCTGAGGGTTTTGGGAATAAAAGAACTTTTTTGCTTCAGAGAAGAGCGCCTTTATGTGCAGGGCTCTGGTTGGATTGGTCAGCATCGCCCCAGAGTTCAGAACAGCACATTGTGAGGTTTTCACCGCCCTGCCCAGCACTGGAATGTGGTAGTAGGGATCAGTATTTGGTGTCTGGGGAGGGGTGGAATCCCTTGAACACCTCTCAGGCTCAAAGCACAGACTCTTGACCCAAAACCCCGCAGGGCAGTAACTCTCCGTGCCTCAGCTGAGGGGTGGGTGTGTGATCCCTTTCTCGTGCTGGGTGATTCAGTTTGATTCAATCTCCTTCCAGAGGGGTTAAATCACCCTGATATCGCCCTTGTGCTGATGTGGGCTGGGAGAGTTTCATCGCTCCCCTCTTCCCCAAGCCATGGGCCATGTCCAGCTCCTTGTGCCAAGGGGGGAATGCTGTGGGATTTCTCACACTCCTGCACTGCTGGAGCTGGAGCTTTTTTTTGGGTCTAATCCCTGAAAATACAGAAAATACCAACCAAATCTCAAGCCTTAAAGACACGATGCAAAAACCCAAAAGGTGGCAAAGGACAGGGAGAGAAAAGAAGCCCAAAGAATCAGTGAGGTGGCTCTGAGGAGCGAGAGAGGGGCTGATTCCAGCTCTGCTTCCTAAAAAAAGAAGAGGAGGAGGAGTAATTTTGTGTTAGGCCGTGGGATTTTCTCTCCTGCTTGCTGCAGTGACATCTCCTCGTTGAAATTTGTCCTGTCTTATGCCCTGGAGCAGAAAAGCTGCCTGAGGAATGGTTTATCTGCCCGTGGTTTGCAATGTTTGCCCCTTTTAATCCAAACGCGTTGGTTTCTTTTTTATTTTTTAAGTTTCGCAGAATTTTTGGAACTGAATAAATTGCAGCGGCAGCGAGGAATGGCTCTGGCTGGGCTTGCATCAAAAACCTGCAGCGTTATTCCGTGGGTTTTTCATTTGCATCATGGGAGAGGAGCAACCTCCATCCCAGGAACGCGGCTGAATCACAGGTGGTCTCAAAACAATTTTCGGCTTTGCCAAATATTTTTTTTTTTTTTTAATGTGTCGGCCGCGTTATTTAAATATTTCCTCTGCCTCCATTCTCCATCTGCAGCCCGTGCTCAGGCTTCCTTGGGACACGGAGGTGCTGGGAACGGGAATGCGCTCGTCTTTCACGGGAGGGAGGGCACGGATTTGGGGTGGGAGCAGGGTGGCAATGCCCCCTCAGCTTCTAGGGGGGCTAAAATGGCATTTTGGGAGCAGCCAGCAAAGCAGGGCTGTAACAGGTAGTGCCTCACTGAGCAGGGAAGGGAAGGAATGTGGTTTTTTTCACGGTTTCCTCCAGTTTGGCTTAATTGGGGGCTGTGGTTAATGAGTGTCACACGTTTGTTGTCACACAGGGACACCCTGGTGCCCAAACTCTCCCAGCACAGCGAGGTGAACGCAGCCAGGCAAGGGGTGATGTGCCCAGGGGGGGAAAAAATCACTCCACGGAGGTGGCTCTGGAGAAGGGAGGCTGAGAAAATGCTTTGGGAAGCTTAAAAAAGGAAAAAAAAAAAAAAGAAAAAGAAAAAAAGGCGAAGAGACAAATGTAAATGTTTGTTACAGGAGAGCAAAATAAGGGATCTGATTCCTTCGGGATTTAAAGTGATTGGGCAGCGCAGGCTGGTGTTGACCAAGGTCCTGAATTGCAAATATACATAGTATTGGCTTTACTGGCAGGAAAACAAGGAAAAAAAAGCAGTTACTGTTGCTTCCACAGTGCCTCAGTCTAAAGAGCATCCTCTGGTTTCTGTGCAAGCTTAACGATGTTTATTAAAAATGGCAAAAAAAGTGTGGGCTCTGCTGCCTTTTCCTGCAAAAATAAACATGGAATTAATAAGCCAGCACTGTCCAAACCTCCAGAATGCTCGCAGGGGCTTTTTTTATGATGTCAGGAACAGGCTTGGACTCAATGAGGAGATGCAGTTCGTGCTGTTCCTCCGCCACCTTTAGACTTGAGAGTCCTTCAGGCCTTCCTGATCATGAACTGGTTGGGTTGGTTTGGGGGTTTCTCGGTGTGTTCTGTGCGGCCCTGCTGCTCACAGGGACCTGTGAAGAAGCAAGAAGGGGTTTTTTTGTTGGTCTGTGGATTTTTATAGTGATTTTTACAATGATTGGCTTCATTTGTTGCCTTGTCCCTGCGTCCCTCACCTCTGGAAAGCTCCGGCTCTCCCTGTCCTGATCCTGCAAACAGTTCTGGGTTTATTTCTTTGTGTGGTTAACCTGAGCGTTCTCCTCTGCTGCAGACACCAAACGAGGTGTGTGGAGCTGCTGTTCCCCAGCCCCAGCCCTGGTCACGAGCTCCTCTCATGCAGATTCTGGCAGAAAATTCCATTACACTTTTCCCCCACTGCGCTGGCAATGGCTAAATGTAAATCCAGAATAAAGCCCTGCTCGATTCCCAAAGCTCTGCACAGTCTGTGAGTCGCCGCTCTGTTAATATTCATCGATTAAATTGCAGTTTCTCGAATATTTTTGGGCTGAAGAGCTCACTGACAGCCCGTCCCTGCGCTTTGCACTGATGGAAAAGTCACCCAGGAGGCCCCACCAGCTTCCAGAATTTTTTTCCTGCTGTATCTGCAGCTCTAAGGGACAATTCAGAGGACTGCAAACCCTTGGAGTGATGCTCTTCCTTTATAACATGTTAAAATAATATATATATATATATACACATACATACATATACAATTCCAGTGCTGATGAACTCTCTCAGGGTACAAAGTGCATTGCAGTGATTGCTCCCCAAAATTTTGAAGTCATGACGTTTTGGAGGCTCCCATGAAACAACAGAATGTGTTTTCTGTCCGTCTCCTGCTTAAATTGGGCTGGATTCAACGAAAGGTGAGGTGCAAAACCAACTTGGGAGGACAAGAAGTCTTCTCCAGTGCCTTGTTTTCCAAAAACCAAGGAAATTTTGGTTAAATTGGCCAGCTCTCCCTCTCATTGCCTTTTGGAGAGCTTGGCATCCGTGTGGGAAGGCGGAAAACTGGGAATTAATGAACACGTGGAGTTGGTTGTTTTGGGAGGAGTGAGGCCAGTCAGATGCTCCAAAGGGTTTCTGGGATAGCACATCATTAACTCAGCCTTTTATCTGCTTCTGACTCAAGCAGTGAAGGTAAAATGTCATTTTTGGGGTCAGTGGCATGAACTGGGAGGATTCCAGGACCCCAGTGGGGGAGTGAACGGGAATGGGCCTGAACTGGGGGAAGTTGTCACTAATACATGTTTAGATATTTAAATAAATCAGAGATCTACAGTGCTGGAAACTGCACAGAGCTGCAGTCTTTGTTCTGAGGCTGCAGATTTGGGCTGTGTCTGGGAGAAATGAAATATTTCCTTCACCATTTTAGCTGAGGGTGCAGAAAATGGATTTGGGGCGCGGGTGCTCAACGCCCAGCAGCCCTCGTTTAAATTTTCATTAAATGTTTGCATCAAATTTTGAGGCCTGATGGAAAACTGCTGGTAAATTTCTATTTAGTGTCTAAATTCAACAAAATTTATGTCAGTGAGCAGTTCCACCATTTTCCTGTGGGGAAATGATTCCCCCAAGAGGAGAAGACCTTTGCAAGGAGGCAAACTGAGTAACAGCTCATGATGAAAGCTCAAAAAGGGGTAGGGAGGGAGGAGAAAAACTGGGTTAGCCGACTGAAAGTGTTTTGTATCAAAATGGATTTAAAAATAATTAGAACGGACCAAATCTCTTTAGCACTGTGCCTTTATCAAAGCTCGTAAAGTGATTTGAGATTACTTGGGGGATGGGCCTGGAAGTGAAACTTGTCAGTGAAGAGTGGAATTAAATCCCATTTTCTTCTTTAAAACCTGAAACCAACACGTGGTGCTGGGGCCTTTTCCTCTCGGCTGCTCAAATGTGAGGAATTAGTTTTTATCCGAACTAAAAAATTAGGTTTTTGACCCTGTTTATCAGGAGAATCCAGGGGTTCAAAGGAAGAGGACTGAAGGCAGTGGAAGAGTTGGAATGAGAGGGTTTTGTCCTGGTTTTACTCTCTGGGAGGAAGGAGCCCCACTCTTTGCTGTGCACAAATAAAAAGTCAGGCGTGCCCTGGAGGGAGCAGGAGAGGATCAGTTTAACACCATTTTTAATGTTTTTAATCACAGGCTCCACACGTGTGGGACAGGCCAGGGGAACTCCACGGCTCAGGTTCCCAGAGAGCCTGTTTTGTGTGGCCCTGGAATGGAAACCAAAATGCTTCATTTCAACTTTATTTTCTTCTTTTTTTTTCCCCCCAAAAAATTGTGATCAGAAGTCAGAAAATCTCTTTTGATCCTATCCATCATTGGATCACTAATTGCACCAATCCCAAATTCCGAGCTCCTGGAGTGGAAATGCGGCGCTGAGGCAGCGGCTGGGTGTAGGGGGAAGATGGGCTGGAGGAAATCAGGGATTATTCCCACTGCAGCGGCACAAACCCTACAAATGGCAGGGCTGATTGCAGCCCCGCAGTGGAGAAACCCTGGGAAAACAGATTAGGGCATCAGGCAAATGTAGCAGCTCTTAAATGAGCGAGATAAGGACCAGGCTCCCGTTTTATCTCCGTGTGTCCGTGTAATCCCGGAGGCTTCTGGAGCCATAAACCGGCAGACCTGGCCATGAGTTTATTCCGGATGTGTTTAAAACATCAGGCTGTGAAAGTCCTCCAAGTGGCTGTCAGTGGTGAGGGAGTTATTTCATCTCCCGGCACCGGGGCACGGAGCGGGTGATGGATTTTCCGAGCGAGCCCAGACGCTGTAATTCCATTTCCATGCCAAGCACAGCCATTGTTCAGGGCGCTCCAGCCACGTTCCCTTTTCCCTCTGTGCTTGTTCCCACATCCAGAAATCAATCCTCGTTGTGGCCGAAGGGGGTGGCACCCCTGCAATGTTCCTGCTGGCGGATAATCCGCGGCTGGGATCCATCATTCCCGGGCTGTTGTTTGGGTGATGTATGGATGCCGTGCGTCACTGCAGGGCTTGGAGAGAGGGGGGGAGAAAAAATTAAAATTCTTTATAAATGGGAGAAAGGGTTCAGTTATTTATGGGGGGTGAGAAGGAAGGGGAGGGGAGGAGGGAGGAGATGAAATAAGAGCGGTTTGATTTCCACCTAAATCAATGGGAGCTGCAGGTGTTTATTAAACCCAAAAATTAGGGAAGGGAATTTCTGCATTTCCAGCTGCCTGCTTCCAGCATCGTGCCCTTCCCTGCTCTGGAGCTGCTGGAAGGGTGATCCAGGCACTTTTTGGAGCCAGGAGACTCCAACCCAGTGCTGGGCTCTGCTTTCACCTGTCCCGTGTCAGCTTGGACAGGTGGAACAGACCCTTTGTGCTCTGAGCTGCTCCTGCTGTTTGTGCCCACCACTAATGACGGAATCAGATGGTTAATTATTAAAATTCCACTATTTACAGAGTATTAACATTATTTTTATGTATGAATAGAACATTAATATTAATTTTTATTCATTACTGTACACACTGGAAGGCTGCAGTGAATAAATTCAAGGCTGAACCCTGATGGAGTTTGACAAAGAACACAAAGTTCAGGCATCTGGAGCCACTGTCGGGCTCTCTGTGGCTCAGGTCCTTTTCGAGGAGAATTCCCTGGGATCCTCTGAATATCTTGGCACAGCAGGGGCTTTTTGTTCCCCTCACAGAAACTGTGTGAGCAGAGGTGGGGCTGCCTCTGGGTATCTCAGTTTTTCCTCTTTTTTTTTTTAAAGGAAAGCCATATAGGGAGACCTTTGATTTCATATTTTGGATTTCTTCTTGCTTTTCAGCTCAGTGCCTGCTTTCTGCCTGCTCTGGTGACATCCACCCACTGCTGTCCCAAAGCATCCGGGTTCAGGAGGATTTCTGCACTTCTGCTCACAGGCAAGGCAAACTGAGGCACGCAGGAAGTGTAAAAATGTGATTACTAGAGATTAATAAGCAGCAGGATTAACGGGGTTTGCAGTGATCCAGAGCCCAGGGGATGGGAAACTGTGATGGGCAATCCCTCCAGTGCAGCCTCACACGCCTGGGATTGGCTTTGGAGGAGAAAAACTGGATGGAAAACTGGTTGGAAAATGAGGAGGGCGTCTTGACATTCCATCTGGAGGCCCTCTGAGGTCTGATCTTGCTTTTAGGGTCAGGAAACGTCTCTTTATGGTTGAACAGGCTTGGAAGTTGGTTCTCATCCTTCTTCTGTGTTTCTGCAGCTGCTGGGCTGCTCTTGCCTGGCTCTGGTCCTGACTGACGGGAGAAACGTGGGAAACACGGGAAACGGAGGATGGATCAAAGCTGGGATGGATCAAAGCTTCCATCGAGCTCAGCTCTGCTTCAGAATTGGCATAAAAGACCTGGAGAGTCTTGAAAATCGGCTGGGAAAAATCTCACATGAGCTGCGAGCGTGAGGCACCTGCGAGTTCGGGCCTGGCTGTTGTTTATTTTGGTGAAGGACTTTGGTTTTCTTTAAAAATGGCTTTTTCCTTCAATTCTTCGATTCTCTCATCATCCCATTGACATCGGGGGAATTTCGAGGGCAGGGGTGGGCGGGAGAGACCTGTTGGCATAAAGGAAACCCATTTCTTTGAGAAACTTTTTTCCAGGTTGTGTCTGCTGCTGCCTCCTCCCAACTTTGTGCACTGTGAACTAAAACAACACCCCTCGGAGAGGGGGTGGCACTCACAGCTTTCACCCAGAGAGATTATACCTTGTTTCTACTTCTCTACCACAAACTGGGGAGTTTTTAATTTTAATTTCAATTTAAATTTTCATTTCAATTTAAATTTTAATTTCAATTTCAATTTTAACTTCGATTTTAATTTTAATTTTAACTTCGATTTCAATTTTCATTTTCATTTTCATTTCAGTTTCAATTTCAATTTTAATTTCAATTTTAATTTTAATTTTAATTCCAATTTTAATTTTAATTTCAGTCTCAGGAAGGGTCACACAGAAGCTGCAGGTGCCCATTATCCTGGGTGCACTGGAGCAGGGTGTGTGTTCTCCAGCTGCTCTGGACCTTGTCCACATGGACTGGGATTATTGCCCTACCACAAGAATATCCACTCAAAATTCCTGGTATTTCCATTCGATCCTAGAAATGGGCTCTGCTAATTATTGGGGTGAAGGAAGCTCTTTAATATTCTCTTTATCACCCTTTGTGCCAGGCAGGCTCATCCTGGGGGTCCTCTCAGGGCTGCAACCCCTTGTTTTGGCTGCTGCCTGTGATCCCAGCTCACCAGAACCCCCCCAGGGCTCCTTGGGAATGTCACTGGGAGAAGGAGTGGAAATTTTGGAGGCTGCTCCTCGGGGCTTGATTGTCCCGTGGGGATGGATGGATGAAATTAAACTGAGGGGAGTTTGATTGAGGTGTGGCTCAGTTGAATATTAAATTATCCGAGAGCAGGAACTCGAGCGGCTGAGGAGGAACTCTTGGAATCCGCGGCACTTCTGCCTCCCTGCGTTGCCCACAACAGAAAACAAGGCTGGGTTTGGTTGGTTTTTATTTCTTTTGAGACAAAATCACGATGAAATGCAAGGTTCTTTCTGCTGATTTTCGTGGCAGGGGTAATTCCCTTTAAAAAGTTGGGGTTTCCAGGGTATTTGGGATGACTTTAAGGGGTCTGGTCACGTATTTTCAGCCCAGGAAGTTGTTTTGTGAGCAATTGTCTTAGCACACTCCCAATCTCGCAGGCCTTTTTTTCTCTAAATCATTCAATGAAGCTTTTTGAGTGGATATTTTGTGGATTTGGACCTCCCACCCAGGCCAGGGCAGGATTCCAGCTGATAACCCCACCCTGCGAGTGTTGATTCCCCACAACGTGCTCAGTTCTCCTGTGACACTGATTATTGTTTGGCACAACGCACAGAAAGTTTATTTTCCTCACTCAGAGTGGAATTATTCTCCCCTTGCTCAAAGGCATCCAGGCAAAGATACTGTGGCAAACTCTCCTTTTTTAGATATATTTATGATAAACCTGCAGGTACAAAATGGTGACAGAAACAAAGGTAAAGAGTTGGAGTAATTTACCTTTTTCTGAAGGGAATTTACAATCTTCATCACCTCCCTTTTAGGAAATGGGAATTCTATCAAAAGATATTTTTCACCCCTAAGTTTGATCATTTTTTAGTGATGCCATTCCGAACGGGAAGCAATGCGGTTTAAATGAATGGGGAATTCTGGGAAATGGATGGAAAAGCCGACTACAGTGGGGAGTGGGGTTGTTGCATCCCAGCCAAAGGTCTGGCAGCCCTTCTAAATGCCTTTTATTCCTTGGCAAGTGAAAACAGGTTTCATTTTCTTCTTCTTTTAAATGACTTTTTATTGATGCTTCATTCAAATTTCAGCTTTTTCTCCCCAAAAAGTGCAAGAGTTTCACCTTTCATTATGAAAACGTGGGTGAGCGTCTCATGGAAGGGGGAGAAAATCCTGTGACCACTTTTCCTTGCGAAAAATCCCTCTCCAGCCTCCCTGTAAAACCCTTTGAGGAGCCATGACCAGCCTGGCCATGGCCTAAACCCCCCAAACATCCCCAGACCCCTCTCACTGCAGATCCCAAATACTGGAATGGTTCTCCCATCTCTCCACGGAAGCTCAACCATCCCAAAGCGAGCTCGGGGCCTCCAAGAGTTAGGGAAAATAAATGCCTTTTAGGCATGAAGGAGGTTTTATCACAGGGGAAATCTGAGCCAGCTCCTAAAAAATCAGCCGAAATTGGCATTGAACCCAGGCAGGATGTCTCAGTGAAATGTGAATTTTAATCTCAATGAGAGAACAGAGCCAAGGGTTTAAAATTCACGGAAAAAAAAAGGCAAACAAACTGTTACATAACGATCCCTTCTGCCATGAAGCAAACACTGGGGGTTCTTTAATGTCTGTGTTTGACTCCTTGAGAGAACTCGTGCATAATGAGCTCCTTTGAAGGCACAGGACGAGTGGTTCTGGTTTCGTGCGAGTTTCCGACGGTAATTAAGCACCTTTAACGAGCTGCTCACAATTAAAGTGTCAGGGCTTTCTTGAATAGTCTTAATTTCAGCGAGCTTTTCGTGCTGGATCTGTGGGGAATATTAAAAGGCGCTTCGGCATCCGTGGAAATGTGTGCATGGGAGAGAAGGCCACAATCCAAAGGGAAGAGGAGGAATTGCACGCAAGAGGCGCCAGGAGAAGAGATGGAACGATTTTTCCAAGAGTTACCTCAAAAGCAGCAAAATATGCTCGTGTTGATAGAAGTTCAGATAATTATCTTCCATTAGCTAATTTGGGGCTCAGTCATTACTAAAAATTAAAAACCTCTGCACATATTTTATGTGGGCCAAACTTACTGGTAAATTAAATTAAATTTGTATTATATTATATTATATTATATTGCATTCTTTGTGCCAACTGAAGTATTCTCATTTCTCTTGGAGGTACCTGGGTTCTGCTTTGTGGGGGTTTTTTTTGGGGGTGTGGGATTTTGTTTGGTGCTTTCCCTTTTGTATTTTTACTTCACTTCCTCCCTAAATGTGAACCAGACGCCGATGTGAGCGTATTAATTACTGCGCATAATGAACCTCAGCAAATGGAATAAAGGACTAATTGGTGTCAATAAAAGTAACGCTGACAAATGCCTTTGTGTGTGATGGAGGCAGCGCTCGGTGTCACATGGGCAGGAGAACAAACAGCTCCCCTCCCTGGGGGAATTTTGGTTTTCCTCTGGAAGCTGGAGCTGGATGTTAAACAAGACAGGGAGCAGCAGAAACACAAGTTCTCAGCAGCCTTGGGGGCTGCTCGTGTTGGGTTTGATTGATTTCTGATCAGCAGAGTTTGGGTTGAGCTCAGGAGGATTTGAGCTGTGGCAGTGGGAATGGTGAAACGAAGGGTGGGGGAATTTTGGCTGTTGGATTTCTTTCCTGCTCTAAAGAGGAGCTGCCAGGGGTGGTGTCCTGGGATTTATTTATTTATTTTATTTTTTTTTAAATTTTAATTTTTATTTTTCTTTTCATACACACGATGCTCAGGGCATTCCTATGGTCTCCAGAGATCTTCAGGCGCGCCTTCAAACGCTGAACCCCAGCCCAAGGGATGTCTGGAGTGTTGGTGGCCTCTCTCCTGGTTTTCCCAGGCTTCCAATTGTGTGGAAAGGGATAAACTTGGATGGTTGGTGATGCCCAGAGCTCGGCTCCAGGTTGTGATTTTCAGTGGAATTTTCAGAAAACTGTTGTAATTTCTTATCATCCTTTTCTCTTTCTCCAAACTCAGGGCTTCTGTCAAGGCTGGGAAAGGCAGAAACAGCTGAGAAAGAGGTTCCAAGAATGAGGAGAAGTGGAAAAATACAGCTTTTGATTATTTTATCTTTTTTCCTCTCTCTTGCACTCCAAATCCTGGTGTGCTGACAGGCCCTATTTCCATTGCTGTGCCAAAAATCCCTTTTTTCAGGTGTATTTATGAGCACCCATCTGCCTGGGTGTCCCCACCCCGGCCGCGTGCTCACCAGGCTCCTGTCACCGGATTTGCCAATAACTTCAGGATGAGTTATCCAGGCTGATATAAAAACAAAGTTGTGCTCCCACAGGTCCCCCATTCCAACTCAAATATCAACAGTAATTAAAATTTCACTAAAATCAGCCCAAATCTTACTCAAAGCTTGGGTGTTTATTTATTTTTTTCCTTTCTTCTGCCTGTTTTTTCCTGCAGTCTTTCCATTTCTCCCGTTCCCCTGCCAGTGGAGTCCAGCAGGGCTCGAGCAGATTTATTTGGGGTTTGCCACTTCCCTCCTATCCCTTAGAGGAACTCACAGCACTTTTATTCCCCCTTCTGCCCCTGACCTGCTCCAGAACCTGCCCTTTATTTATTCTGCTTAATTACAGCTCTCACTGGCTGAGGGTCCCTTGGGATGTGTCTGGACCACACCAAGGATCCAGAGCTGTGGTTGGAATTTTCATTTCTTTCATTAGTTCGTCTCCAGGTAGGAATTGGCCGAGGAAAGGAGACTGGGAACAGGTTTTAAAAAATAAAAAAATATCTTCGGCTTATTCCTTTCTCTCTTTTTTTTGTTCTCAGTTTTCCAAGAGAAATATGTACTTAAATAAGGACCTGTGAATGTGTGAAGAGGTTTTTTTTTTTAAATTTTCATATTTATACCCTTGCTCGATGAGGCAGATAACTAATTTGGCAAAAAAAAAAAGGCATAATATCCAGAAATGGTTCTACAGCATCCTTAGAAATGTGCAAAATGCTCCTTATTTGGGTCTCTGTAGCCTTTGGCTGCAGGAATATCATTAATAAGCTCCGTGTTGTGCATCTGCAGATGTTCCAGGCTCCCTTTCCATGTGGCACCCTCATGGAAACACTCCCTCCACCACCAAGGTATAAAAATCAGAAAACTGGGATAAACCCACCACGGGAACGGAGGGAATAGGGATATTTTGGGCAACAACTTTAATGGAACAGACACATCCCCGGCCATAACCGTCCCCTCAGCTTTCAAGAGGGCCTGACCAAGGGTCAAGGTGTTTGTTACTGCAGGAGCCATGAGTGCTGCAAGGATGGATCTCAAGGCGCTCAGATCATCGCCATCAAATGTCATTTTTGATATAAAAATGTAAATTTCGCGAGTATCTGTCGGCTCCTTGTGATAATTGAATTATCAGCACAAGCTCTTCTTCCTGGAGCGGGTGCTGCTCTCGGCACGCGGAGAGGGAGGAAATCAGAACCTGCTGCAGCTTCTGGGTGTTCTGGCAAGTGCTGGGAGCGCTGTTCCCGCATGGAATCAGCCCAAAACCCCGCCTGGAACTGCAGTTCTTCCTCCTCGGGCTTAGCCTGGCTCGGTGACCCTCCCAGCCCGTAACTTACGAGCAGTGATGGGAAGTGAGAGGCAGGAACAGCTTCAGGTGGGACTTGGAGTTCTTTCCAGGAGCTGCCCGAGAGGATTTGGTGGATTTAAGGCTCACCTCACCTCTGTTGCTCCTGGAGTTATGCCTCACCTTGGCAAGGGTTGTTTGTCTGCCTCAGATCGAATCCGGGGAGGTTGGTGGAGGCAGCAAATGTTCCAGGAAGCTGCTGGAAACCTGCTCTGATTTATTTCCAGAGCCCCAAACTTCATTAAGGCTGCTAATCCGTGTCTTTATTCCACCTGCTCAATCCTGGGACTGCTCACCAGCCACTCATTTCTTCATTTGTATCGCCCAGGTAGGGGAATAATGAAGAATTGATTTTGAAATTGGGAAACGTGTAAGCACTTAATAAATAAATAAAAATGTATTGAGCCAGATCAGGCAGGTGAGGCTCGTCAGGGATCAGCCATGTCCCTGATTTGTGGCCTGGATTCTGTCACTGCCTCTCCAGACCCAACCACTTGATGAACAAAGCAATTGACTCCCGAGTGCCAATTATGCCTTGTACTAGTTAGGATTTTTATAGGTGTTTTTAGGTTTTTATATACATTATTTCATTTAGTTTTTGTAGGTTTTTATTCAGTTTTTTAATATACATTATTTCATCAAATATGGGGCTTGGATTTTAAACAGAAACACAAAAATAGCGCCTCTTTTACATATTAAATTACAGCTGCACTTTTTCCAACTTCCCCCTTTTACTTCCTTGCGAGATCCACAGGGAGATCTGTGGGTTTGATATTTACAGGGTCACAGGCACCTGTGCTTCTCCTTGCTAAAACATCCTTCGAGATGATTTAAAGCGTGCAGAGATTTCTGGAGCTCAAATATCCGCCAGGTAGGGGGAAACAAAACCCTTCACAATTTGTGTTTGTGTTCCTCTGCCATATGCAGCCCCTGAACGGCTCCTGAAACGAGGCCAAACGAGTGGCAGTAAAAATGTGACACACATTTGACCCGTGTGAGCCGCAAAGAGCCAGGGGCACCATCAAGTCCAACAGCTCCATTCCAATCCCACCCGTCTGCTTTGGGATGTTTTACTGGGGGGATAACTAAATAGGTTTTTGAGCTCTGCAGTCACAATTTAAGGCGCAGGGCTTGGGAAAGCAGCAAAGGGCTGAGTCCCTGAGATGGGAGAGGTGGATTTAATCTCCCGGTGTTTATAATTTTCCATCCTTTTGGCACGGGTGCAGCTCATGCTGAAAGGTTTCCCTTGGATCAGCGTCCCCTGGAATGGGAGGGAAAGGTGCAAAGTGTGGCCTCCTCCTGTGGAACACCGAGCAGGGTGAAAGGGGGAGAACCCACACCGGGCACCCAGGATGGAGGCACAAACCCAAAGGGAGGGGTTTTGTTGCATTGAGGGAGAGGAGATTTGGGTGGAAGCGGTGATTTCTCCAATCTGGGGGTGATTGGTGATCAAAGAAAGCAGCGATTGTTTGGGTAAGGACCTGCCTGAGGAAAAGGCTCCCCAGCCCTGGTGGGGCAGGTCCTGGAGGGTGCTTTA
This sequence comes from Ptilonorhynchus violaceus, assembly GCA_013397565.1. NCBI lineage: Eukaryota > Metazoa > Chordata > Aves > Passeriformes > Ptilonorhynchidae > Ptilonorhynchus > Ptilonorhynchus violaceus. The sequence continues at coordinate 309,826 of VZRJ01011565.1, read as the reverse complement.
GGGGAGGGGAGGCAGAACTTGTTGTTTAATCAGCTCCTTCTCCCTGGAGAAGCTGCTCCCGGAGCCGGGGGATGCTTGGGAGGATCCTGGAGCAGCAGGGGGGGAAGCGTGGCTGAGAAAACAGAAATCCAGGGGAAGGAGCTGCTTTTTAAGGAGCGGGAAGGTGATGGATGTGGAAACAATAAAGGCAGCCCTGGAGCCAGGGGCTGGAATATGGCTATGGATAGTCTCCCAAACTGTAAAAAAAAGTCACCCTGTGATTCTGCCCACCACAGGTTCCACAGAGAAATGGGATCACTGTGTTAAATCTGCTGCTGATTTATTTTGAATTAATGTTGGATGCTCCTTTTCCCGTGGTTTTCTCAGCCCAGGAGCTGCTCACGCCTGTAGCTGCCGTGGAACATGGACCACCCTCCCTGTCCAGGGTTGTTTATTTGGGTGCCTTGAGATAACGTTGAGAAGGACCTTTTCAAACGTGGCTGCGATTTTTACCCCATTTCAAACGTCCAGAGTCCTCTTTCATCCGAAAATTAGTGTGAAGGCAGGCAGGAATCCCGCAGAGAGACCTCACCTGGAAGGATCACAACTCTGCCCTCACACTTGTCAGTGCTCTGGAGGGAGAGGCTCTGCTCCCTTTTAGCAGCACAGTCATTCTCCTCCTCCTCTTCTGGCTCGGGTATTCACACACTTATAATAAAAATTTCCTTCAGATTAGCGGTGAAAATAAGTAGGAAAGCCTGGTACACGAACTGGTTGCATCACCAGGGGGATATTGCAGGGACAGGAGCTGGCTTGGGGCTGTTTGATCCGAACCCATAAAACCTGGATGGGTTTTCCAGCCATGTGAATGTCCCTGCACAATTCAATATCAGCTTGCCCTTGTTCTGCTGGTGAAACAGGAATAAAATAGGGAAAAAACCCTCACAGTCTGATCTTTAAACATCCAGAAGAAGCCCCAAATTTTCCTGGTCTGGCTTTCTCCTCCTTTGCCTCGAGAATAACCAGATTATCAAATGCTTAAATACATGGAGTTTATTAACTAGTTTATACATATTTTAAAGTGAGGTTCAGATTCTTCCTGCCACAGCACCTGATTGCCAGGAGCTCAAGGAATTTGCTTTAGTTACTTCATGGCCCTGATTATTCTTGGGGGATGGTTCAGGGCTCTGTCCCAGTTCACCCTCAGGGGATGCTTGTCCGAGTTGCCAGCCCTGCCATGAGATCTGGCACTACCTGGGCCCCTTGTCACAGCCAGGCCGTGGTTTCCAACAATTCCATGACCTGGATGTTGGAATCCCTCTCCGGGCAAGCCCTCATCAGCCCCTGCTGGAGTTGGCTCCAAAACTCCAAAAGCAGGGACCTGTTGGGCCGAGGGACTGGGATGAAGGGTGTGGAGGTGAAGTCTTTGTGTAATCTCCCTCCTTGGGAGGATTCAGAGGGAGATTAAATGACAAAAATCACTGCCTTTGACATTACAAACACCAAGGGACATTTTCCTGGCAGTGCCTCTGCTGTTTGGCCACCCTGAGTGAGGGAGCTGGAATCTGTGGGAGCAGGGAAGCTGTTGGTGTCCCACGATGGTCACTGCTCTGCCATCACCCAGCCTCACCCTCCAACCCTTTCCCAGGGCTGGGAGAACCATTCCCCCCCTCCCACTGCTCGGCCCTTGGGGCTGGGATGCATTCCTGCTGCCTTTCGGGAGGAAGACTTGCAAATGTTCCCCTCCAAGTTTTAATCTTCCACTTTCTTTCTCACTTTTACGACTCCTCTTAATCCCTCTGCCTCCTGCTTGCTTTATCCCACCAGATTTTGCATATGTAGGGGGGGAAAAAAGCAATTTTCTACTGTGTGGCGTTCAGCTGGAAGCCAATGGCAGATTTATGGGTGTTTTCCAGCTCTGTGTTACCTCTGCTTTTATTTATATTTGTGATCAGATACTGGACAGGTACCTGGTAACCGAAAGGATATTTAAGCAAATAAATGTCAGCCTCGCTTAGGAAGAGAAATAGCCCTGGAAAGAGATTAGATTTGTTCCAATTCATGGACAATCTATGGGGGATCCTCGTGGGGTTTTTTTTTTTCTTTTATGGAGTCTGTGGACTTGGAATTCACAAAAGCTGTGCAATATACTTCTTGTAACAATAATTGGTCCGTATTTCTAGGCCCTGGTGATTAATAAATCACTAATAAATCACGGAGGGGGGGTTGTCTTCCATGTTGAGCACTCACCAGCCATCGATTTCAAACGAGTGTCAGTGATTTATACTCGGGAGTGGGGGTGGGCAGGGAAATACCTGCTCATCTGCTTCCAAGCAAATGAACAATTCCAAAAATTCCATCCCCGAAGTGATCCCATCGTTAGGGCTGCTGTAATTTCCATCGGGGGCAGAGGCAGGAGCACAGGGGCTGCGGAGTGAGCGTCCCCTGGGACGGGATGTGCAGGGAAAAGGACGGCAGGAGCAGCTCCTCCCCACTCAGCTGATCCTGGAGAGCAGGAACAATCCACAGGAATTCTGAAAAGATGTGGAAATGAGGAATTAGCAGAAGAAACGAGTGGCCAATTTTATTTTTATTTTTTTTTGGTATTGTTAATATTGATTTATTGAGAGAATAAAATATGTGTGGACTGAGTGGGGGGGAAGCAGAGGTGTTGGATCAGGGAAAGAGTGGGCCAAGGGGTGGGAAGGAGAGCAGGAGGGAGGGTGGGATCCATGTGGATGTAAAGGAGAGAAAATCTTCAGGATGGAAGGAAAGTCCAAGGAGGTAAAACAACACGAGCCACTGGGGTTTTTTGGGGGGGAAACCCCCTAAACCCACAATTTATTGTTGTAGGGGAGACGGAGAGCAGGGGAAGGTTTGCGGAGCAAGAGCTGGCAGGGATCAGCTGCTCCATAACTTATTCAGGAATTATTTATTGTAGGCCCCACGGGGAAGCAGAGAAGGTTAATGAGGAGCTGAGCTAATCCACTGCTGGAGGTGGAACTGCCCCTCAAACCACCTCAGGAATCCAAGATTTTCTTTGGAACAGGTCTCCAACTCCAGCTCTTTCCCTGTTCTGTTTCCCACTTCCCTGGTTTTTGGGCTGCTCCTTCATCCTGTCCCACACTTAAAGTGAGCCCAAGGAATACCTGGATGTGTTCCCCAAATCCACCCTGCTTCCCAGGGATCCCACAGGGGGTGTGGGTGGGCTGTGTCTGTGTGGAGCGCTGCCTGGAGATTGGGATTGCCATGGCAACTTCACCTTCCCGAAGGCAGCATCAGAGGATGGGTAAAAGGAGTAAAATTGGGAAAAAAATCTCCCAGTCTGATATTTAAACATCCAAAAGAAGCCCAAAATTTTCCTGGTCTGGCTTTCTCCTGCTTTGCCTCGAGAATAACCAAATTATCAAATGCTTAAATGAAGGGGAGTTTTCATGGTTTAAAGATCAGTAAGTAAAGAATCCTTGGAGCAGGCTTGGAATTCATACAGGGCTCAGCAAAAAAAGGGATAAATTTGGGAATGGGCACTGCAGGAGAGGAGTTGCTGACTCTTCCTGCTGCCAGTTTCAAGGCCATCAGGTCAAGAAGTGCTCGTGGCCTCAGCCATAAAATGGGCACGTGAAGCAGAGGAAAGGAGGAGGATGATGTGGGGAACTTTAGGAAATGGCTTGGGGAAGGAATAGCAGCCACAAGTTGGAATTTTAGCCTTTCTTGGAGGAGGGAGCTGAGAAATGCCTGCTGGGCCACGCTCAGGAAGGATGAGGAGTCACAGGCAGGGAAAGCCTTTGGGTGGAAAAATCCCACACACGGGTCCCACCCAGCCCTGCTTCCCAAACAGCAGGGAGACCACTTGGATAAACCAAGGATTTAATGTGCTGCCCGGGAAAGCGTGAATTTAACAAATCAGTGTGCCAGGCAGTTTAAAAAAATTCTTTTATGCATGAGAAGATAACTGAGTAGATGATCAAAATCTTCTGTTTTATTTGGGGTCGCTTTCTCCGGAACAGGAAAGCCATTTCCATGCGTTTTCCATGCGTGTTCTGCAAGCTTCAAGTGACATTTTAAAATATCAATAAGATACAGGCTTTAAGGCAAAATTGCTTTTCGATCACCGCTCGCTGTCAGGGAATTTTTTAACGTTAATCTGTGCCTTTATATTTTAAGTAAAAAATCCCTACGGAGAACACGGCCGAGAGTGTTGCAAGCCGCGAAAACAGGAAACTTTTGTGGTTGTTTCTCTTACCTTTAGCTAAAATAAATAAAGATAAATTCCTGTAGATATATCCAGGCCTGAATGGTTCCAGCTGAGCCGTCTTTGGGAGAGGGGGATGTGCTCTGGAGGAAGATTTCTTTGGGGCAGTGGGAGATCAATTTTGTGTTTTATTTTTTTTGTGGAAATGGAGAGGAAAAGGGAAGGGAAGGGAAGGGAAGGGAAGGGAAGGGAGTTTGTGGCTCCCTGTTTCCAGCAAGAAGGGGGTTCTCTCTGAAAGAGAATCGATACTGGGCTGCATTTTGTCTTTGCCCTCCTGTTCCTTTTCTTTCTCTCCCCCTCCCTATCTTTGGAAAAATAGCACCTTCCCAGCCCCTTCCATAGGAACTTCTGGTCCTTCACTGGGGTGTACAATGGGATAACATTGGCTTAAAGTCCAAGGCCACCAACAGGAGAGGTGGAGAGAGACTTTGGAGAAGGGGTGGAGTGACAGGACAAAGGGAATGGCTTCCTACTGCCAGAGGGAAGGGATAGATGGGATATTGGGAAGGAATGAGGGTGGTGAGGGGCTGGGATGGAATTCCCAGAGAAGCTGTGGCTGCCCCATCCCTGGAAGTGTCCAAGGCCAGGTTGGACAGGGCTTGGAACACTCTGGGATAGGGGAAGGTGTCCCTGCCCATGGCAGGGGTGGCACTGGATGGGCTTTGAGGTCCCCTCCCACCTAAACCGTTCCATGATTCCCTGATCCTGAGTGCACCCTGGATGCCTCAGGAATTTTGCTGTATCCTGGCCCTTGCTTTCAATTGAGCACCTCCAGGCTGCTGGTGGATGGGGAGAGCACGCCCAATTTAGAAACCTTTTGCACTTAATTCCTGGGAATTGCGGTTTCTCAGCCGGACCCACGGGGTGCCCTTTATTCAGCGATCGTGAGACAGCAGCAAATTGCTGAAAACGAGTTCAAGTGGAGAAAAAAGAAAAAAAGCGAAGAAAAGAGGACCCCCTCAGCACAGAAATTACTGCACACAAACCCCACATTTCACTGTAAAGATGCATTTCAAACCAATTCAGGAAGATTAAAGTTGGCAAGTTGGCAATAAGCTGATTTTCCTCTCTTTTAAGTTAATAGCAGGATAGATACAACTCCAGGCTCGGAGCACTCGAGCCCTTTTCTCTCTCCCTTTTAAGTGGAGCTTTTTTGCAGGGTACAATCAGCTGCCTTTGTTGCAGCTCTCAACGCGTCCCTCCCGGGGGGGGAGTTAAAATCAATGCCTGATAAAATCTCTGCTGGAGTCGGGAATGGAGCTGCTGCTCGCAGCTACCGAGGGAAACCTCGGGAAGGTTCCCTCCGGCAGCTTTTCTTTCCGGATGTCTGGGGTTTTATCCCTAAAATAGCTGTGGAAAAGAACTTTGAGGGGCCTCGAGCTGCTGTTGGGGGGTTGGAGCTGCAGTGCCTTGTTTTGATGTCACCTCTGAGTTCAGAAATGGGATGAATCCTGAGGCTTCTGCAGAGAAGTTGGGAGTTTTCCACATGGGAAGCTGCTCCTGTGGAAATCCAAGATTCAGGAGGTGATGGTTGTGTTCACTTTAAAGAAATAAGAATGTGGAAAGAAGATTCCTTCAAGTGGCATTGATAGAGAGATAGTGGCATTTATCATTCATTTAAGAGGCTTCCCAGCAGATTCCCAAGCTGATTGTTAAAGAAGAAGAAATGATTCCGTGCCTCTACCCCTGGAATGTCCATGGAATATCCATGATTTTAAAGGTTGGATCCTTCAGCTCTGCTGGACACTGAACATGTGAAGTTGCATCTCTCCTGGATCATAAAAGGGATTTGGGTTAAGCCCACGAGGAGAGTTTGGCGGACTCGTGGTCATCCGTACCTCCAAGTGTCCAACCAATGGCAAAATATCACATTTAATGTCCCACAGCCTGTTCTGGGGGGAATGAAGGGGTGGATGAAGGGTCAGTGTGGCTGCCTGGGAGGAAAATGGAGCTGGATTCCCTAAGGGCAAAGAGGGACCCCGTGGGAAGAGCCATCCCCAGAGCAGCAGCACACAAATCATGCTGAGCCTGCTTTGAACACAGCTCCATTTTATTGGCTGCCTTCAAAAGAAATATTTAAAAATTTAAAAAGAAAATCAAAATACCTTTCAGGGTATTTTAAGGACACTTGGAGAGAAAAATTCAGCTGGTCAGATCCTTAATTTTTGCCTCCGGCCTGGCCGTGCAAACTGCAATGATAAAATCTGCTGGGCCACAAAGACAAACAGAATAAATAAATGGATATTTTACAATATATAAACAACTATGGAACGACCTTTTGGCTTTCAATTTCTCTGCCTACTCTGGCAAGTTTCCATCTGCAGGCAAACATATTGATGGATTATTTTCAATGATTTAAGAGAAAGGGCCGAAGGGCCAGATTTGAGCTAATGACACCAGCATTAGCATGGAGTGATGTTCACGTCCATGGCAGGTGGGGAGGTAAAATTAATCTCCTGTGCCAAGCTGTCCTGCATGAATAAAGAATTCATTTCTTAAAATCTATTGATTCCCCAGGGATTGCTTGCCAAGGAGATGCTAACATCAGCTTATCTGAATTCCAGCAGGCCACGAGAGGAGGAAACCCTCATCAATTCCCCAGCAGTTTGCACGCCACAGCCTGCTCTGAGTCACGAGTCAGCTCCAGGGCTGTGGACTTTCCATCCAGGAAAGCCCTTGCACCCCTCAGGCAATGGATAGTACCCCTGGAATATTGAAAAAATGAGATTTTTGAGGACCAGCTGTTTCTGGCGGCTCTCGATGCCACGTTCAGTGGGTCATTGTTGGGTTGTGGGTCCCGGTTTGGGGTTGCAGAAGTGAAAGGGAATCCACTGAAATCCCTTCCCTGCTGTGGGAACTGCAGCATCTACACTGATGGAATGTGGGAAGGATTCTCGGATGGCTGGGGTGTCCCAGTGGGGGCTGAGATGTTGGCATCAGTTTTTAACTGCGTGAACCTGGGAAAAATCCCCTCAGGGACTGCTCCTCCGTTTGTGTTTGTGATCCCTTTGTGTTCGCACAGCTCCTGGAGCAATGCGGCCGCCAGCTCAACAGGCTCCCGTGTCCAAGGAACAACGGGAAGGCAACAACACTATTAAATATTAAAACACAACCCAACTCCAACATTCCAGTCATGCAAACCCCTTCATTTACAGACAGTGAACATTCCCATTTTCCTCCAGGAAAAACTAATTCAAAGCCTAAAGTTAAGAACAGCAATTTTTATTCTTTTTTTTTCGGTGGAAGTCTAGACAGTAACAGAATTAACTCCCGAAGATAAAGATCTGAGGATCGAGATAACTGCTTTATTTCCTTTCAGCCCAGCGCTGATCGGGGAACGTCACCCACCATCGGCAGGGCTTTGTGTTGGAGTGAAAAGCCATCGGGAAGAGCAGATTTACAGGACGTTCCTCCGCTGCAAGAGTCGTTCAGATGCTGCCTTTGACTTCTTGCCCCGTTTCCTTTCCAGAATGTGATTTTTACGGGAAAGCAAAGCAATCTGCCCTTTTTGGATCATCAGCGACGGAGCGCTGCATCCTTTAGCAGGAGTCAGAGCCAGGCTGCTCACCAATGCCTGCTCCGTTGGATAATGGTTTGCAGCTCCTTTCATCGCTCCAGCTGTTGGCTTCAATCTGCTTTGGTGGTTTGATTAAAATAACGTTCTTTCTGTCACTTGGCAGTTGCCCGGTGTTGGGTGGCATCAACGAACTCGGTTTTTTTTGGTTTGAAGTGAGTCAAGGATCTGCTGAAGAGGAAATCACCAACACACCCAGGGAACTGATAGGGGAGGGCGGCAAAATCAAATCCAGGACTTGGAAAAATTTGCGTGGACAATCGGTGGGGAAGGAAACCTGCAGTGGTTTTGGTGGTTTTAACCCCTTCACGCAACCTCAGCCCTTTTCCATGTTTAAGTCCCATCCCACAGAAAGGGAGGACAATTTCTCACTGTCACCAGGCACCAGTTTAGAAATGCCACATCCTTAAATCTCTTGAATTAGTTGAGAATTTTAAAAAATGCTCTAAAGAGAGACTGACAGCAAACTGAGCTAAATTCTTGTGTGTTAATCTCTAGAAGAAACTAATGAGCAGTTCCTAGAAGTGCAAACAAAGACCAAAAACTCTTCTCCAAAGAGCAGGGGGTGGTTATTTTGTCTTTGTGGAAAACGTCAGCGGCCTTTGTGCCGATGGAAATGGGCCAGAGAAGGAGAACTTGGGCAAAGAAAGAAATATCGTTCCCATTTTACGGCTGGGGAGTTTTAGCACAGGCACTTGACAGAACTTACAGAGTCTCATATCAGAGCAGTCAGACCTGGAATTCAGATTTAGTTCCAATAAGCAGCTTTTATCACAGGATTGTTTTTCTTCCTTTTATAACTTGTCCTTGTAGCATATTCATAAATAACCAATAAGCCTTTAAAAATGGGATCTCTCCTTCTTGTTCTGTTCCATTTCTAATTCTCATCCTGGTTACACTGGCCAGTTTATTATCTCAAATGTTTACTTTCCACTATAAATGGAAATGACTTCTTTCCCTTCTTCTTCATGTTTCATGGTTATAATATCCTCCAGTGTTCCATTATCTCCTGGTACCTATGATAGATCAAAATCTTATGGACTTGCTATTTTGTAATAAATTAAATTGGCTGTAATAGAAAACTTAAGTAGCTGTAATGGTTTTTTATAAGTAATGGGTAAACTGGATTTTCTGTAGTTGGAATGGATTTCTAAATAATTTATCATACTATGTAAATCAGTGGAAGAATGCAGGGAGGGAGAGTAGGAAAATCACCATTCAGTGTCATCCTGGAGAGATTGTGTATTTATAGGGACATTGGTCATTAATTTTTGAGAACAGAGCTATTCTTTATCAGGCACACTCTCGGTTCAATGCTGGTCACACCGCAGCCACTTAGGGCCTCTAAAATCATGCTGGAAAAGGGGAAAATGTCGGGGAAATTTGGATCAAATGATGCCTTAAGCATCGGTGGAGATAAAAATCTCTTTTAAATTTATGCCAATTGTCATGGAGGAAATAGGTTTACCTATAGTGGGAATTTGAGGACCCTTCTAAAACATTCCAAGCGGAAAGGTTTTGTTGGAGTTCTCGTTGCTTCGATTACAGTTTCAACATCAGTCTTTGTTGCTCTCATATTTCAGCGGAGCAGAAGTATTGATCAGAGCACAGAAAGTATCGGTGATTCATCTCCAGCTGCGCTTTTGTGCGTCTGGTTCGTGTTTTAAGTTTTATGACAAACATTTTGACACCGAGCTGATGAGCTGGCTGATAAATAAATACCTGCTCCCCTGCATGCTAAACACCATAAACTCAGTGCACAGCAGAGTTCCCTGCTCACCTCTTCCTTTGCTGCAAAAAGAGGGCAGTGAAAAGGTTGGTTTGCTGCTCTGGGACCTGCAGGAATGGAGCCTCTGATGGACAGCAGGATAACGGGATGGAAAGTGGGATTTGGGGTGAGAGGCACAATTTGTTCTGTGCTTTGTATGCACTGAGCCCCCTGAATTCTGCTCCAGGCTGGGAATTAAGGTGGAATTCTGCAGTGGAAGTTTAACTGGAGCTCTGTGTTGTTCCTTTAGCCTGAGCTGGGATGTCAAAGCACCCCTGGTTCACACAGGTGTGACCTCACCAATGGGATCAGCCTTCCGAGGATCCTTTCTCCTTGAGAGTGCCAGGGATTTGATGGACTTACTTTACTCTGCCCCATTTGGGGGCTTGACCAGGACACGTAAGGGGGACCAGGAGCTCTGGTGGGTGATGAGTTGCTAAACTGAGCCCTCCTGTAGTTGCTGGTGGCTTTCAGAGGACAACGATGTCTCAAGGGCAGCCTAAAGCCTTTCATTCCTTTGAACCAGGAGGAGAAGAGATTTCAGCTTTGCAATTCAAATTTAATATTTTTACTGTTTCCTATTCTGATTTGCCTGTTCTTTTTCTTATTCTGATTCCCCTACTCCTTCTCCTCTCACAAATAATGCACTGGCAGAATTTTTTGACTCGGTGTGTTGAGACTCGTCCCTCCTTTCTTTGCTCCTTGTCCATTCCTTGTGCCTCCGACCTGCTCCCTGATTTCAGCAGAGATGAGCTGCATCCCTGTGCCAGGAATCTCCCTGTGCCCCAGGAGGGACCTGTCAGACACATCCTGGCACCAGAGCTTTCCATGATCCTTTGGTTATTCCCATGGTGAGCGCTGCCCGAGGCCGGTGCCAGCCCCAATATCTGAGAGGAGCGGCTCAGATCCATCCCTGCCCACGGATCAGCTGCCACAGAGCCCTTTCCTGGGAAATCCTTCATCCCACAGCCCCACGAGGACGGGTTCCTGCTCATCCCACATGGATGGGAATTCTTACAGCAGGCACAGGATAATCTGGGGACCATAAATACCCAAGGGAAAATCAGGAAGCCAGGAAACCTCTGGGGTTTATTTATGGCTCTTTGAATATAAGGTGTCTTTTGGGGGATTAACACCTTTCAACCCCAAAACTAAGCAGTATCAAATAAGAGAAGTCATTAATTCACTGAAAATAATCAATATTGAAAACGTTACTGCATGTAAAAAGTAACACAGAATATGGAGGAGAGTGAATGAGCACTAAGTTTAAATGTGAGGGGTTTTTTTTAAACCCATTTCATTTGCTTGATGTCATGTTGTTGGTTGATTCTGGGCTCATTAACTTACACACAAATCAGCTTTTCGCTTCGCACAGGCTGCGTGCTTAATGAATATTCCGAACTGGTGTTTTATTAATGCACCGCCTCAATTAGTGGGTAAAAAAGACTCCAAACACCTTTAAATTGTGTGATTTCCGAGGCAGCATGAGAGAAGCAGAAGGTAACAGTGAATTTCTAATTCCCCTCAGAAAATAAAAATCCAAAGTAATGGCTGCAGCTATTTGTGTCGGACATAAAAATTGATATAACATGTGGTAAACCTCCTATTGGGTATTATTACAAATGATTGATTCCTCTCTCCTCCTCCAGTTTAGATGGTGCAGTTCTTACTGTACAAACAACTCATGAAAAGTCAACATGTTTTACAAGTAAATAATTTACAGCCACTCTGCGGAACACGGAATAATATTTTACGTTAAGTGACATTAATTAGGGTGGAAATATTCACATGGCGGAGGGCTGGAGGATGGCTGGTGCCGCAAAAATTCTGCTCCTTGCAGTCTAAATGCAAATCAGAAGCTCGCAGAGTCACGACCACATGGCTCTTGAGGGAGAAATAATTCCCATTAAGTACCAGCTCTGAAATTACTCCAAGATTTGGGGAATGTGAGCCAAATTCCAGCCACTGACAGTCTCAGCCATCGCTGTCTTGGAAGGTTTTAGATGTGTTTTAATTAGAGGCGAGATTTATCTCAGGGTTTTGGGTCTGCATCCCATAAACACGTGGTTGTCCTCAGCCACAGCAGCAAAACAAAGTGTCTGGGCAGGATTGGTGTCACAGACCTGGGGTTTTTGGGTCAGGCCAGGTCCTGTGGTTTGATCTTGCTCATAAAATGTTCACCAGAATCCCTCAGGAGTTCCTGGGCTGGTGCTGCTCGAAACTTCTGCCCAAAGTGTGGCTTTTTTTCAGAAGGAAGTGGTGATTGATCATCCACCACCTTCCATCCACCATCCAAAATTGCAGTGTGACGGTGTCAGGAAGGACATCATAAAATCCTGGAATGGCTGGGTTGGGAAAGGCCTTAAAGCCCATCCAGTCCCACCCTGCCATGGACGGGGTCACCTCCCACTACCCCAGGTTGCTCCAAGCCCCATCCAGCCTGGCCTTGGGAACTTCCAGGGATCCAGGGGCATCTGTAGCTTCTCTGGACAACCAATTTTGTGTCCCCTGTGGGTTTGCCTCATTTTAGCTGTCTCTGCGAGCCACTCTGGGCAGCTCAAAAAGGGATTGGAAATTAAAAATCTCATCTCCAAATGGATACGCGAGAGGTGGACTTTGATAATATTTTGGAAATTTGCAGAGGTTTGGGGTTTTTTTTCAGTTCCAGCCTTGCTGCAGAATGGAGAATTCTCAAAGTCCATCACATGCAGTGACAACTAAGGCCAACCTTGTGGGTCGAGTCCTCCTCATCCTTAAATTGGTGAAGTTCTGTCACCTCCAGGCTCATGCAGGAGAGGCTTGGGCCACTCCTATCCCATTCATAGTTCCCATCCTGTTCACGAAATGAACAGGCCACTTGTCTGCTGGACAGGGTTAAAAACAGATATTTAATAAGTATTTTTCTCCTTTGAACTGCAGCCAGCTCGATAGAATTGCTCTGCTTTTCCAGCAGGAATCTGCCCAGAGCTCCTTGCTGCGCTGGGCTCTGTGTGTGTGGAGCTGGGATAAATAAACACCTGGAATAAAAGGGAAATAAAAGCTGTTGACCAGGCTTCTTGCGCCTCCATAAATGTTGCTGCACCTCCATAAAAAGCACTTTCAGTCTCCTGAGCAGCAGTGCCTCAGTGCAGCGTTTCTGCTCCAGAAAACTCCTTTGGATTGAGGCACATCCTGAGCTGGATGGAAGGGAGTGGGGGATGGTTTTATACCTGCTCAGGTGTCATAGAACCTGTAGGGGCAATATCTATATAAATGTATAAATGTAAAACAATAAATCATCCTCATTAATTAGGAACTTAAAGGGAAAAATTAATGAGGAGGAAAGAGGTGTGAACCCTGGTTTGGGGAGAAATGACTCGTTTGGGATGGGAAGCCTTGCTGAGCTCCTTATTTTCCCAGCAGGTTCCATAAAACACCCCCCACCTGGCATTTGAGTTGCTGATAGAAAGGGCTGGACTCCAAATTTCATGGGCAAATTGATTTGGGTTGTACCCTGATAAAGGTTCCTGAAGAAGTCGATAGCGTGTCGATGCAAGATGTGCTCCAAAATTTGGCAGATTTAATTTTTACAAACTTCACATTTCAGGATTTTGAGTAGCAAAAAAAAAAATAAAAATCTGAGTCTTTATTTATATTTTATGTGGAGATTTGTTTTATTTTGGAGTTGACTGTATATCCAATCAAGCAATATTATGCTCTAAATCATGGCTTAGAAAAATTGGGAAAAAGGGTTTTTCCATGACTTTTTTCCACCCTCACTTTCACCAACTCGTCAGCACTTAGAGCAAATAAACACAATTATCTCTAATAAAACTGATGTGCCATTGCTGGAGAACAGAAGTCTTCTTTCCCTGGCAATTGGGAAGAATATTGATGCCATATAATTTTCTTGCAGGCATTGGGAGTAATCTGGATGATTTACTTTGGGATTTCCTTGCTCTTTAAGCCTCACTCAGAAACAGATTTCTCATATTAGACATGAATTAAGCTCTAATATCTTGAAAATAAACAGAAACTACGAAAAAACCGCGAATATGGCTGCTGCTAATTAGAGTTAAATACCCTCCTACGCTGGCACTTCATGATTGGGAACTGCTGGTGTTTGTACATGGGGATGCTTTAAATGAAATGTACAAGTAATTTATAATATAAATACTTGTATCAAATAGCTGCTAAAACTGGCAGCATAATTAAGGAGCTGTTCTGTTGCTTGACGTTCTGCAGGAGCTTCTCTGCTCAGGTGACTGGTGAGGGGGTGTTTTGGAAGGCAGGGAAAAATAAACAGAAACTACGGAATTGTTTTTTGGGATGATGGAAATGGTGGAAATTTAACGGGGACCCCTTTGTGCTCATTCTCCAAATTCTTCTGTGCTGCCTCATTTGAGGTCAGTGAAAAGGTGCTGAACAAAACACAAAGGTTTAAATCTAAACCTTTAACTTGGAAGTGCTAAACAGGAAAATATTGTGGTTTATATCCTTGGAATATTTGCTGTGCTCAAGGAAATTAGACTTAAGTGCTTTAAGGTTTAAATTGTCTTTAATGAGCTGCTCCATCATTATGTTCATAAAAATATTTATATTATACATGAATCACTTGGTACCTGATATTGCTCTGAGCAGCCTGGGATAGGGGAGGTGTCCCTGCCCATGGCGTGGAATGGGATGAGCTTCAAGGTCCCTTCCAACCCAAACCATTCCATGATTCCATGACAGCTCCTTTTTCCAAAGCTGCCACAAGCAGCAACCATCGCCACCGATGCCATTTCAGCCCTGCTGAGATTTCCCTGCTGCCTCCCTGCCAAAGAGAAGTGTATGAAAGCAGTAAGTTAATGTTAATTAGCAGTCAATGGGGGAAAAAAACCCAAAAAACACTGTTTAAATAATTGATGGGAGGAAAAGGTGAGGGGTCCCAAGCTCTGTACAGCTGCACAGATCAGTGAAAAGCCATTGCAGTGCAATATATCAGAATAAAATCCGTGTGTCCCCTTGCCATGGCTATAAATAATTTCGCAAGGTTTAAGGCGGTGAGGAATGTTACCAAAAAAACCTCCTGTAATCTCCTGAAGTGTGAAAATTAATCACTCATAAGCATTTGACAGCATGGGCTCCCCACTCAGAGCTGGGAGCTTCACCCAGCAGTGGAAGTTTTATTCGTTTCCAATGTGCAATTTGAATTTTGGTGATGCTCGTTCCATTTTCGCAGCGAGTCCTTTGGAAATTTTCATGGGCAAAGTGAAACTCAGACTGATGATGTCGAACCTCTCGGTTTAGGGCCCTTCTGTGCTGATGGTTTTGGGACACTTGTGAATTCATTTGGGGGTTTATTCCTTCCCATTCCCAACCCCCCTTTGCACTTGTGGCTCTGGAGCGCCCTGGAAAATCAGCACTTCGACCTGGCACCGCGCAGAGGAAAATCAGGATGGCAATTAACTGGGGAAAAAAGCACTCTGGCTAATTATCTTCCAGCTTTCCATTCCCATTTATTATCCTAAAAAAGAGAAAGATGAACTGCACAGAATCCCTTTTGCACAGCAGCGTCATTGAACAGCAGATTAAACTCTGTGGTTTTCCGTGTGTCTGTGCCTCTTGGAGCTGCTTGTCTGAGTTGTTTAAACATTTCTCTGCAATCCTCCACCCTAAAAATCAATAATAATACAACAAATATTTTGTGGTTTTGTGATTTTTAATCCTTATTCTTTTCTTTCAGGGTAAAAATGATGTTTAAAACATCCGTGATTTTGCTTGGATAGGTTGGATCATTTCCCTCTTTCAGTCTCTCCTGTTTGATAGTTTTACCTGCATCCATTCCCTGTTTCTGTGCTGGTTTTTGATCCTCAAGTTTCATGAACTGCACGAAATCCAGAGGAAAGCTGTGCATTTCCCATCCTCTGGAGCCTGGATGGAATAAAGATGAAAACGCCCTAATTCTGACTGTGCACGGTGCTAAAAGAGGGGTTGGGTTTGGGATCCGGGCACTGAACTGGTGTTAGATTTTGGAGAGGGAGCCAGAGCTCTCCTGCAGGGTTTCTGTGTGATATCAACAAATCAACCAGACCCAGATTTTTAAAGAATTTAGAACTCTCAGCTGTCAATATTGCTCTGAAATTCTCTTTTTCTGGGTTTTTAAGTGCTGATGTTCTTGAAAGACAAAAGGTGGTAGCCTTAATTTTTCACACATTTTTCTCCTCACTCTTCCTAATGTGCAGAAATACCCTCGTGACATCACAGATCCACTGAATAATCAGAAATTGTGAGTATTTTTAGGAGATGTTGGGGAGGCTCTGCCTGGCACCAGGTGAAATATTCAGTTCAATGTCAGAGTTTGCTGGCAGCAGAAACTTTTGATTTATTCCGAGAGGATAAAGATAAATTAATGAGGATGGAAAGGAATGAATGGATTTTTTACTACATCAGTTTCTGGACAGGGGGAACAAGATTTTGGGGTCTCTGGGGTTCCAGGTCTCTGCTGTTCCTGCCTGTGGCTCCTCAGTGAAACCACCGAGGCTTGGTTTGCCCGGCAAAGTCTTTGCCCGAACATTTGGTAAGGTCTGAGTAAAGCCCAGAGCACTCCTGAGTGTTCCTGCCTCCTTCCAGCATCCTTCCCACTCTGCAAACAGGGCATGTCCCACCCAGGACACTCCTTTTGCTCCTTGTGAGCACAGATGGTGTTTTATTGTTGCAAAATCCTCACTTTTGGGGGCCAAAAGCACCTTGAGATCTTTCCTTGGTGGAAAGAATGATCTGCAAGGACTCAAAGCAGCATTTTCCAGCGTGGAGAAAAGCAGGGGAGAAGATATCTCGTTTTTCTCATTTTCCTCCTCTTTCTGCCAGCAGGAAAATCTGTTCCTCAGCTCCTTGTTTCCTTGCCCCCACTGATGACCTTCCCTTCCCTGCCGGCTCCGGAATCCTGGCAGCTCCTTAGAACCGGGAGAGGCTTTGCGCGATCGGAGCGATAATTCCCACCTCGCTCCGTGGCTGGAAGTGAGTTTGGGAGCGTTATTTATTCAAATTACAGGCATGAAGGACCCCATGGGAAATATGGAAGAGTGCCTCCCGTAAATGACAGCTTAGGGAGAATTTCCAATTGCACAAGACAGCTGTATCCCAAAAGTTAATCCAATTACGGGAGCACGGTGAGAAATGTCACCCTGAATCAGAGCGAGCCCATCCTGGGCGTTTGTGGCGAGTTCTGGCTCACATGCTCGGGATAACCTTTAAATTCCAAACCCAACTCCGGGCTGAAGTCATGCCTTGGGAATTGGGGGGATTTGAGCGCGTGGAGTTTCGCTGTCGCTTCGTGGGAAGTTCAGAGCAGCCCTTGGCTGGAAGGTATGGAACATGTGGAACATGTGGAACACATGGAACATATGGAACACGTGGAACATATGGAATATATGGAACATATGGAACATATGGAACACGAGCTTCCCTCCCAGCACACAGAACAGAGAAACCCTCGGTGTGCTCCCCTTTTCCACCCCTATCCCTCAAAACATTTTCCAGCTGCGCCTCGGGACCGTGAGCAGAGGGAAGTGCCGAGCTCTGCTCTGCCACCCCCGTACGCTTTTCCCTGTTTTGCCGCACATGAGCAGCCCCAGGATGGCTTGGAAAGCGGAGTTTCTGGAAGGGCCTCGTTTCCAGCTGCTGGTGTGTGCCAGCCAATGTGAATATTCGATCGGATGGAAAGCAGCAGCTCGCGAACGTGCAATCTGCTCCGGGCGGGAACGCACAGCTGCTGGGGCTGGAATGCACATCCCTGGCTCCCTCCGAGGGTGTCTGGGAGAACAAAAGAGCACGCTTGGAAAGCTGGGAACATTTTTTTGTTTGGGGTTTTTCTCCCTTTGTTTGTGAAGTGCTGGATTGGGCGTGCTGGAGCTGACGGGTCCTTGGTTTTCCACAAAAACAGATTTATCAGGATGTGGAAACGCTGGATTCGCTTACCCTGGTGAGCCAGCGTGTTCCCAGCCTTTGGTACTGACAGCACCTTTCCTCCTGGGAAACACAGATATAATTGACTTTCTGTAGCTGCTGATTTCCCAGGGAATCCAGGGAGTCAAGGACACGCTTGGCAGCTCAAGGACTGAGCTCGGAGACAGGAATCAAGCTGGGATTGTGTCGGCGCAGAACACAGGGACCCATTTCTGTCACCCACAGGTGAAAGCTGCCAGGGTGTGCTGCCTGCCTGAGAGAAGCCCCAGCCAGCTCCTTGGTGATGAACAGATTTGAGAGCAACATTTGTGTGCAGTGAGGAGGAGCAGACCTGCATTTCAAGCTGCTGGGGAGGCCTGGGGGCCAGCCGGGTGTTTTTAACCAAAGCGTCCTCGAGAAATGGAGCAGGAGCAGAAGTGTGTGCTCAGACTGCACCCAGGCCTGACGATCTGTGGGCCTTGGTGCTGCTCAGCAGAGCTCCAGTGGCTGCTGGAGGTGCCTCTTGCATGATTACATCGTTCATGTGGAAAAAGGACTCTGCAGAAATATCTTATGGTTTGGGTTTTTTAAAAAATAATACCTGGATTTCTGCAGAGTTTTCAACAGCCAGCCCAAGGACCCCTCCTCCCTGGACAGATCTGTCACACGGGGAGGGGGGGGGTGTGAGGTGCCACCTCCCCTGTTTATCATTCCTGTTATAATGACATTTCCATTTATTGCAAACTGTGGGATGTGCTTTTCTTGGTGGGAATCGATACCGATGACAAAGCTGAGTCCTGGGAAGTGCCAGTCCAGAAACCAGATTCTGATTTTTTTTTACCTCAGCTTGATCAGAGACAGACCTTGCAGATGGATAGACAGGGGGGAACATGGAAAACCTCCCGTCATTTCCAGCCCAACCCATAGAATCTGAGGGGTTTTGCTGTTGGACTCGATCCTTGCAGTGTTGAGCAGAGCAGGGAAGGAATTGCAGGAGCTCAGTTTCCAAGATCCTTCAGGCTTCTTTCTCCATCTCGTGCCCAGCAGCAGAACCCATCTTGTGGGTCATGGAAAACCCTTGCCCGAAGTGTCTGAGCTCCCAGCTCTCTCAGCATCGCCCCAGCATGTCGAGAACACCCAGAGCTGCCCCAAAAGGGCAGGAAAAACATGGGAATGGACCTGATGGCTCCAACCCCTGGGCTAAACATCCCTTATCTGCAGCCCTGATGCCAGAGGTGGCATCTCAGTGCTGGGGGACAGGGCTGTTCCCCAAACGGGAGTGGCTTCCAAAGCCTTTTCCCACCCTTGCTTCACACTGGGGATTCATTTGTGGCTGGAAAATCATTGACATCAGGATTTTATCTGTGCTGCAGTTTGGGCAAAGCTTGAAAGGGAAATTTTTGAAATTTTTTTCTTTTTTCTTTGGTTTTTTTTTGGGTTTTTTTGTTTGGTTGGTTGGGGTTTTTTTGTTTTGTTTTTATGTCTGTTTGGTTTTGTTTGGGATTTTTTTTTGTTCGTTTGCGTTTTGTTATTGGGGTTTTTTTGTTTGTTTGTTTTTCTAACCATCCACTATAAAAATATTTCCAATATCACCCTTCTTGGTGCAGTGTGGGTGTTGCATTCTTGCAGGACCAACCCTCGCCTCGGGACAGACTCCCATCTCCATCCTGCTCTCGGAGCACCGCTCCGAGCTCAGGAATTCCGACTGAAGCAGGGAGATGCCGCCTGTGTGGAACAGATACCAACCCAGGAGCTTTTAAAAATACACGTGCGTGTAGGAGTGTCCCAAGGCACGTTTTTGAGAGGTGTGTGCTTTTAAATCGTGCCCAAAAAACCCAAGTAACAAATGCTGGTGGTGACACCGCTCTGTGGTGACGTGCTCCTTACAAATGGGTGGAAGGGAAATAAAAATTACATTTCCTATTTGCAAAATCCCAACGGGTCAGCAGTAAATTCTCGTGTTCCGGCGAGCCAGGAATCCAGTGCTGCACACACACTGCTGGAAGTGCTCCCCGGGGTGCTCGTGTGGGATTGTTTGGAAAGAATGGCTTTGTTTGCCGTTGCCAATGGGATATTTACAGATCCAGGCATTTAATTTCTGCTTTACTGGCCCCAGCTTCCCTGCATAGTAAAATGTCCTTTATTTATGCATTTATGTCTATGGATTTATATATATTGAATATATATACACACATACCTGTATATATGTATTTATTTCTGTATATCTCTAGTGTTTCTATATATTTATTAATGATTCCATGGATAACACGACCTTGATGTTGCAGAGGTGCCACAGCCATTCCAGTTGCTCTATAATTGGATGTCCCAAAACGCAGACAAAAACCACTAAAGAAGGGAGAATCTTGGATGTATCCACGTGCAGCTGGGACTAAGACTCAGATTTAGAGATGCCCAAACATTCAGGGGTGTTATTGGGATTTTCGGGAGCAACTGGATTCCTAATCCATGCAAATGTGTCCTGGGTTAAACCAAGTTTTTGAACATCCAAGGTGCTCAGGTTCCTAATTCCTACTTGGCATAAAAGTGTCTTAGCAGTTAGGATCCTGTGGAAAGTTATTCGTGGGATATTTGGGAACGTGGGTCTGTTCCTGGATTTTTCCATTATGCCCTTCTGCATCTCCCAGAGTTTCTATAATTTTTGAACCCCAAAAACATCCAGTAAATCTCTCTCTAAGAAGAGCCCCCTGGATGGCATTTTTTTATAAAAGTTTGGGGATAAAATGTGCTCAATCCATGGAGTAATTATTATTATTATTATTATTATTATTATTATTATTACTACTATTATTAAATATAATTATATTTAATACATTANCTTAGACACAGCTGAGAGTTATGCTTTTCTTTGTGCGAGTTTGGGGAGTTAATTCCTTCATTCCAAAATGAGAAACTCTGGGCTCTGGTGCCGTTTGAAGTGTCCAATGTGCAGAAGATCATCCCTTCATTATTGATCTCCGAGCACCACCGACTCCTGAGTTATCTGCTCCGGGCATCACTCGGCTCATCCCCGACCTTGGCTCCTTCCACTGATGACAAACTTGGGAAACAGGGAG
>VZRJ01011565.1:156727-289242 GCA_013397565.1 Ptilonorhynchus violaceus | reverse complement strand
AAGCAGCCCAGGGAGTGCAATTAACGCCTGCTTATGGATAAAATTATTTATGAGGGGGCTGACTCCAGCTCAGCTGACAGCTGGAATAATTTTTCCAAGGGAAAACTTCGCCTGATGGTGGAGGTGCCGCTGCTCCAACCTGACTGAGAGTTGAAATTCCGAGCTGGCTGCGGAGCTGAGCTGATCCTGGCGGATCCCAGGCTGAGTTTCTCCCAGGGCAGGAGCCTGGGCGGACTTTGAAGATAAATGAGTTACCCCTGTCCTTGCCTTTGGCCTCGGTGGGTCGGGATGAGCTCCTTCACCATCGTCTCTTCCTGGCTCAGAAAGTCAATGAGCTGGTTCCCCCACCAGACTTGACATTTGTAAGGAAATAAAGAAAAAAAAAAAATCAAACTTTTTTAAAGCTTGGACTGGAGTTTAACCAAATTTCTTTCTCGTAGCTCTGCAGCTCAAGGCAAGTTTTTATTTTCCCTGTAACACTGAGAATCCTTTGTTCGGGATTATCAGACGAGGCTGGTTCTTCTCCAGATTCTTGCTTATTTTGTGTATTTTCAGGTCGAAAGAAAGTTTTGGTTTTTTTTTTTGTTTGGTTTGTTTTGTTTGTGTTTGTTTAGTTGGTTTGTTTTGTTTTGGGGGGCTTTTGAGGTGTTTGTTTGTTTGCTCATTTTTTATTGTTTTAGCCTTAGTTTTGTCTCTCATAAAGACACATTTATGTGAGTGAAAAAATGGGACAAATTAGGCCAATTTCTTCTGAGTTAACACTTCCATGTTATGACCTTAGAGGCCTTTTACAACCTGAGTGATTGTTTATCCTGGCACAAATCTCTCATTTCCATACAAGAACAACCAAACCAGCAGGAATGACCTTTGCACCAACGGTATTTGAACTTCATTAATGCAGTTTTGTTAATTAAATAGAAATTTTGTGCACAGGGAACTCCTGGAGGCAACTCTTGCCTGGTGGGATAAGTGCCTGAGGGGTGGCTGGAAGGAGAAAAGGTGGAGTTGTAGTGGTTTTCCTGGCTCTTTATGGAAAACTGGGTTGTAGGTCCTCAAAACACGGGAAAAAGCGGCAAGATTGGCTCCCATTCTCTGAAAGTTGATTTTTCCCGGATCCTCCCCGTTGCTTTTTGGGGTGAGGAGCACAGAAAACCCTGTGCCCTTTCAATGGAGGCCTTGAGGTTACGGATTCAATCCCAGATCCGAAATTCCAGGAACTGCAGGAACACAAAATTGCAGGAACTCCTCACCCAATTCCCATCTCCCCGTTCAGCTGGAATGGTCCATACAAGCAGTGTCTGATTGGACTTGTAAAGGTGTAAATTTGCTCAGGTTTTGGGGACAGAGTCCCTTTTGCTCAGCTGGATAGAAAACAACCCAAACCCTTGGATTCTTCCATCCAGAATGGTTGGGAATATCCCTACAGAAGACAGGAGTGGGGCACCCTTGTCAGCAGTTGTGTTTCTAAAGGGATTACAGAGGATCAGGATGAGTTGCTGGGATCTGGGCATCTTTTCCAGCCTCTTGCTGGCGGAGGGTTCATGGGGTTAGAAAAGGCTTCATGGAAACAGCAGATTTTCCTGGAAACAGCAGGGAAAATCAGTGTTCCCTCTGCAAGCACCAATCCAGGCGGCTTTGTCAGGTTTGCAAAAGTCTGCTCATGGCTCTTTCACAACCCCCAGTCCCCTCCGAGGGGGTGACGCTGCCGAATGAGGTGTGACAGCTCCCAGGGACTCCTTCCCAGAGACTTTTTCCAGAGATAATCATCACAGCAGGGATCCAATCCAAACAAATGCACTTCCCCCCTGGTTTTAGCAACTTCAGAGCTTGCAGTGCCTTCCCTCTCTGCTGGCAAGAACATCTTTGCTATTTTTTAGTGTCGTTGGAACAATTAGGGTTTGATTCATAAGATCTCTCCACCCACTTCGGGATAATTGCAGCAGCCCCACTGAGTTCAGCTGGAGCTGCAGCTTCATCTGGGAAACAATGGCTGGATGGGCTGAGTTATCCCTGCTTTCTCAAATCACTGGAATTGGGTGTCCCAGGCCAGCCCTGGGATGAAATCCATCCCGCCTGGTGCTGGGTGTCCGTGCAGCCAGCCTTGCTTCAGGCATCAGCTCTACCCTTTCTCCTCATTTGGGACTGAATTCTCCTCGTGCAGATTCCCAGTTCCAGTGAGTCCAGGAATAAACGGGAATGAAACAGGAAACATTGACCTGCTGCACTTCATTGAGGTCCTCAAAATCCCGGGGATGCCCAGGGTGGGGCTGAGCTGACTCTTGTGTGTCTAAAGCTGCAGGGCTTTCTCTTCTCCAAGGTTTATTTTGGATGATTGGGTTCATCTTCTTGCCGGGGGTCCTGGGTCTATCAGTCATGGCTGTTTTCAGCAACTCTTCACCTCTTTCCTTTGCAAGAGGCAAAACAGAAATAGGAGAAGTCAAGTCCTCCCTAAATTGTGTCGTATTAGATTTGCTCCAACAGATGAGTTGAGTTTGTTCAAAGACAAGCAAATCCACCAAGGTTTTAAATCCTTAGATTCAGTTTTCTATTCAAAGAATGATCCATGTGTTAGGATACTCACGGAATAAAAAGCTGGCAAGGAGGATGTAGCCTCAATGTAAATGAGATTGGTTTCTATTTCTTCTCCCGCCTCTATCCGCTGTGATTTAAGCAAATGTTGCAGTTATTTTCCGTTACATGATTGTTTTCAGTTTGACCAGCGTGGGGGAAAAAAAATAAACACAAACAAAACCTGGAATGGGCAACCTTTGAATTCTGTTTGAGATAAATAACACCATAAAGATGGTGCAAAAATAAGTGTTACCGTTCCATTTAATAGCGTGGCATTAAATACGTTCGCTTTACTGAGCTCCATAAGTCTTTTGTATATTCTTTATTTACTGACCTCTTCTACCATCTTTATATTTGTTTGGATTATGTGTTCAGGTGCCAGTTGTTTATGATCACCCCATAATTAGAAATTGAAACTTCTCTGCAGCTGCAGTTATGGGATCAGGAGGGTTCTCTGCTGCTGGAAATTCACTGCTGCAGGGAAGGCCAGTGTTTGGTGTGGGGTTATGGGGTGAGGATCTGGCACTTTGTGGTTGTGCCTTTATACTGAGTGAAATGAGAAGGGATTTAGGGTTTTTTCTCTACTTCCTGAGGCAGATCCCATGGATACTCCAATACCAGGCAGCAGGGGAAGTCCTTGAGGAACATTTTTATAAGAAAATCTCAAGGAACAGCTCTGAGTTGGGCCCTGAGCTGTTCAGCAGCCGTGGAAATTCAGGACAGAGTCTGAGTCGTTTCTCTGTGACCCATCCAGGAACCCAAATCCCACTCTCTGAACCCCATTCATGGAATGGTTTGGGCTGGAAGTGACTTCAAATATCATCCAGTTCCAAACCCCACCATGGGCAGGGACATTTCCCACCAGACCAGGTTACTCCAAACCACATCCAACCTGTTTTTCCCAGTGCCCCAGCCCACAGGAATTGTCCTCACATCTTTTTTTTCCTGTTGTTTTTTGTCTTTTCGGTGGATTGAGCCAAATTTTGGATTCATTTTTTGTGCTTTAAACTTCCATTGTCACCTGGGCTTTGTGGCCAGCTGGATGCCACTGGAGCTGAGCCGGGGATAAGCAGCTTAGCCTGGAGCAGTAATTGAATCCAAGCCAAATTCCCAGGCCCAGAAGGCTCATCCCTGTTTAAACAAAGAGTCACAGCAACGCCTGTGGATCTGAGCTGAGGGGGAGGAAATGACTCCTCTGAAACTGAACCCAGCAGGGACATTCTGTGTCCTTACAACTCCTCAGTTGGCCAATAAATGTCTTTTTGTCGTGTGGGCTCATAAAAGGGCTCTGAAGGACCAGCCTGGAAGGGTTGAGGAGGATAAATCCCTGGGCACCCCCTCAGCAGGGCGAGTTTTGGCCTTCAGTGGCCACTTTTTAGTCCTTCTGATTTTCCAGCAGAATTTAATTTGTCTGCTAAGGAGATAAAAATCTGCATTCAGCCCAGCACCTCTCCCCACGGAAAATCCTGACCTCAATGCCTTTGCATGGAGGTGAAAACTGCACGGAGCACGAGCAAGGAAAGGGGAATAACTCAGGGATTTTCTCTCCCAGCAAGGAAATGGGAATGATTGTGGGATTTTGTCTCCCAGCAAGGAAATGGGAGTAATTGTGGGATTTTGTCTCCCAGCAAGGAAGTAGGAATAACTCTGGGATTTTGTCTCCTGGCAAACTCAAACCATCCAGTCCCTGCATTCTTTGCTGCGTGTCTGTGGGGTGTGTTAGAGAAATGTGAAGAAATTTGAAGGGAGGTGTAGACAGCTAAAAGTAGAAGGGCTTCTCTATTTTCTTATTGATTTTACTACAAGTTAAAAATGAAACACACACACACACAAAAAAAAACCCCAAACAAACAAAAAACAGCACTAAGATTTCCAAATATTGAAATCACAGGGAATCATAAAGTTGTGGAATGTGTTGGGTTGGAAGGGATTTTAAAGCCCATCCAGTCCCACCCCCTGCCTTGGGACACCTTCCACTATCCCAGGTTGCTCCAACCTGGCATTGGACACTTATAGGGGTGGGGCAGCCACAGCTCCTCTGGGAATTCCATCCCAGCCCCTCCCCACCCTCACAGGGAAGGATTCCTTCCCAAATATCCCATTTCCAGGTGTGACCTCTGGAACACTCCTTCTATTCCTTTATCTGCAATCGCTGCTCGCTTCAGTTTCTGAACCGCTGATGAGAAATGAAGTTTTCTGAGAAAACTTCATGAGAAGTTCATGAGAAATGAACTGTTTTCCCGGATTCCAGCAGGGAACGGACTCAGTTTTGCAGCCTCTGGAGCAGAGCTGGGACTCTCCTGATGAGGGGAGTTTGCAGCTCGAGCCCTGTGACTGCGATTTTACACTGAAACTCTAATTTTGTTAATCCAAGGTGGAGCTCTTTGCCATTGCTCTGTGTGCAGCACTCAGTTGTCCCTACTTGTTTTCCCCAAACTGTCTGTTTTTAATCACCTGTAATTATGAAAACGTTCTGCTTTCTGATTGTCTATCTGCTCGGGAAAGCAAAGACGAAAGTCAACTGTGCTAACGTTTTCCTTTCAGTTTATTCATAAGGCCTCGGGAAACTAATGAGATTTATTCTGTGAATTAGTTTATAATTGTGCTTTAACTGCACTGTGACATTTAATAATGTCAGAAGGATTTTGCTTTAGGCAAAGTGATTTCAGCCTCTGTAGAAAATTAATTACCACTTTCTGAATAAACTACTTTTGTGTGTGTACGCATCTGAGCTAAGTGGTATTTTCAAGGTTAAGCTGCTTTCTCCTATTTTGAGGAGAAAAAATGTGGTGAAGACGTGGATGGAGCTTCCTGGTTCCCAGACAAGCAGCTGATTGTGTCAAGTAACCACAAACCAGATCCTGGTGTTGTTATAGGGTTTATTTTTTCCAAATGCAGCCTGAATTTTGGTGTTCTCCGGTGCCCAGGCCTCCAGTGCCTGGTTTGGGGAGCGCCAGAGGGACCTGGAGCTGTGAGAGCCAAGGCAGCCCCAGCAGCAGGACCTGCTCGGAGAAGAATGGGACAATTCCCATGGATTGGAAGAGCCCTCTGAGGTCATCGGGTCCAGCTGCTCCCCCAACACTGCCAAGGCCACCACTGGCCACATCCCCAAGCGCCACATCCACTGGGGAAGTTTTTCTTATTTACCCTGATTTTTGGCATTTATTTCTCTCCATTCAGCCGGTTTGGGGAGTTATTTCTGCCCTGCAGGTGTGGGATTTTTATTATTTCATCCCTGCTGCCTTCAGGAATTTCAGTGATTTCTCCCCAAAACCTCGGCACAAAGAGCAATTGGGCCACATCATCCCCTTTATTATGAATATTTATAATAAATCAGGTCAAAATAATCTGCTCATCTGCATGGGGTTGATCTCCAGAGGCCCCTTCCCATCCCAGCCATCCCGGGATTCTGTGCTGGATGGATAAAGAGTGGATTTATCCATTCTTGTCCCTTGCTAACGACCCTTCATTTCACCACAAAAAATCATCTTTGGATATCTGACAGGCTCGGTGGTGTTCAAGGGAGACAGAAAGAAGGAGAGTTGGCTGATGAGTGGTTTTGTCTGCTCAGCAAAACAATTTGGGAGCCATTCCCGGTCAAACGTGGCCAAATATTGGTCTTGGAATGAGCCCCTACCCCCACTTCCCTTTGGTGCTGCAACTCCTCAAGTGGCACCGCCCAAACCCCTCAGTTTCTCATTAAAAACACTTTAAACCAGATGATTTCTCCCAAATCTTTAATCATGGGAAGTTTCATTATAATAACAACTTCAGGGTGCTTCCAATTAACTGAACAATAACTGTATCTGGGGCTAATAAATGTTCGGCTGCCGGCCTGGAATTTATTAGCCCAGGAAAATGGTTATTGCCTCATAAACAGGGAGCACCTCCAGGTGATTTAATGACTCGTGTTTCTCTCACCCTCCATAAATTGGATCCAATAAACAGCTGAGATGAGCAAGATATTAAAAGTATAAACCCCGACAACAGCAAACTTTCCACTGGCAATTACTTAATGACAAGAGCGGGGGAATAAATCTTTGAAAAGTCAGTTCAGAACGTCGCAGGATAACCTGGAGTTGTCACTCAAGGAGTTCATAGTGTTGGATAACTTTGATTTTACTGTGTGGAGAGCTGAATAAATAATGGTGGGGTTGATCCAGTAGCTCTGCCATGAGTGTGGTGTCCTCTACCCGTGTCCAAGAGACATGCAAATGAGCTGGGGGTGGTTAATGAGGAGAACGATCTCACCAGGCAAAACTTGATCTCAGGGTTGGGGGCTCCTCGTTTCTGTGGTATTTTTAAATGCTGGGTAGGATGTTAGGGGAAAAAAAGGAATAAACCAATTTTTCTGTGTTTTTTCATATATGACCAGATAATGTTTTCCTCTTTGGTCATGCCTGAGAAGCAGCATTTGGGGTGGGGATATTTTGGCATAATCTCAGTTTTAGGACTATTTCAGCGAGGTCCTGTTCTCCCACATCTGCAGCCTCTTTTCGCATTCCTTGTGTTCTCCTTGTCTGGAGCTTTCCTGTTGCAAAACAGGATTTTGGAGTTTTGTGAATTGTGTGCCAAGGAGCGCCATGTAATCGAAACCCAACTTTTCACATGGTTTAACCTCTCCCTGTAAGGAAGTTTAGGGCTGTGAGTCCCACAGGCAGCTCTGTGAATAGTTCTGCTCTGGGTTTTAACGTTCACCTGCTCTTATTTCAGAATGGTGAATATTCTTTACAATCTCATTTGAGATTCTGAGTTTCCCTTCTCTGTTTTTCTGGGCTTTTTGAGACCTTGCTGTTGTGTCTTGTTGCAAACTCAGGACGGAAGGCGCCTTTTGGAAGGCGTTTGGGCATCCACACTGTGGAAAAGTGTCTGAGATTTGCAGGAAATTCAGTTTTCCAATGGAACTTCAGTTTCCAAGAGATTTAGAAGCCTCTGTGAATCCTTCCCTGATCGTTTCTGTGCCTCGGCAAACCCGAACTTATTTCTGTCCGCGAAGAATAAATGATACATTTCAGAAAGTTGCATTAATATTGATGAGCTTTACATACGGCTAGTTAGTATTCAAAGTATTTCAATTTGTTAAACAGCAAGAGTTTCAACCATTAATTATGTCCTGGCCATTCAATTTTCATCAAATTGAATAAATCAATGTGTTGGAACAGAACGATGTGTTTGGACCAGAAATATCTTCTCTGTTTCTAAATGGAAGCAGCACAAAAATGTCTTGCTCAGCATTTTTTTCCACGTTTGCATGGCCTATATTTCATGAATTTATTTTGTTTTCCTAAGGTTATATACAAATGTCTGTCCAAGAGGAATATGCATGGGCTTTTGTGTTGGGAATATTATTCCTGCTTGCTTAAAGATGAGGAACTGAGGCGGAGAGGGGCTCGGGTTTACAGAAATATTTCACTCAGAGCCTTCTGATGCCACCTCTGAGTAAATGAATACAACCCAGACTTTCTGTTTTAGCAATTAAAGCAGCTATAAATTAATATTTGAGTCAAAATCAATCAGTTTAGCTTGTTTTTCAGTTGTTAATGAACTACAGGTTCAAGATCAGGTTATTATGGGCTGCAGCGAGGGGTGTTTAGGACACTGGAAGACAGCGATGTTCAGGCTCGTGGGTCATTCAAGCCCTTCTGGAAATGTTACCCGAAATGAGCATTTTATGGTGCCTGTTGCAGCTGGGGGGAAAATGATCCTCTCATTGTTTTCTCTCCCTGAGCAGATGTCACTTTGGAGACTCAGGAATCTCCTGGACTTACAGCAAAAGCCCTTCTGAAGTGGCAGCCCCACTGTGGCATCATCCAGCTCCTTTCCATCCCATGTCTCACAGTTTGCTCCTGGGCCCCAGGAATTGCTTCCCGGCTGGGAGAGAGGGGCCAGACAGGGAGTGAATCTCAGATTTCTCAGGTTTTTCCCCTTCCAGCTCAAAGGCTCCGTCGGAATCGTTAGAGCTGGGAGCTCAAAGTCACTCTGACATTAAAAAAGCAGAGTAGAATCGAGTGCTGATTGCTGGAGAGCTCTCCCAGCGCACAAATGGCCCAATAAAATGGGTTTTCCCTGGTCAATTATCCCAAAACACTTGCATTGGCAGCTGCAGAGTATTCAGAGTATTCTTCTTTTATCCCTCCCCCCAATTTCTGAGCTCTCTGTGCACAAGTCTTTAGCCCGACACTGCAGTTCACAGCAGCTCAATAGAAGAAAAGGGGGCTGGAAAAGGACATTTATTGCTATTCAGAAAGCAAAGGGCTGGAAATAACTGGAAATCCTTGCTTGGAGCAGGGGGTGGATCTGAGGATTGTGTGAAGTCGGTGCCAGCCTCAGATAGTCGGTGACTCTATAAAATGGGAAAGGATGTGATGGGAGAAGCTCACAGAACGGTTTGAGGTGGAAGGAGTATTTTTTGATGTGTTTACAGTTGGCGAATTGTTCTGCTGAACGAGAAAAACGGGAAGGGTTTGTTGTTGACATTAATAAAGCCATTTTTTCCATGATTTATGCAGGTTGCTTTTCTCAGATCAAAGCTGAGACACTCACCAGGAGCCAGTTTCTTCTATTCTATCCCAGCAAACAATTCAGATGGTTTTGTTTCGCAGGTGGTGTCAGCAGACTGTGGTGTGTGAGTATATTCTGGTTTTTGATGTTTCTCCTGGTTTCAGAAATGGCTTGAAATGGATGGATTTTCACAGACTTTAAGGAGTCTTTCATTTATTTTCATTTCCTGCCAGGTAGCAACAGGACAGTTCCTCCTGTTTTCTTCAGAGGAGCAGGTTGTGGACTTGAAAAGCACAGATCTGGGATGGTTTTCTACATTGTGCAAATATTTTGGAGGCAAGAAGAAGATTTAAATTGTACAGAAAAACTGTGGTTGTGTTTTGGCTCCTTAAACCTTACAGGTGAGGCTGCCCGTGGGTGGCAAGATGTGCCACGTTGGGAGGCTTCCTTCTCTCCAAGATGCCACTTTCTATCCCAAATCTTTCCTGTGTGAGGTTTACAATTTGGGGTGAAAATTACCATTCCTTGGGATGGGCTAAAACTCGATTTTTGTGCCGAAAGGAGGTTCCTGCAGGTAGCAGGAAAGGGTGATGTTGTTGGGCTGCAACGACCCAGGGCTCGGTTGGTTTAAACAGCACCAAATCTGGGCCGTGTCAGGGTGGAATCCATGAAAAATGAAGGTTTCTTCTTCATTTCCACATGGATCCCGCTTCCAGCTGAGAGATTTGCTCCCAACCAGGAGCTGAGTGGGCTCTGGAGACCCTTTTATCCAACCAGTCCTTCAATTCCCAGCTCGTGCCTGCCCGGGCGGCTGCAGGTTATTCCATTTCTCCCGACAATTAATGTGTTACTGTAGCAGATGCCACTGGACAAGCTACATTCCAGGAGCTGGGAAGGAGCTGGTGGGATGTTCTGAAGGCAAGGGGAGGAAAGTGGTGAGCACCAGGCACCTCCTGGGTGCTCAGAGCAACATTCAGCACCTTTAAGGCCTCTGATGAGGTAACGGGGGCTGTGAAGGGCTGTGTTTTATCACTGTTAAAATTAAGCAGTGTCAAGACAGTTCTGGATAAATCTGAGCCTTCAGACAGAGCAGGCAGCCCGTCAGGATCCGTTTGGGGATGTACAGGAAGAGTTTGGGAAGCAGGAGAAAATGTACAATGGCTGCACCCGCAAAGCAGGATAATCCCCGGGCTTTATTACCCGGGAACTTTGATGTAGCATTAAAACAAATTTGCATTTTAGTGCCTGATTCTTGGTGTTTCCTCTTTGGGGTAATCCTCCCTTGGGGAGCACACTTTGGTTGCTTTGGGAAAGTTCCTCCAATGAGGGATGGGATCCATGTGTGGCAGGAAAGTTGATCTTGGGAAGGTGGTGCTTGGGGAGAGCTGAGGTTTAACTCATCCCGGATTTTTGGCATTCCCAAACAGAGGTTTTTTTCCCTGGAGAATGTGAAACAGTTGTTGTGTGATCTGAGGTGAGTCCCTGGGCCGCTCAGCTGGGCTGGTGATGATGGAATATTTCCAGAGGAAATGCTCCGAGGCATCACCGCTGAGCTGGGACCTCCCCTGCAGAGGTTGATGCAATTCCAGGTTGGGAGCCACAGATTCCCTCAGGGAAAGGACATTTCACATCAGATCCAGCAGAATTCTGCCACTACTCCACTGAGAAAGTTCGTGTGCTTCCAGGTCTGAGGATGCTTTATTTGTTTATGAATGTATTTATTTATATGTATCAGTCCCTGCTGTGTGACTCTGCAAATCTTTTCATTTATGTTCCTCTGGTTTTTTTTTCAAGTATAAAATGGTGCTGTTGATGGCTTCCTAAAGAACTCTGGGATCCATAAATATGAGAAACAGGAATCCTTATGGGTTTTTTTCTGTTAACGTGATTTTTTTCCTAAGAATTTCCAACTCTTTTCCACCACAATGTATTTCCAATGATTCCAACTATGTCCAAAGCAAAGAGGAATTTGAAGCTGACATTTGTCAAATAATGTAATTTTTGTTTAATATGCAGAGTGTCCCAGAAGTGACATTAAATACAAGATGGAACACTAAAAGTTCTAAAGTTTCCTCCATGCAAATCCACTCTTTTATGAACTGAGAGCTCCTCAGGCCTTGTGGGTGACATTTGATTCCATGGAAACTGGATATTTTTATGTATTTTTACTCCTAGGGTCAGCTCTTCCTGGAGGTAGAATTTGGACCAACGAATGTGTCACTCTATGAATGGACCATAAAATAAACTCCAGCCCCTCGGTTGTGCCAAATCCCTGCTGAGTGGTGGGCAGGAATCAACACCTCGTTTTTGTCTTCCAGAAACCTCTTCAAATCTTCAGGAACAGGAGGAACAAGGGATCAAGGGAAGCATTGGGAAACGACATGGACAATGGGCTAATCCAGTGCCAGGGATTGGGAGCTCTGGAATTTGGAAGGGCTGGGTGTAATTTTCCCAGAGGGCTGGTTTTTCCAGCTGCTCTTCCCTCTGCTTTTCCCAGGAGCTTCTGCTCCAGCTGGGCTGGGGACAGGAAGGATCACAAACCTGACCTGAGCAGGCAATTCCCAATTTATCCAATCATCCCTAAAGCTGATGTTAGACTTCAATTTCATTTTTTTCCAGTTCTGGTATCCCAAGACAAGGAATATTCAAGGGCATGAGAGAAGATCCACGATTTTATTTCTGTTTACCATAAATATTGAGAAGTGATTTTTTTTATTTCTTCCAGGGGAGCCGAACACCGAAGAACTCCTTCTGAAGAGGATGAAAACGGGGGAACATCTTTAAGGAAGAATTACAGGATGTGTAATTATTGCCTGGCATTTCCATATGCCCTGGAATCAGGCTGGAGCTTTAAGGGGAGCAGATTGGCCAATCTATCATCTTCCACGCAGCGTTTTTACTTTTAGCAGGGGACATTCATCACGAGGCTGAGACCTGGATTCCCAACACGGCCAGATGGTGTTCGAGATGCCTGATGAGAGGCTTGACTTTCTCCGAGTGTGGCAATGTCAGGAGAGGAGGCAGCTCCTTGGGTTGTTATCCCGTTTTCCGGGAGTGGCTGGTTTGGGGCACGACGCAGGCACTGCTGCTGCCTGAGACCCCAAAAAACCTCAGCTCATGGGAGACAGAGCCTGGGGGAGGGGGAAAGGAAACCAGGGCCATCCACCCCTGTGCTGGCACGGGAAAGGCTGGGAGAACTGGGAATGTTCAGCCTGGAGAGGAGAAGCTTCAGGGTGACTTAATTGTGGCCTTCGAGGACCTGAAGGAACCAAGAGGAAAGGTAGAGAGAGACAATTGACAAGGGATGGAGGGACAGGACACAGGGAATGGCTTCCCACTGCCAGAGGGCAGGGTTAGATGGGATATTGGGAAGGAATTCCTCCCTGTGAGGGTGGGGAGGGGCTGAGATGGAATTCCCAGAGAAGCTGTGGCTGCCCCTGGATCCCTGGAAGTGCCCAAGGCCAGGTTGGATGGGGCTTGGATCAACCTGGGACAGTGGGAGGTGTCCCTGCCCATGGCAGGGGTGGGACTGGATGGGCTTTAAGGTCCCTTCCCACCCAAACCATTCCATGTGACTCGATGAATTTCTGAGTTTATGGCCCTGGGGAGCTCCTGGCCACCTCCAGTGCTGGATTTGTGGGGCATTTTTCCCTGCCCGCTGTAACTGGGAGAGGGATCCTGAGGGGCTCCATTGCACGTTCCAAACCAGGGCTGAGTTAAGTTGTGATTTGCACCACAAACACCCTCCAACAACTTCAGATTTTTGTGCTTTGAGTCCAGCCACGAACTCGCAAAGGTCCTTTGGATCTCAACTCCCACTTTACCAGAGGAAAACAGACCATGACTTGGAATCAGCCTCTGAGTACCTTGAGCGTGCCAAGATCCTGCAGAAGCTTCCCGAGCAGAATCCTGCCCAGGCAGCTGTCGGATGTGCTGTGCACAAAACATTCCCCACATCCTGGCACTCGTGTTTTAACTCAGGAGCTGGAGCTGGGGGAAAATCAGCTTTTATTCTGCTGCAACAGCGAGGGGAAATTATTAACCTCTGCATTTCCTAGCAGAGAAACCTCGGAGATATTTGGGATCATCCACGACTCGTAGGGATCCTTCAACACCAGGCGGGGAACAGAGAGGCCATAGGAAATTGTTCAGTGGAATGTTATCATCTGCTTCAATATCTCAATATCCTTTTGTGCAGGAATGGTTGGAATGTTGTATTCGCCTGAATACTGAAAAGATTTCAGTGTTGAGGAAGCTGAAAGCCAAAGTTGTGCCTTTCACTCTTTACATTCCAGGGAAATGTGATGTTTTCTTTAATATCCTGGATGAGAAAACCTCTGGTAGATGAAGATCTTTTCTTTTTACTGTTTCGCAAGGAGTTTAATTAATGTTAAATGCATTAAAATTATTCAGAAATAAATGTATAATTTCTGGGTACTTTTGTCTGCATTAACATTATTACCAAGGACTTTTTTCTTTTTCCTTTCTTCACCTACACCCTTAATTGGCTCTCAAATGGTTAATTAAGGGTTAACACCACCCCCTCTCCTAAAGCCCTGGGAGGGCACTCATTGCTCCTGTGAGGAGGATAAACCATTCCTGGAAATTTGTCAAGGTCTTTCATACAAGCACAAGCAATTAACATTAATTGTTTAAGATCATTCTTGCTCAAGATCACTCTGGTATTACTTTTCACTAATGAAAGCGGAGAGTTAATTAGTTCTTTCTGAGTAAATGTTTTAGTCAGATATCCTTTGTCTCAAATGAGGGTGGGACACGCATTGAACCTCGAAAAAATTATGTTCCACAGTGTTTATGAACTTGGGGGTTGGGGGTTTATTTGGTCTTACTTCAAGTTTCTGTAAATTTTTCTTTCATCTTGGCTTGTTTTGTGTTAACGATCATTTGGGGGTAATTTGTGCATCAGGTTTTATTGCGATGGAAACATTTGAGCAAAAAATACTTAAAATTACCCAACAGAGGAGCAGGAGCTGCTGATATTTGTGACACCCAAGGACAGCAGGGCTGTGCCTCTGCTCTGCCCTGGCTTTGATGTCAGCATCCCATGATTCCCGATCCCTGCCACCCATCCCACGGCCACGATGCCAGCACCCCGTGATTCCCGATCCCTGCCACCCATCCCACGGCCACGACCTTGGTTGGTGACCCACGCTTCGTTTCCACCTTGCCTGAAAAACGAAATCCTCTTTTTGTGACGCCAGAGCTCTGCTCGGGGAAGCAGAGATGCGCCATCGCTTTGGCTGAGCCTGATGTGTTTTGATTGGCTTTATCATTTTGAGCTGCTCTTTCATTCCCTGTGCGTGCTCTGACATGGAATGGGATGTTCATCACCCGCAAATAAAACCGAGTGGAACTGAACGGGAGCTGCTGGGGCTTCAGGCTGAGGCACGAGGAGCAGCTTTTTTGAAATGCAGGTCACAACAGAGCTCTTCATCTTCCGTGGGAGACGCTCAGATGCGTCCTGCTGTCTCAGTCATTAATGTAATAAATTAACTCCAGCTATAAATAAATCCCAAAGTTTAGCTCTTAATGAGGTCGTGGAGATGGAAACAAAGGAGATGGATGAGTCAGTGGGGCTGGCGGCACTGCGCAGTCACAGCAGCGCGAGGAGTGAGGAGTGAGGAACATCTTCTGCCTCTGCTCACTCGAGGGCTGGAAGTGTCTGCTCCAATCTCCTCACAGGAGCAGCTGTGAGGTACCTGATAGGTGCTGGAATTCCAGAGAGTGTCCAAAAAGGAGAGAAAAAATGGCTGTGAGAGTCCACCATGGTTGGGCTTGAGAGGTGCCTGTGCAAGTCACACATTTTTGACGTTACTGTCTTGTTTTAACAATGAAGCCACCCACCCTCTAAAAATCACACCCTGAGAGTCTTTGAAGCCACTCTGGGGACACAAAGCAGCCCATGGAAAATGAAGTTTGTGTTGAGCCAGTTCTCTGTTGTGACAAAATCCCCCTGTTATTCCCTTTATGTTCCTAAAGACAGGGACATTTCATTGTTAAAGAGAACTCCAGCCCCCATCCATCCACCCCCAAGGAAAACAAACCCTTTTGCCATTCAATTGTCTCCAAGACTTTACCAGAACCAGCAGAGCCTTCAGCAGGGCCTGGTCTCTCCTCTGCAGCCTCATAAAGGTCAAACATCTGCACACCCCAACATCTGTCCTGGCTGGGAATTATGGATGGGGACAGGGTCTCCTTCCCACCAGCTGCCAGTTCAACCTGTCCTGGAGCACGGGGAGGGGCAGCACGGTGTGAATCCTATTAAAAACCACATGTACAAGGGGAGGCTCTGCTCCCTGCTCGCTCCCAAGGACTTTGGCTGCTTGGAATTGGACACGGATCATCTGCTCTGTGCTCCGTGCCGGGGATTAGGGCTCAGAGCTGAGCCAGGGGTGCAGAGGGAAGAGCTGGGCACATTAAAGGCAACGGGGTCAGTGTGACCAGGCCACCGAGGTGGCCCAGGGGTGCAGAGGGCAGGGGCTGGGAGTGGAATGAAGCCATGGAAACATTCCCAGGGATATCAGCTGCACGTTGTGTCTTAGAAAGGACTCTCAGTGTGGATGAAAGTGGAGATTTCAGGCTGAAAACGGAGATTTTGGGCTGAATCTTGTGTTGAGGGCACAGAGGTTTGGTGCAGCTTTATCGGTGATTTTTTTAGGGATTTAATTTCAGAAGAATTCAGGAAGCAGGAGGAGCTCCTCAGTGCCTGAGTAGGAATGTGGTGGTCCGAGGTTTTCATTTTGCTGGAGGCAGCCATGGATTTCCTGCTGGATGAAGGGAGCAGGGAGATCAAAAAGATGCTGCAAAGCCCAGCAACAAACACAGACCTCCCTCACCACTGGGATCATGGCAGTGCCTCGATCCCAGTTTTTCCTCTGTGTTCATGATCCAGCTCTGCCCAGTGAAACTCAGGGATCAATTGCACTATTCCTTTGTACTCCGATTATCCTTCCTCATTTTCCTGTGTGAGCACAGGAATGTTTGTGAAACAGAGATTAATTCCCTGCTCATGGAGTGCTTTTAAACCCCGAGAGGGGATTTACACAGTGCAGGATCTCCCCCTTATTTAACAAATGAAATTTAAAAATACAATCAAGCGTTGACCTGGTTTGTTCACGGGAAGTTTTGAGGAACCATTTGTGCTCTTCAGAGTTCATGCTAAAGGCTGGGCTTTGGACTCGTGATAGAAATTCTGCACTAAAATTAATGCCTGGCTGAGATTCAGGCTCAGATTGGGTACTTGAAGATGCATTTTGTGGCACTCAGGTTTTGAGAAATGTGAGACAGGGGTTGGGGTTTTTTTTGTTCTCTTTCTCCAGTCGGTCCCCTGGGTGAGTTGTTTTGATGAAACTTGGCAGATCTATAAAACTTGCAGAGGTCTCATCCTTGATTCTTTTTCTTTTTCTTTTTTTTTTTGTCGTGGGGCCTTGTCAGAGTGTCAGGGAAGAGCAGAAGTTGTAGACGCAACAAATATGAAAAAGGGGTTTTTATTTTTTAACTATAAAGGTGCAAACTGCAAAGAGTTGTGCTGGCTGGCAGAAAAATGGGCAAAACGCTGCGAGTTTGGATTCTCTTTATTGAGACCCAGAGGTAAAAATGCCTGGGGTTTGTTCAGCCTGGAGGAGAGAAGCTTCAGGGTGACCCATCTGTGGCCTTCCAGTGCCTGAAGGGGCTCCAGGAGAGCTGGAGAGGGACCTAGGACAAGGGATTGAGGGACAGGACACAGGGAATGGCTTCCCACTGCCAGAGGGCAGGGATAGAAGGGATATTGGGAAGGAATGAGGGTGGTGAGGGGCTGGGATGGAATTCCCAGAGAAGCTGTGGCTTCCCATCCTGGGGAGTGTCCAAGGCCAGGTTGGATGGGGCTTGGAGCACCCTGGGACAGTGGGAGGTGTCCCTGCCCATGGCAGGGGTGGAATTAGGTGACCTTTAAGGTCCCTTCCAACCTAAACCATTCCATAATTTGATGATTCTGTGTGGATTTAGACAAGAAACTGAGAAATGCCCCATTTCCAATGGCTCTGGTTTCCTTGCACACGGAATTTTTGAGAACTTTGATTTCTAAAATTAAATTACTTAAGCACTGTGGCTTCGACATGATGACAGAATTTAGTTTTCATCCCTCAATCTCCTTTCTTCACTTGGGGACACTATGAGAGGGCTCTGGCCCATGTCCCCCGCCCCCTCTTCCCATCCCCCTCCTCAGGGACCAGGCTCACCCCCCCTGGAATTGTGCTGGAGAGTGACTGGAGCACCACAAGCAAAGACCTGTGGCCTCTCAGCTGCCGAGTGCTGTGGGTGTACGTGGATGTAGATGTCCAATTAATTATCTGGAGTTTAATTAGCTGTAATTGAAGCGACCTCTAATTTCTTATTGCTTGTCGGGGGTGCACCAACAGATGCCCTTTGCTTGTCCCCTCCTGACTTCCTCCCCCTCAGAAGGTGCAGCGGCTGAAATGAGGTCTCTGGGAATGGCAGGGGATTGGGAGGCATTTCCACATCCATTTCAATTTATGGAGAACACGAGACCCTTCGGCTTGGAGGGCATCAAAGCAGAGCAGATTCTGCTCCCCCTGGTCAGAGATGCAATTAATGAGGGCTAATAAATGGGGTGACTTGTGGGGAGCTGCTGCTAATGAAAAACAGAAACTGTTTAGCACAATAATAGTAAATTAAAAAATAATAGGGAGTGACTAATAGTAAAAATATTCATGAAATATAAATATATTAATGAAAAAGAGCCTTCGGCTCTGCCCCATAGCCACAAACCACCCATGTGAGCTTTCCACCTGACAAAATGGTTTGTTTATTCTCTGTGCAGGATAATAACCTTTCCTAGCAGGAATATCATTTATTTATCCTTAACAATACAACCTTCACGTGGCTGTAATAATACACACAATTCCAGGTGTGTGTGTATGGACTGGCCTTTGGAATCGTCCATCCAGCCACGGCGAAATAACCTTTTCCTGCCCACATTTAGGAAGTGCTCAAACACGGTTAAGGCACTGATTTTCCGCTCTGCTCTGCCCCATCACTGCCCCTGCCTGGAGGGGATCAATCCCGCAGCATCCCAGCCTCTCTCCCGCTTCCCTTGCTCCGAGGAAAGCGCGGCAATCCCGCCCGGAGCGCTGCTGGGATGGATCTGCTCAGAGAGTCCCACCGACTACACCTCCCACGATGGAAGGGATTGGAAGAGGAGCCGTGTTTCCAGCGTGGCCCAGAGGGGAAACACATGATAAATTAAGGAATGAAAAACTTCCCGGAGGATAACAAACGGAGGTGATGTACAAAGCACCGAACCCAGGCGTTTCTGCAGCTGGAGCCGTTCAGAAGGCACTTCCCAAACCGCAGACGCTCGGCAGGACTTGGCTGCCGTGGCAGGGAGGCAGGAGGGCTCTGGGGAAAACCCGGGAGCTGCAGATGCTCTGTTCCAGCACCTTCTGCTCGCTCTCCAAACAGGGATTGATTCCATCAGGGCCCCAGCAGGGACTGCAAGGGAAGGGAACTCGAGGGCTGAGCCTGCCTGTTGATTCTCCAGGAGTAGCTGGAGAGTTTCTGCCGTCCATCAGGCTCAAGTTAACGTATATTCACATTTCTTAAACGTGGTGATAATTCAGGAAGGGAGAAGCTATTCCTGCTGTGCCCCTGGAGAGTGCCTGGGGGTCTTTGGTGAGCCAAGCCCATCCTCCTCCTCCAGAGCAGCCTGGTGGGTGCTGTTGGGCTGAGAATGATGTTTGGGATGGGGAAAGGTCCTTGGAAGTTGTGCTGAAGATTGGGTGATGTTAAAAAATGGACGTTTTGGGTCTTTTTTGATGCATCCACATTGGGACCTGTTGCTTATTGAGGAACTGCTGTAATTAAAGTGATTGGTGTTGGTGACCCGCAACGTGAGGCTGCCCCTTGATTTTGGTGTTTTAAACAACAGCATTCCAAGATCCTTTTTATCCTCCCTTGCTGTGCATAAAGGCTACAGGAAATGCCTTTTAAAAGAGCAGGAATGTTCCAGGACTGCTCCTGATTTATCTCAGCTCTGCTTTACACCACTTTTTACAGTCCTAAAAAGATGAGAGGACCTTTTATGTGTCTATGATGGTTTTAGAACAGATGAGAATAAAATCAGGTTCTTCAGATCACAAGGTTTATATCCTGATCCAATCCTTTGGCTGCCAGGCAGACACCCGGGATTGCTCCCTGGGCTCTTATGGATGTTTTAGGATCAGGGATAATGTCGTGCTGGCCAGGAGCTCAGTCAGCAGGGACATTGCCCTCCTGTTTTTCTGTCAATATTTCCTTTTAAATTGTTGGGAAATGTGGATCCTCACTGAGCATATTCCTCTCCCTCAAGGGGTGAGGAATGTAATCCTTCCCCCACCCCCAGCACCGTTTCAGGAGCATCTCTGGATCTGCATTCCAACATTTTGCCCTGAAGAAGTTCTGTTTTCTTTCCATTTCTGAGCATAACCCAACCTTCCTCAGCTTCCACCCAGCAACCCCCTGTCACTTGGTAAAATCTGCTCATGACAAATGGTGCTAATAAATTTTTTTTGCCACCCAGACTGATTTGTGGTGGTGCTGGGGGTCACCCGGGGTCGGTGCTGCTGTGTCAGGAGCCTGTGTGATGCTGAGCTCAAACAATTCCTTCCTCCACGAGATGGAAACTGCGGCCAACATTCCTACCAGTCCCAGAGAGACTTTATGCTGTTTTTTCTTGGTTTGTATTTAGTGCTGAGAAGTGAAGGATGCTGCACTCAAATGTGAAATAATTACACACATCCCCTCCTTTCTTTAAGTGCTTTAAGTAAACCTCACCTTGTGCGATATTTGGTCCTTTTTCCAATGTGTGGATTGCTGTGGAGATGAGGAGTTGCAGGATGGACTTCAGTCTGATCCTGCAGCCTCCTCCATTGGGAAGGTGTTTGCAGGGGGGGAGAGCAGCCGTGGGATCTCCTGGGAATCTCCTGGATCTCCTGGGAATCCGTTACAGCAGCGGCACAAATCCAAGTGCTGCAGGAGGCAGAGCCCTCCAGCAAAGTGCAGCTCAGCTCAGCGGGAGCAGAGCCCCTGGATCTCTGCTTGGGAAGTTGGATGTTTTGTGTAATCACAGGGGAATCATTGTCTCTTTAAAATCCATCTGCTTTTTTTCTCTGTACTCTGTATTTCATGTTCTGACCCTTTCCTGTGCCTTCAGAAGTGTCACATTTAAAGGGCTGTTCAGAGACCCCCTTGGGGCCACCCGGTTTTTCAGAGAGGCCACAGAGGAGCCCTGGAGTGCCCATTGCTGTGGGGCAGGACTGGTGCTGCAGGGGGAGGGATGTGGCTCCATGGGCAACGGCAGCTGCGTAAATCCCAGCCTCGGCAGGATAAGGAATGGCCAAAGCTCAGCTCCAGCCTGGCTGTGCCTCTACTGCCCCAGTTCTGACATAAAAATATGCAAATAAGGGTGCCAGGGAATTAAACCTGTGCCTGAGGTTGGAGTGAGAGCGGGGAGGGAGCAAGGTTGGAGTGTAAACAAAAAAACCAGCAATAAAATCTGTAGAATTCCCTGTGTTTGACCCGCGCTGGATCTCAGACAGCTCGGTGCTTGTAACATGGCAGGATGCTTTACGACGGTCCATTCCCACAAGGTGAATTAAAATAAGGATTAAAAAGCCCTTATAAATCAGATTTTATGGCTGCCTAAAGCACCTGCAAACTGTTGGTGCTTGTTTTCCAAACCGTGGCCGTGCTGTCAGATGGATCCTGGTTCCATCGGCAGAGCTGGCGCTGCCCATGCTGGCACCGGCTGCCCCTGCATAAATTACTGAGTGGAACTGTGAGCAATGTCTTCATTTTGTCAGCAGCATCCCCGAGTGCCAGGGATGCCCTTTGTGGGTATTTTTGATTGTCTGTTTTTTCAGCAGATTTTACCTCAGTGAGGAGCAGCAGGAACAATGAGCGGGGCTGTTGCTGCAGGCAGGGAGATGCCGCACGTGAAATCCAAGGAGAACGTTTACCCAGGGGCTCGCTGGTGTTTGTAAACTGTTTATCATTCAAAGGATAACTTGAAATACTGAGGAGGAGTGGAGGAGTGTTTTGGTGGCCCAGAGGTGCCGAGAAATCCTATAAATGCGAATCCGAGCTTTGCTCGTTGTGGGGGAGTGAAGCTTCCGTTCACAAAGTTGTGTGAGTGCTGCAGGTGATGGGAACTCTGGATTTTGGAGGAAAACCTTGGTTCCCCTCAGTGCAGCCATTCCTCCACCAGCAGCTCGTTTGCCTGGCATGAAGTCCATAAAATCTGTGTGAGCCCCCAGAGCACCATGTGTGACCAAAGTCCACATCTGGGGTGACCAAAACCCACATCTGGGGTGTCGTGCTCCACCTTTCCTTCAGGTTCCCCCAGTGCTGGATGCATCAAACACGTGGGAGCAGATAAAGGGCTGCTCGGTCTGTGTCACCAGCCCGGTGAATTGTCTCGGAATCGTTCTGGATGAATGAGGTGTCCACAAATGTGGAATTAATGAATGTGAGAGGAGCCAACAGCCAGCAGTCACGTCTGTGTTCCATGAATCCTGGGGAGCCTCTGCTCAGGGAGTTACTCTGGGCCACAAGGGATTTTTACAGCTCAAGACTTCACCTCAAAGGTACCTTTTTCTCTTTTGTTGTGAGTAAAAAACCAGAAAATCCCACCAAAAATAAAAAAGAAAAACCACAAAAAATCCCACAAACGCTGAAGGGAGAGCCAGGGAATTGTTAAAGCTTCCCAAGGCTCCGTGCTGTGCTCAGACCTTTCCGTCTTCTTCTCCTTTGAAACTCTGGACCGAGCTGACCACGGCAGGAAGAGCTTTTCCCATCAATCAGGGCTGGATTCCGGCTGCCAACACACCCAGAGCCAATTTAGCATCTGCTCCAGCCTGGGGTCTCAGCCACGCTGAGTTTAAACCTGCTCTAAATCCTGGTAAAGCCAGGGCTGAGGCCCCATAAACTGAGCTGAGTTCAGTGTGGATCCACTTCATGGATTTCTACTATCTTTTGCACTTTTGGAATTTTTTTGGTCAGTGAGGACCTTTGGATGAGCTGTAGTTAAATTTGTCTGGGACAATAGGACGTGGGTCCTTATTCTTTAAAATTAGTCTGGGAAGACAACTAATATTCAGTATTCAAGAAAAACCACCCCCAAGAACTGAGCCTGAGCTTTTTATGCCACTAAAACCAAACTCTGTCTATTTTGGTGAGCTGTGGTTGTGGTTTATGTTGGGGGCTCTGGGCAGGGGTCAGTCCTGCTCCCCTCTACAGGTTTTGAATGTAAGAAAGACTAAACCACGGAAAATTCGTGCATTTTTGGTAATTATACATGAGCTGCCTCGGATGTTGCACTACAGAGTTTTGGCAAAAGCAGAGCTGAAATTCAATGTACAGAGAGGGCTTTAACCCTGTTCATAGGAGGAAGATTTTTCTATCATGCAGCATCGTGAGGTTAAGACAGTTTCGTCCATGATATTTCTGTAGTTCCATTTCCTCCCCTCAAAAATTGCCTGGGATAAAGATTTTATTTCAATCTGGTTTTTTTTTCTTAAGTAGGTTTATTGACCTGAAGGTACAGACAGCATTTGTGCCTTGAGTGGGGATTATCATCTGCCCTGCGAGTGAGGTCTGGGGTGAAACCTCGGTTGGGACAGTGGGCACAGCTCTGCCACCCCACCCTTGGCACTGAGGGAATCATTTAATCCAATAATTCACCACATTTAACGCAAATAATCTCACAACAAAGTGCTCACCACGAGACTCCTGGCACTTCCTGATCGTCAATGTGTGACTGGAGAAGGAATCAATTGATACGTTCACTCTTGATAAGCTCACAGATCTATTGAGTTAACAGCTCATTATTGGCTGAGCTGCAATTTTGGGGTTCGGGTCGTGGTTCGGGGGGGCTTCTGGAGCACCAGCACAGCAAGACAAATATTCCCTGGCAGTAAATATTGGTTCTCCATCTCTTGCACGAGGTGCTGAACCCAGCAGGACGTTTTCTGTGGACTCCCCAGAGCCCAGCCTTCCCTGAACACGTTTTATTCATTAACCCCAAAACCTCGTGAGGGAATGAGTGACAGCCATTATTAAACATTTGCCGCCTTTAATTTATCCCCCTCAAATTCCGCTGTGGCTTTAATAGCTCAGGGAAAAGTTTGCAAGGTGATGGAGCAAGACTCCATCTGTTCACACGGATTAAAGGAAAGGGAGGACAATTTGGGAAGGATGAACACTGAAGGTGTTGTTATTGCTTTGCTGAGCTTAATTACAGAGCACGGGGAGCCATAAATCCGTGTGCAGGACACGTGGAGCGCTCTGGGAATGCACACCTCGGTTTCAAGGCAAAGTCAGGGATGTCCCAGCTGGATGTGACCTGCCCAGCCAGGAATAGAGCTGGGAGGGGAATACTGGCAAAGGGAAGGGCTGGGTTTGGGTCACATCCTGCTCTGAGGGGCTTTGAGAAGTCACTCAGGGCCTTGGGTGGGTAACTGGATGTTCCCCACCTCAAAAAATGGGATGGACGGGGCCTCTGGAGATGGTCTGGTCCAGCCCTCTCCTCAAAGCAAGACTTGGACTAATCAGAACAGCAATTAGAACCTCTAGAACAGCCCAGGACCTTGTCCATTTGGGCCTGGAAGTTCTCCAGAGATGGACATTCCACAGCGTGTAAGGGAAACCCGTTCCTGTGTTTGAGCACCTCACGGTCAGGAAGCTTTTCCCGAGGTTTAAATGGAATTCCCTGTGTTTCAGCGAGTTCCTGTTGGTCCTTGTGCTGTCTCTGGGCTGCAGACGAGGATTGGGCTCTGTCCTCTGCCCATCAGGTCCTTGGACACTTGGATGGGATCCCCTGAGCCCTCTCAAGGCTCAGAGGGTCCTGCCACCCTCACCCTCTCCTTATCCAGCAGATGCTCCAATCCCATAATCATCTATGTGGCCTTGGTGCTCCTCTGGTGTCTAATGAAGGAAACTTTGGATTTGGGATATTTTAGGCTGCCTTCAGGCA
This sequence comes from Ptilonorhynchus violaceus, assembly GCA_013397565.1. Classification (NCBI taxonomy): domain Eukaryota; kingdom Metazoa; phylum Chordata; class Aves; order Passeriformes; family Ptilonorhynchidae; genus Ptilonorhynchus; species Ptilonorhynchus violaceus. The sequence continues at coordinate 265,139 of VZRJ01011565.1, read as the reverse complement.
AGTAATTGCATTTCCCAGTTCATAGTTTTCTTGTCTGTTTAAATAAAAAAATATAAACATCTTTCTGTCAATTTATAAACAAACAAAAAATGCAAAAAACACCTCAAAAGAGCCCCCAAACAGAAGAAAACAAAACAATTTGAGTTTCTAGATCCGGTGGAAGGAAGGGTGGAAAGCCTGAGCAATGTGTCCACGTGGGAAGGTGAGATCTGAATGGATCAGAGGAGGGAATTGAAACTCTGATCATGGAGGAGACTCTTTACCACCAATCATTTAACTCAGATTCCCAAGGAGTTCAGCCTTTGAGGATCCCAGTTAAATTCCTGTGCAGGACAACTGACACTTTTGAATTAAAAAGCCCTCAATAAACTGCTGAAGAAACCACCTTTGGCCGCTTGGATACTTTCAAAAGTCCTGCCAAACTTGCAATAAACTCTCAGTTAACCTGTGGTGGTTGTAAAGAGTGAATTTAGTGAAAATAACAGATTTCCCCAGTGACACCAATAATTAGAGCCGGTGCTGTGTTTTATAATCACCTTGAACAATAAGTGGGTGTGTTTCAATGGAGTCATTTCACCCTTTTCATTAGAAAAAGAGGTTGCAGGTGTGGGTTTTATTTTCCTCCAGGGTTATCTGGGTTGATCTCCCCTTAGGAACCAAATACCCTAAAGACACCCTGGATTGCTCCTCCAATTAAGGCTGCTTTCCTAACGAAGAGTTTTTAGATATTCCCTCCTAATGCTTTGTATGCCTGTTGAAAATGCCAGCGATATTGCTCATAAATCATTGTCCTTTCCTTTAGCTCTGCTGGATTACTCTAAATTCACTTTAATTATGATTCCAGTCTGAGCCAGTGCCTTTAATCCTACCTGGGCTTGGGCTGGGGGTTCAGCTCGCGGCAGCTCATTAAAGAGCAGCGCTCGGGGTTGGTGCCATCAGATGGGGACTGGGATACTGGGAAGGGGATTTATCTGCTGGTGGATGCTCCAGCTTGCCTGGAGGAGCTTTACCCTTTATCTGGGTGCATTCCTGGGTGGTTTTCCCAGGATATTTTCTCCTTAGTGCCTGCTCGCTGCTGCCGGCTTTGCATACACGGCTCAGGGAGCTGGGCGTGAGTTGATGGTGGTGGTAACTCCTCCAGGCACCCACAGAGGTGTGGCAGTGACTGTGTTATTTTAAACACATTATTCCCGTGTGGAAATCGGTGTTTGGTGGTGAGAAGAGCCAAGGCTGGTGCCTGCAGGAGCCAGCAATGTTTGGTGGTGTTGATTCCATGTCTTTTTGGCCGGTTTTGATGTGTGGAAGGACACTGAGCCCCATCCGTGCGTGAAGGGCTCCTCAGCCCCCTTGGAGTGTAAATACCCTCATTTTACATCCATGCTGAGCCAGGACAAACCCAGGGAAACAAAGAGCTGTGCTGAACAGGACAAAACTCCTCCTGATTTGTATTTATGGGCAGGGGAGTCCCAGTTGAGCCCAGAGGTGCAAGCAGAGGTGTGACCCCTCGTGCAGCTCACCCCACCCCCTCTCTAAGCAAACATCCATTTTTTTTGCTAAATACCAAGGGGAAAAGGCCTCTCTGTGCTCCATTTTTCCCTGCTGACGTTTTGATGTGGTTAAATTCATGGTGCTGCAGAGAAATATCGCCCAGCAGAGCTCCCAGCCCAGGAAAGAGCGGGATGTTCTCCCGGAGGCAGCGAGCGCAGCACGGCCTCACTGCGGCAGGGTTAGGGAAACACGGTCCCCTCTCACCTGTAAATCACTTTTTTCTCTGCCTGGGGCACCTCTGTTCAATGCTGAGCATCTTCTTTGTGTCACCTGGCTCAGCAAGAGGTGAAAATATCGACCCTGGCACTTGGGACAGCCCCGGGGAGTCTGATGCAAGGGTGTCACCAGCACACGGGCTCTGCTTATTTACAGTCATTTCGTTTCTACAGCCATTTGTTTCTGGGCTATTCATGACAATTTAGGAGGTGGATGTGGTATTTATAGTGAGTCTTTTATTTTTAAAGGAACGGTATTGTGGTGACTTGCATCCCTCTGTCTGAGTTTCCCTAGGGAATGCTGCTCCTGGCATTTGAGCAGGCACTAAACCACTTTCTGCTCCATTCCATCACAGTGGGAAAACATCTCAGTGCAAGAGCAGCCCCGCTGGTTTGAGAGCATGGGCAGTGTCGTGGCTGAAGCCCCTGGCTTTATTTTTTTTAGCTCTTCTTAAATTTTTCTGACACCCAGGATCACCAGAGGGACCTTGTGATCTGAAGGGCAAGGAACTGACTCACTCATTTTGTACTTGAGCCCATCTCAAGAAGAAAAGCACCTTCCAACCAACCTCACTGATTTATCTTGCACTGCCTGGTGAGCTGGTTCTGCTCTCTTATTCTCCTTTTTTTCCTTTCTTTGAAGGTGATGCTAAAGATTCCATGTTGGCACAGCCATGTGTGGCTGCAAGGTTTTGTTTTCAAAGCATTCCTTATTTCCCATACATATTTAAACTGGTGGATAGGATTGGTTATAGGATCCTGGAACGGTGTGGGTTGGAGGGAACCTTAAAGCCCATCTCGTTCCAGCCCCGTGCCCTGGGGCACCTCCCACCAGTCCAGGGTGTTCTCGGTTGTTGTATTCCAAGTGATTTTCAGGGTCACAAAGTGAGGAAAGGAACGAGCTGGAAACGAGATCCAAGATTTCTCGTGCTTGTAAACACCCTGCCTTCCACGGTCACCTTGAGGGATCCCCTGCGGTGGCATTCAGGGAATTCAGCGGGAACACACAGGGAAATTAAACAAGACTCGTGAAAGTCAAGACCAAACCTCATTTTCTGTGTGCTGAGCTGGTCTCTGCCAAACTCCCCAGCCCCTTCACCCAGAACTGGGCAGAAATCTCCTCTCCCTTCCCCTCTGCTCCCGTCTACTCCAGTGCTGGGGGAATGTGTGGTTCAGGTGTGGAGCTCTCTGTGTTTGAGCTCTCTCCTTTGCTGACATTGGCAGAAGTCCCTAAGCCACTCAGGTTTTCAGTGCATCCCATAAAATGCAAAGTGTGTTTGATGAGGAGCCACTTACCCCGTTCTTTACGGCGCGCGGGCAGAGTTATGGGCTCGGCCAGCGCCTTCGTTGATGAAAGAATAAAGTAGATTTTTTTTTCCCCCTCCCTTCCACCCTTCGGAACGGGCAGAATAAAAATTTTAATTACTTGTTTGTCCATAAATAATTCCCAGGCGCCGTGGGTCGTGCTCGTACACGCGCACGCACGGGCGAGATGCAGATCTGGGGCCGGAAAATTGCCTGAGCCTCTCCCAGGCAGTAAATTTTCCAGGTATTTATGGCCAGCAGTAGAGAAATCGTGTGTCAAGGTGAGCAGCAAAGGGCAGCAGGAAGAGGCTTTTCCCTCCTGGGAAGGCACCAGGCTCTCTCCGGGTAGATTTTCCTACAAAGGGGAAAAATTTATGGACAGAAATAAAAATTATAACCTAAAGAGCTGCTGGCGTGTCAGAGCTCTGGGTTATCCATGGTCCTGCAGCCATTCCTCGTCCTCCTCATGTGTTCCTTAATCCCTCAGCCCACACTTCCTTCTTTCCTGATGGTTTGTGGCATTTTCAGGACTATCCTGAACTCTGAATTTCTGTTTCTGTCCCTGTCTCCTGTCTTTGATGTGTCCGGGAATTCCTGCCATGAGCCTTTGTTTGGATTTTGCTTTCAGTACTGATTCCTTCAACATTTCTGCCCTGTCCTTCCCTTCTCCCAAAATATCCCTGAATAATTTCAGTTGTCCAGAAGATCTGTGGGTGCCTCATCCCTGGAAGTGTCCAGAGCCAGGTTGGAGCACGCTGGGATAGTGGAAAGTGTCCCTGCCTGTGGTGGGGTGGGAATGAGATGAAGCTTTGGGGTCCCTTCCCACCCAAACCATTCCATGATTATGGAATAGGAAGGAATTTTAAGGTGAAACCAGCTGAGTTTTGAACACACCAAGATGGATAATGGGACATTTGAGGGAGGAGGAACGGGAATGGGGACAGGTGACCGTCCATAGAAACCTGTGACATGGAGCTGTCCATCAACATGGAACACGTGGAGCTTCGTTTCCTCGGGAATAAATGGGATTGAGTCATGTGTCAATTAACCCTAAGCCAGATAAGTGCCTGAGGATTAATTTGCCTGACAATCCTGGGATCTGGGAGGATGTGGAGGATTTGGTGGAAACTATTCAAAGTATAATTAGTGCTGCTTTTAACTATATATAGAGATAGATAACAGAATGGGTTGAAAAACCCTTTCATTAGAAAATGAAACGTTTTCAAAGGAAAAGGAGCGTTTGAGCATCACTTCCCGCCTGCTGGGTGGGGATGTGGGCGCAGGGAAGACAGAGGAGGTTTCCAGAGGGGCAGGATCCCATCCTGGTGTTAAAGGGACGGGATTTCAGTGCTGGCAGCGCTGCCTGGAGGTCTGCGCTCGGAGCAGGATTCGCCTCCTGCCATCGCTGTGATGCTCTGGGCGGCTCTTCCCATGGTCCTGATCTGATCCCACTGGATTTCCTCTGGCAGGGATGAGGTGCTGGGAGCAATCACGGGCAGTTCTCTCTGTTTACCCTCTGCTTGCCCTTTGGGGTGGAGGGCGTTCTCAGAAAATGTAAATATTTCCCTGCTAAGGCTCACCCTTGGCATTCAGGGGGATTTTTCCCCCCCCGTAGCCTCCTCATCAGCTGAAATGTCATCGGCCCTGCCTCCCCTCCCTGCACCTTTTGCTGGGTGTTTGATCCCCGGGAAGGGAAGCACTGGGAAGGATTTGGCTGCTGTGGCTGAGCTGGGGGACAGAGCTTCTCTTTCAGCTCAGAAAGAGAACCTTTCAAAACCTGTCAAACCTGTCAAAAACATAAACNTAATAATAATAATAATAATGATATTATACACCACTTTTGTTCAGTTCTACCACCACAAAAACTGAATCTGGGGCCAATTCGTGGCCCTGGGAGAGCCTCGGGGAGCCTGACTCAGAATTACTCCCCTGGAGAGTCCTTCCCTTGTGCAAACACTGATTGGTTCAGTTGGGTTTTTTTCCCCCCCTTTGATGCATTTTTCATTTGAACATCTCGAAATCCTTCAAAATTTTCTGCCAAAGGGTTCTGAGGGGTTTTTTCTCTCTCTGCTCTGGTTCATGTGCTCCAAAACTCCAGTGCTTTGTGCTGAGGATCTAAAATCGAGTTAATATTCACCTTTCCTCGGAGGTTTTGATCTGGTGCCTCATTGCCTGGCACCTTCAGCACCCAGGGTGTGCCCACTGATGGGTTCCCAGTGCTTTCCTGAGGGGACACGGTGGGAAAACGTGGGATTTGTAAAGGAATTAAGCCCTGAGCTGCTTTCAAACCCACCCTGGATGCCACAGGGGACACGTGGTGGGGTCTGCTGTCCTCCCATGGCCTAGGACACTTTTATTTCCTTGGTGTTGTCACGTTCTGGTTTATCAGTGCCAGGTTTGATGCATCCCTGGGCAGAAGGCGCTGTCCAGAAACAACCCTTGGGCTGGGAATTGCCACCAGCTCTGTGCCACCACCCTTGGCCATCCCTTCGGCACCACAGGGGGGTGGTTTCATTTCGCTGGAGAGGCCAAATTAACGAGTGATCTCCTTTTAATCACCACTGTCACGTCAGGAAAAGCACCAGAGGATTTTTCCCCATCAGGAAGATGCGAAAATCCTTCGGATTCCCCCCTAAAGGGATTTCACCCCACTCCATAGCTACACTTGGGTGATTGGAAATGTCAGGGTGATCAGGAAAAGCTGGCATTTCACAGGCACCGGCACTGCACAGCCTGGCCAGGAGTTTCAAATTCATCCTAAGCTGCTGAAACACCATTTTTAACCCACAAAGGGGACGTTTGTGTCTCCTGTGGTGCAGATCATGGGGGGAAGTGACCCCGCTCCCCTTGCCCTGCTCCAGTTGTGCATTCCCAGCAGTTTCTGAGAAAACCCAGCCCATGGAATTTATTTGGGGTGTGGAAAATCTGCCCTGCTGTGGGTGTAGTTCAGCATTTGCCTGCTTTTAGGCATGGTGCTGAGATCATAACAGTGATGGTCACTCCATTCTACCTGGAAAATGTTTTCGGACTCAATCAGCAGCTCCCAGTCCCAGCAACTGTACCCAGGGCTTGGCAGGATTGGTTCCATTGGGAACAGGCTGGGCACAGCCTGGATCAGGGAGGATCCAAAGGCCAACTTTGGGGTGACTGGAGGCCAAAGAAACACCTGAGCTCTGAATGACTTTTACCTGGACCTCTCAGGTGCTTTGTTGGACTCCAAAACCTGGTACAGCCAACAAAAAGTTACCCCAGTCCCTCCAGGACATGATTCACCCTCGTGCACAAACGCTGTTAAAACAAAAGAAAATAAAATTTATATCAAGCTTCATATGAATACAAAGTGAAACTGGCAGCTTCACAGAAAATGAGGATATTAAAAGCGTTTCTTGCACCCAGCTGGTGTTTTTATGACGCTGTCTCTTGGCAGATGCACCCGTTAAAAACAACTCTGAAATAGCAGGTTCTCGGCCCTGCCGATGCTCCTGTGTTGTTTTGTTTGTTTGTTTTTTTCTTTTCAGATAAGGTTTGTTGAGAAGAAAGGTGCCTCTCGTTCCGGTTTGTGCTGATTTGCCCTTTCTCACGGGGCTTGTTTGAGGCTGGAGGCTGTAACAGCACAGCTGATGGAGGAGCTGAGCCATGAAGGAGTTGTCAATATTAAAAATATCCTTCGGTGACATCAGCGCCTTTTGTTGGAGAAAAACCTTCATTATTTGCTAAAACTGGCCAGACCCTGCTCTGCTCCCCCCACGTGCCTGCTCTGCTGCCAGGCTGCCTTTACTGGGGATTATTTCTCCTTTCTCATGCGTTATCTCCCGTGCTGAGATGAATGTGAAGGGACCTGTCCTGAGCAAAAATACACCTGAAGCCAGGCCCCGAAAGGAAGGTGGGCTCTGGGGGGTGGCAGACCCCACTTATGTTGAATTAAATGTTTAATTAAAGTCACTTAATGCTGTAAAATATCTCCATTTCCACTGCAGCCCCAGCAGTGAGTGGAACCTGCCTGAGGGGCAGAGCCAAGGCTGGGAGAGAGCTCGGGATGGATCATTACTGCTTAAGTAAGCATAAAATATCCATGTATTTTCCCACACTTGTGCTCTGGGAAAATAAAAACTGCCTGTTTCCCCCTATTTACTGCGGCGGGCTCGTGGTAATCACCCATTGCAAAGTCACTCACAAGAAAATAACAGCCCGAGTGGAGCTGTGGGATTAAAGCACGTACGGAAACGATTCCGTACGGGATCGTTTGTGCGGCCCTGGGACGGGTTTGCGTCCCGTGGCTGACCAAACGCTGCCGCTTTATTGCCCACGAAGACATGAATTGGAAGATATTCCTGTATTTTCCTCCCCAAAAAAGTGGCTTTTGTAGGGTGATGTCGAGCAGCGAGGGATGGAGATTCCCAGTGGCCTTTCCTGAGGGATGGGAGCGATGCTCTCTCACTGTTCCGCACCAAAACCGGGTTTGATTTCTGTGTTTTCCAACAGAAGGAGGGAGCTGGGAAGTGCAGGAAGCTGAGAGCTGGGAAGGTGAGCGACTGGAAAAGAACCAATTCCCATTTTTCTTTGTAATGACCCTGCAGGCCCGAATTCATGGGCAGTGTTGTGCCAAGAGCTCGCCCTGGAAATCACAGGGACCCTTTATCTGCACCCTGGGAGCGCAGGGAGCCAGGTCGTGCAGCCCCGAGCCCTCCTGGATAAATGCTGCTCCAGATGAATTAAAAAATCATAAAAGAGCTCCTCGGCCATTGGTGTGGTGGGAATCGTGCAAATGTCAGCAGCAGCGTTGATTTTGTGGAATAACCCTCTCAAAATGTACATTTTTTGTACGTTTTGGGTCAGGTTTTTGCGTGGTGGTGACGTTGGATGTGTTGAAATTTTGTTTTAGGAAGGTTTAGTGCAGATTTTGAAATATTTCCTGCAGTGTTTCGGTGGTAACAGCACCAGGCAGACACAAATATTCTCACTTTCCCTTTTACCATTCTTCTGGGCTGGATTTTCCACAGATGGGGTCGTGCTCCTGTTCTCTGTGTGAGGGGACACTGCAGAAATTCAGGGCTTGAGACAGCAGAGCTGCAGCTCCTGCACTCCCTGAGCACTCAGCATCCCTTCCCAGGCTCTCCAGAAAAACTCCAGCCTCTGGGAGTGCGGGAAGGAGCCCTCTCATCATTAACTCGTGGCTTCCAGGCAGCTTATACCTGCATTTGACCCAGAGATTTTGGTTTTTTTTTACTCTAAAAACCTTATTCACCACTTAGATCTGAAGCAGCTTCCCCGATGGCCTTCGGGATACTTGGGAAAAGCCATTAATTTGGAGCAAGGATGGCAATTATGCTCACACGAGAGCAAAAGGGACTGTTCTGCTGCTTTGCTTTATTGGATGGCTGAGCAATTCATTATTTGTGTAGGAATCTTATTTTCCATTGCCGGGTGATCACCCAGCCGGGGCTGTAAATCCAATTAATTTGAATACTCGGGACTGCAGGACAGTGTTTCTCTTTTGGTTGAGGAATAAGAAATAATTAGCCCAGGAGAACTTCAGTGCTTTGGAAGCCACTGCCTGGCAGCCCCACGGGTCGAGCTCTAGGCAGGGTCTGAAGTCCAAGAAAGGGAATGCGATGATTAAAAATGAATGTCTTGCTTCTTGGACGACATCAAGAGCTCAGCTCGTGTTTGTTAGGAGAGGGCATCTGTCTCCCTGCCTTATTAGATGAGGAAAAGGCAAATATAAACACGAGGAGGAGTCAATCCAGCTCCTCTCAAGGCTCTGCCAGAGGCTGCTGCTCCTCCTGTGCTGTGGTGGATGCAGCTGGGGGTGCATCTGGTGCCTCTGCTCCCGGGGGGATCCCTCTGGAGCTGCAGCCTCTCAACACAAATATGGACCAGGAACGCCTGGTTGGAGCTGGATGAGGCTCCTCAGACAGAGGAATGGACGGGCAGAGGTGCTGGAGCTCTGGGGAGGGGGAAATAAGGGGCCAGAAACAGGGGGAAAAGGAATGTCCTGCCAGGCTTGAATGTTACCTGCACATGGATGGATGTGATCATGGAATCAGAATATGGTGGGTTAGGAGGGATCCATCAGGATCAAATCCCTCACAGGGCACCCCCACAGTCCCACCCTGTGCCCAGGGAGTGTCACCTTGGTCTGAAACGCAGCTGTTGCAGCTCGAAAATATTCTCATTTTCATCTGGGATCGTGTGGGCACAGAAATATCGATGCAGCTGACCACGAGCGCTAAAGAGAGAGAAAATCAGTGTTGTAGTCGGGGCTGAGTGGGTGAATTCACAAGGTGCAGGTGCCTCGCTGGGGTGGATCCTTTTAAAAAGGAACAAATTCCATGCAGATAGAACTTTTAAGGAAAGACGTTACGTGTTGGTTTTGTTAGAAGCCTTTCTATTCAGTGTGCTCCTTAATTAAGGTAATTTTTTTTCTGTATCATTCCATTACAAGGGAAAAAAATCCCATTACAAAGAGGAGGTCGAATATTCTATGGAGTTTATCCTGTGCAGAGGGAAGGACTCAGGATATTGAAAAAAGAAGAACCGTTATTCCATAAGCCCGAATTTCCCATTTATTGCCTCTTTCCAGAGTGGGATTCCCATTTTCCTCTAGCCCTGACAGGCAGGAGGTGCCTTTCTGCTCCAAAAGCATTTCCTTGATTTCCCAAACTTTTAAAAAAGGATTTCTTTAATTTTTGAAGTGCCACGTTTCTGCTTTTCCCAATGCCAGGCCTGAGACAATTCCTGTCGAATTTCCGAAGGGAACGGAGCGAATCCAAGCACTTTCCATCACCCAGGAAGACCGTATTGACTCTGGAGCTGGAAATCCTAATCAAGTAGAGTGCATTATCAAGTCTGATAAATCTTAACAGATCTCCTAATCGATAGAGCCTGGAACCTGTGCCAGAGCACGGAGCCAGCTCAGGATATACGATTTTCGGGAAAGGTGCAGAATTCCTGCACGTTTATTTAGGATGAGGGTCTGAGTTATGGCATTAGTGCCTCATGGAAGGGGTTTAAGGTGACTCTGAGCTTAAATCGTGGAGGTTTTCCTCCCAGTTTAGGGTTTTTTCAGCTGTCACAGTCCAGGGCGCCAAAGGAACAGGGGTTTTGGAGGGGCTGTGCTGCTTGGATCAGATGGGTGTGCATGGGGGGATATTCTTGTGCCCCATTCCTCATTTTCCATGTGTTTATCCCTTTGACCTTCCCAGGAAGGCCTGAGCCTCACAGACTCTCAAGCTGCTGATGTCACTGCAGCTCAGGGAGCCTTGGGCTGAGCTGGGCAGAGTTTTCCGTGGTCTCAGCGCTGATGTTTTTGGCGATCCCGTTGTTCCCACTGCTCCTTACACCTCCCAGCAGATTGATCACCTCCAGGAGCCTTGGAACCAGCTCAGTGTTTGGGATTTTGGGATGGGGATGAGAGCACAGATGGGCACCTGCTGTGGGTGACAACAGCCTTTCCATGGAAAGCTGACAATTCCAAAGCTGCGGGTTTGGTCCCGGGATGCACCATTCACTTCAGAGTTGTGCTTGATCCTTGTAGATCCTTTCCGACACGGAATATTCCGTGGAAGTTGTGTTGTGGGAGCAGAGCCCCCTGGGCTGCCTTGGGCACCCACAGCCCCTGCTCCAGAGGGCTGTAGATGGCATTTACTTTCCTAGATCCACATGGGAATATCCTTGAGGAGGAGAAGGCTCCTGTGGATGCCCTGTTGCCCTCAGTGGGTGCAGCTCTCACCCCACACCTCTGGGGCAGCTGCAGGAAGAGTCATACCCTGAGCTCACCATGCAGAGGGGGAAACCATTTTTACTTCTCTCACCGTCCATTCATCAAATTTTCAACCTGAAAAGCTCAGCCCCTTCCAGGACTTCTCCAAGGAAAAAAGATAACTACTGGAATCCCATTTCCCTTGGCAGGAGGAGGCCAAGTGCTGCTGCGCCCCAGAGGCAGACGGTGCTAAATCCTGTCCCTGGGGCTGCTGCTTTACTGCCACAGGGGCTGGGCCCGAGCAGACCCTGCAGACTCAGATATTTCCAGCCCCTCTTCTCCCTTCGCTCGGGGAAATTGCATTTTGCAGTGCGGTTTTTAATCTGTCGGCCGAGCCCGCAGGAAATGACAAGTGAGCATGATTTAATTTTATGATAGCGCCGCATTAGGTGACCACTTTACGCCGCTGTAAAAGAGGGATTTGAAGTGGTGCCATGCTCTGCTCCTCCACACTCGATATTCTTGTTTCCTGGAGCCTGGCAGTGAAATCTTGGGAATGTTAAGTGCAGCTTTGCTGGCGAGGCCCGGCTACCCACGTGGATGGGGTTGGGAAGTTGGGCGTCATGGGGACGCTGAGGGTTTGGGGTCATTTTAGTGGGACTTGACAAAATGTTCATCCCTCTGGGACTGGGGACAGGACCCAGGGAATGGCTGGAGCTGTGCCGGGGGGGTTTAGGTTGGATTTTAGGGAAAGGTTCTTCCCCCAGAGGGTGCTGGGCACTGAACAGGCTCCCCAGGGAATGGGCACGGCCCCGAGGCTGCCAGAGCTCCAGGGGGTTTGGACAACGCTCCCAGGGATGCACAGGGTGGGATTGTTGGGGTGTCCTGGACCAGGACCTGGACTGGATGATCCTCGTGGGTCCCTTCCAGCTCAGGCTGTTCCATGATTCCATGAATGGACACCAAGCCCAGCTGGTTTTTCCCATCTGAGGTCCCACATCTCACATGTGCCGTGCCCAGCCAGGGCCTGGCTGTTGATTTCTGTTATTTTTTTATTAATCCTGATACAAATCCAGTACAAGTAGGGAGTGGCAGTGTCTTCCATCAGCATTGCGGGAGATAAAACACTGGGAATTGCATTGGGCACACACATATGAGCAAAAAACGAGGAAAACTGGGGTTTGCTCCTGACTCTTGAGTAGAAGAATGTCTATTCTATAAATCAAGAGTGACACAGTTGCTGTCACTGATTTTTTACCTCGATGGAACTGAGGTAAGGAGGAGCTGGTGCTGCTGGAAATGACTCTGGGAAAACCTTGCCTGCAGAATTGTTTACAATTCCAGGCACTTGTACTCAAAGGAGATAAACAGGAACAGATGCAGAGCAGAGGTTTTAGGGTGGCTGAGGAAGTGATTAACAGGAGTTTGGAATGCTCCTGCTTCCTTGGCTTGTCAGAGCAGGATGTGCAGCACGTGGGCGTGCGCAGGGAAGAGGAGGAACAGGCAGAAATGAAAGCTGAGATTGACACCCGCATAAATGGACAAATCTGGATGTGACAAATTTCCTTCTCCTTAGAACAAGCTCAATATTCATGTCAAACTGGAAGAGTACAGGTAAAAATTCACTGGTCTGAGAACTGTGGTTTAGTATACTTAATTAATAAAAAAACCCAAACGAACTAAACACCCAAACAACAAAAGGTGTGCTGTTAGGATTATAACCTTACCATGCTGGTCTCTATTTTAATTAATGAGCAAATTGCTTGAGTCTTTTCCAAGACACTGCTCTTCCAGGTGGGAAGGTGTGTCCTTCTCACAGTGAGTCGATCTAAGTAGCTCCATGTCGAAGAAGGAATTAAATTGAGCAGCCAAACCTTGTGTAGCTGAGCCTTCCCAGCATTCCAGGAATCCTCAGTTAAACTCATCAGCAAGGGTGGGAGAGCAGGGATTGGCCTTGCACTGGTTCCAGTATTTGCAGGATCAGCCACGTGCAGGAGAAGGAAGGCGGTGCCATCCAAGGTCTCCGCCGTCCTCTCTCCCACCCCCCAGCTCAGGTTGCTGGAAAGCTGCTCTGTCCCCACAGCTCTGCGCTTCACCGAGGTTCAGGACCGAAATCCAATCATTTCACACTGAAACTCGCGCTGCTTTTGGTCAGCTCTGCTGCCAGGTTTTTACCTGGCTCATGGTGAGGCCGCTCACCTGCGCTCTGCTCGTGGTGCTCCATCCCAGCCCTGCTGAAATATGTTTGAATTCCTGCTGGCTTTGGATGGGAATGAGCCACCAACGACACTCGTGTTCATACAGAATTCATGAAGGCATGTTCAGAGCTGCTAGAAAAGGACACTCCTTGTCTTCAGCTGAATTGACAGCCCCTCTTTCAACATAAACCCCTCGTGCTTGGGAAATCAAGACGTCTGATTGTCTCTTTATTTCAGCTCAGAGAAAAAGATCTCTTTTTGATGTCTGGCTGAGTGAAAATCTCTGCTGTTTGCTGTGATGTTTCCTTTCAAGAGGCACCGCTTTGTTTTGGTGGATAACTATTGCTTTTCCCTCGGCTTGTCTGCCTCCAAACACAACTTTCCGTGGGCACACACGGCTGTGCCCAACCTCCTTTCCCTCCACTGTCACTCAGAGCCTTTTTCAGCACGAGCTTTGTTTAGAGCTTGAAAACCACGATGCCGAGAAGTTGCCTGAAGAAAGAAATGGAAGATAACATGTTGTAGTGAGCAGGATTCTTTTTTTTTTTTTCCCCCCATTTTCTTTTTATCGTTGTGAATTAAGTTGGGCTTTGTGTGCCTGATTGCAACAGGCAGCAGAACAAGGAGTTGATTCAGCTGGACAAGCTGAGGGTAAAGGAAGAAGGAGGTGGGAGATGATGCTTTACATTTCATTCTTCCACTTTCATTGTCCAGTCAGTGACTGAGGATTTATTTCCACCAGCAGTTCTTTGTCTCTTCACCAGCAGGTTATTTATTCCACGTGGACTGGGAATGATCAGATATTTCCTGCTGGACAACCTGGCCTTGGACACTCCCAGGGATGAGGCAGCCACAGCTTCTCTGGGCAACCTGTGCTGGGTTTTTTTCCTCTCCCGGGGAAGAATTTCTCCCTAAAATCCCACCTAAACCTCCTCTCTTCGTTTAAACCCACTCCCCCTTGTCCTGCCGTTACCCATCCCACTTTTAGATCCTGGGAGAACTTCCAGCCCAAGGGATGCTCTGCAAGGCAGGGATTTGTGACCCAGCCTGGCCGTGCCCAGAGCAGGGGGCTCTGCACTGCCTGAGCTGCAGAAGTGTTGAGATTGGTGGCAATACCTCTTTAGTAAGAATTTATTTTATTTTAGCATATTTTCATCAGTGCTGGCATGAACAAGAGCACGCCTTGGACCCTCCCCACGATAAATTGTGTGTCTGGAGGTGAGAATCAGGATCTTCTCTCAGTGCCACTCCTCTGGTCCGTGCTGCTGCTTCCTGCAGGTCTTTAGAACAAAACATCCTCACGTTTCAGGTACTGGCACTCCAAGGCAAATATTCATGGGAATATTGCAAGGCTGGTGACAGGATGAGCAACGACCAAGCTCCTGGAGGGCTTTGAAAGGTTTTGAAGGGTTCCAGGCTCAGCTCTGTGCCCCCACCTGAGCCCAGTGAGAGCACCCCAGGTCCCTGTGCCTGCTCCCTCCCCTCCCAGCACACCCAACCACTTTGCTTGGCCACTGGGAAGAGGTGTAAGGGGAGAATGGCAGGGAAATAAAACATGGAAACAGCATCCTGAGGCCAGGACAAATGTCTGAACTCCTCCAGCCTCTCCTCAGGACCATGCACACTGGGACTGGGGGTTCTGCCCCGTTTTTCTCTTCCACCTGGCTGGCTGGAACACACAGCCCTGGCAGGCTTTTTCAAGTCCATCTCCTTAAAAGCAGGTTGGGTTTTTCCCAGTGCTGTGTTGAAGTCGGTGGAGATAATTCCATCCCTTAAGCTGCTGCATGTAGGTATTTAAATCAGGAATTTGGGTGGTACAGTCAGACTGGAGATCTGCCATAAGGACCTGAACCTTGTGGTGTTTGACCAGCTCAGCCAAACCTCTTCTCCCCCAACATCCCAAAGAAATCCCAAAAGAATGACCCGAGCCATTTGGCAAGGCTCAGCATATCTGATCCACCTGCACGAGGAAGGATATCCCACAGGAAATTGTTCAAGGCACTCTAATTCCCAGGGAAACCAGAGTATAACAGAAATATTTGTGTCCCTGGATTGAAAAAAAAACATGTGCTGTAATACCTACATACCACAGGATGGAGTTACAGACTTAACTTTAGGTTTGCCTGCCTCGTAGCCAAACTGTTAATGTTTGTTTTAATACGCTTGGGGTTGGGTTTATCTCTTTAAATACGCCTTAGTTGCAACAGATGTGTCCAAGTGTATTGGAGAGGATTCCTCCCCCTTGCAAAGGGCAGAACGAGGTTATCCTGGCACAATTCCTGCCTGTGCTGGGATGATGGAATGGGTTGGGCATGGAGCTTGTGCCATTGCTCTGAGAGCTTTAATCTGCTGTGATTCAGTGTCCAACAAAGATCCCCCTTTTCCAGAAGTCATAAAATCGTTCAGGCTGGAAAGGACCTCCAAAATCATCAGATCCAACCTCCAGCCAAGCCCTCAATGCCCATAAATCACCTCAAAAGCTGCCACATCTACCTGAGCTCTGACGCCGCCAGGGATGGGCACTCCACACTTCCCTGGGAGTCTGTTCCGTGTTTAACCACTCTTCCAGTGAAGAAATTTCCCTTAATATCCAACCTGGACCTCCCCTGGCGCAGCCTGAGGCTCATCCTGGTGGAGGCTGCGCTCTGGAATTGGGTGCTCCTGAAATCCTCTCCCTGAGCTGATCCCTTGGAGGGGAACATGGAGCGGGTGCTGGTCCTGGAAAACCTCCAGGAGCTGCAGGTGGGATGGGGAGAGGCATCCCCAGGGATTCATTCCCAGGCAGCCGAGCTCCCCCCGAGCAGAATTAGAATTCTTCATCTTCCCCGTCTGTGGAAAGGTGATAGGATTTAATTACAGACTAAAAACAATTATGAAACTGAATCTACTCGTGTTTGCAAAACACTTGGAAACCTCCAGATTGTGGAACTGGCAGAATTAATAATTGCCATCTCCACCAGCCTGGCACTTCCCTGCCTATCAATCCAGACACGGGAGAGCTTTTTCCTGGGGAATTTTTGGAGCAGAGGTGCTCCAGGAGAGGTGGGAGCCCCTTTGGGACAGCCCGCAAAGCTGCCCTGATGGGGCAGGACGTGTAACCCCTCCCCACTTCTCATCCCCCACTCACTTCCCCAACATAATTCAAGTTTTACATTTGCCAGAAAGCTCGTCTGCAGTTTGAGGTACTTAAAAATCTAAAATTATAATTCAGGCTTTAGTAAATGCGCTTAATTAAAAGCTAATAAAAACCTTGTTTAGTGCTTTATAATTTTAATTCTTTTTTTTTTTTTAATCCCCAAAGATTAATTCAAAAAAAATATGGCTGTGTGTATTTTTGAGAGAGGTGTTGGGACGTTTGCTTTTTCCTCTTGATATATAATTTTTCTTTTCATTTTTGTGCAGTATATTAATGAAATATTAAGCCAAGCCTTGGATGCTACACCCTGTGCTGGAGAGTTAACACGGCGACCTTGATTTTGTAAACTTCTGGATTTCTGTATCGCCATAAACGCACAGAACAGAGGGAATCTCCATTCCCTGGAGCTGTTTTCTTTGCTTTCTTGCCCTGTCCGTTCTCCCGGAGCGGGGCAGGGGCAGAGCAGTTCCATTCCTGGCTGAGGAACGGGGAGGGAATCAGCCCTGGCGAGTCAGGGGTCAGTGCTGGCCCCGGCAGCAGGGAAGGGACTGGATTCTCCCCCTCTGGATGCACACGGGGCTGAGGCCTTTGGGAAGGGATCCAGAAAGTGAGGAGCTGGTAAAGAAGAGAAACCCAGAGCTGGAACCGCTGGGACACCAGACACTGCACTCTCCTTGCCTCATCCGTGATATTCCAAGCGTTTTTCCCCAATGTTTCCTCCTGGCAGCTCTCACCGGGAGAGATCTCAATCCAACGGCAATCATGGAATGTCTGAAGCAATTTTCTTCGGCTGATTTTATTTCTCACATCATTTTGCATTAACCACGTGTCACTTCGATATTTATTTTGTCTGGGTGTGGGGTTCAGAGCACTTTCAGCTATTGGCTCCTCTCTGTGGGGTCAGAGCCTAAAACCCTTTTAATATCTCATTGTGCTTAACAAAACGTTCAGTTATATCCCAAATTTAGGGACAGAGCTCCAGGTTCAGTTAATCCTTAAGATTATGGTAATGAACATTTCGATTTATAAATGGCCGGGTGGGCCCAGAGTGGAGTATTGATCACGAGTTCTGTTCATTGGGCTGTGCCTGTGGTCGTGTCCAGTCTTTCACCTCAGCCCTGTCCTCATCCAGCTCCAGCAGCTGCGCTTGTGTCCCATAAAATGATTTTCTGGCTTTTCCTGGTATTTTGTGAGCACTTCCACAATAAAAAAAAAATGGCAACTCCTGATTTTCACGGCTCGGTTTGCCTTTGGGATCCTTTCCAAGGTGTGTTGTCACGAAGCATTGTCAGCCTGTCTGTTCCCACCTCCTGGCCTGTTCACAGTGCCCTGGGAAGGCTGCAGGAATGGGATTGACACTTCAGCTCATTCCCAAAATGCCTTGTGGCTCAGGAACCTTTTCACAACATCCTGGCATCCAGAAACCTGGAGCTGGTGGGGTTCCTGCAGTGAAAGGGCTGTCAGGGAAAGGATTTTGGAATTATTCTGGCATGTAGTTGGTGCAAATGAGAGCAAAATCTCTCCATAAACACCATAATTACATGGATATTAATGTTGGAATATTATATTGTTTCTAAGCCACACATACCCAAAGACATCCCAAACTTTGACAGTGATGTGTTGGATATTTCCAACCCCCATGGAAAAATATGGCTGGTCAGGATTTGTCCAACTCCACATAAAGAGCTTTTCCTCCCTGCCATTAGCAGGATATCTATAAAAAAAAAATCTCTTTCTTCCACAGGTACTTCTAGATCATCATCGCTAATAAAGGGCTTTATCCCCTCCCTGCAGCAGGTGACTGTAAAGCTGTCAGCAATCATTTGGCTTTCCAGCAATAGCAATTATACCGGATATTTTTATTGTATTTTGAATGCTATGTTAGTAGAGTGGGATAAATTAACCTCTGTCAGAATTATGCTGGCTGTATATTCCATTAATATTTGGGATCAGGCAGCGTTTACAGCAGGATTGCATCTGCTCCAGGTGTGCAGAGAGGTTGTTCTGGGTGGGACAGAAGAGAATTCCAACCTGGTCTTGGACATTTTCAGGGATGGGGCTGCCACAGCTTCTCTGGGCAGCTCTGCCAAGGCCTTCACTCCCAGTGGAAAATTCCCAATTTTATGCTGATTTGTCTATGCCATGTGATTAAGAAATATCTAAGGGAAATTCTTTATATGAAGAGTTTAAAACACATGTTGGGTTTTGGGAAAGAATGAGAATTTGCTTTATTTCATCATAGTTTTGGCACCCATTGTGTTGGTGTTGGCCTGAGAAGAGTTCCAAAGGCAAAATGAGAAATTGCAATGTTTAGTTTTTGTTGATCGGTGTTAAATCAGAATCAAGATAATCAAAGGATATAATTGGAAGTAGAAAGTGCTTAGGTTTAAGCAGGTTTCAAAGAAAATTGAACACGGGCTTGCCTTGAATTTTATACTAAAAGCAGTTGGTGAAAGGGCCGTTTTTCTGAGTAGGGATTGAAAAGCTTTTTGAAGCACAGACTTTTAATAATGGAGAAGTAGCAACACCAAATAAAATAAATGGATGTAGTGACATTTCCAGGAACCCTTTTACAAAGCTGGGCTGCTGTATGGAATGAATGCAGAGGGTAAATGTATAACTGGGACACGACACAGTAATGTGGTTGTGGATTGCTTGGGCTGGAGCCGCTGCGAGTGGAGTACAAAATCCAAAGAAATGGGAGGATTGGGTGTAAAAGGCAGGATGGTGATATTTTCATTTCTCTGCTGAAGCTGTGCCACAGCACTCAGTGTGTGTTAACCGTTTGGATAACCCAGGGAAAGCGATCCAATGTGTGCTGCTGGATTTACTGAAAATCGGACTGGACAGCAACTGCTCTCTTCAGCCTCCTGAGGAACATTCCTGTGACAGAACACGACAAGGGGAGCTGGATCTGTGTCTCAGTTCTGTCCAAATGATTGAAATGGGGAAATTTCCATGTGGGGGCTGATAAGAAAAGCTCTCCAGGCCATATTCTCGAGGAAAGCAGATCCGGAGAGGTTCGTGCACAGCAGACAGGGTGGCACACGTCCTGCCCTTGTTCCCCGACCAGCCTTGCCACGAGGCAAGCTGGAGATGATATTTTCCTGCAGTGGAATACTCACTTTTGATCAATTTTGCTGTCTCAGTGAGTGAGTTGTGTTGTCCTGCCGCGGATCCCAGGACCAGCCCTGAATCGAAGGGATGTTCATGAGCCGTGCAGCAAACATTAAAACCCACTGCATTTCTCACCCTGGCCAAGTCCAATCCCGTGTAGGGCTGCGTGCTGGAGCACTGGGGCAGGAAAACAGAGCGGGATGTCATCCCTAGGGAATGTCTGAGCCTCCTCGGCCGAGCAGGTGGGGAACTTGGGCGTGGCCAAGTGGCGGAAGTTGTGTCCAATCCTCCGGGGAAAATTGAATAAAAACCTCTGCTTGGGGTCAAACTCGGCACTGGGGTGGTTTGGCAGAGCCTCATCCTAGGCCACTGAGCCTGCCCTGCCTGGGCTTGGGGTGTGAGGGGTCAGAGGAGGTGCCAGGCTCTGCTCAGGGATGGAGGGCAAGGCCAGGAATTGGAACACAAGAAATTCCACCTCAATATGAGGAAGAATTGCTTTCTATCGAGGGTGGCAGAGCCCTGGAACAGGTGCCCAGGGAGAGTTTCCCCCTCTGGAGACATCCCAAACCCACCTGGAGGCGTCCCTGTGTCACCCGCTCCAGGTGACCCTGCCTGGGCAGGGGCTTGCCCTGGGTGATCCCTTCCAACCTATTCTGGGATCCTGCAAGGATCTGGCTCTCCACAGCAGTTGGAGAGGCGAAACCTCAAACCCCAGCCTCTTCTGCCGTGTGTTTCCCTTTGACAATCCAGCTGAACGCCGAAAATGAGGAATGTGGGTGGACGGGACACCCGAAACAACCTGGATTTGTTAACAACAAACAGTTCCTCGGCCTCATTTCAATTCTGCTCCCCTGTAACGAGTTCCATATCCCCTGTAATGTTCCCATAAAGCTGCCTGTGGGGTGACAGCAATATATGGTGTGATGTTACAGTCCTTTCATAACATTCCCGAGTAATTAGGACATAAAATTGAACTGAAACTTTAAACCACGTTTCAGCTCTGTTCTCTCTATTTATATATTACTCTTCAGCGGGCAAGGGCAGTAATTTAATATTGACTTCTGGCTGCAAGATTACCATATAATCTAAATGCTAATAACAATTAAAGCGCAGCGTGGTGATGAAAGTGTCTCTTGGAATATTGGAAATGCAGGTAATAAACGGGGCGAGGATGTGAGGCAAAGTTGGAGTTGAAGGATCCGTTCTGAGGGTCTGTGCTGAGAGAAAGAGGTTGGGCTGAAGAAGATTTGTGCTCATGCTGAGCCCTCAAACACACAGTCTTGTTTGATATATTTTTATTCCAGGCTCTATCATATGGAAACCAGACCTTTGAAGCCCCGATCTGAACCCTTTTTGTTTCCTTCTCCCGTTTCTCTAAGCAAGGTTTTGTCCCAGGAGAGGTTGAAGGGATGGTTTCCCCGGCAAACTGAGGGGAATATTTCCTTTTGGAAGTTGGTTGTCATTAATGAAATACACACTTCAGAGTTTTCCAGGAGGCAGAAGAGCCTTGAAAGGCAGCTGAGACAAGAAAGGAAGGAAATGAGATGCAGGAACCCTTTAAAAATCCACAGCCATGTGCGGGATCCGTTAAACTCTGGGAGCGTCGGGATAAATGCGCAGCACAAAAGGTCTCTGGGCTCAGCTGTTGGTTCTTCCAAAGCTGTGTTTGTGTTTCCCTTCAGTTGTAGCTCAAAGCAGCAGCTCAAATCCTGAATTTCATGGATTTTTAATGGATTTATTCATAGTAGCTTCATGGAGCTGGAATGGAAGTGTTGGGGCACCCGGGATTGTGCTGATGGGTCCTGGGATGCAGGGATTGGGGTGGCTGGAGGGTGGGCTGGGATCCAGGATGGATCCAGGATCTGCCCTGAGACCCTCAGTTCATCCATTTGCTTTGTAGGAATGTATTGAGTGAAAAAACTCCCTCTGTGGGTTCTGAATTCCTGCTGCCAGGTCCAGCCTGGAGCCAAACCTCTGGAATCCCCTTGAAGGCATCCACTGATGACCCTTGGCAGGTTCAAAAGCCTCTGGAGTTCTCTCACTCAACAAGTTCATTTCAACTGCTGAATTAATTCTGAGAACTGAATTTTTTTAAAATTTTTTTTCCCAGGGATTAAAAAAAAAAAAAAAAATGCTTTGCAAGATTGTTCATTTTTTCCTGGTCTCTAAATTTCTCCATCTGCTCCCGCAGATGCAGAGGGAGCCAGCAGTGCATGAAACAGTTGTCATAAAACACACAGCGACTGTCCAGGGATCCTTCCCCAGCCCCTGGCTCCTTGTGGGGCTTTTTTCAGCCTGGTTTAATTTTCTGCTCGTGGAATTCACAAGGCAGACTGACTTATTTTGCCCTTTTCCCTATTTTTTTTCCCCTATGTGCTTCAGAGGAAGGAAAGGGACAAAACAAGGCTATAAAAATAAATCAATTACCGGCCCTTCCAAGAAGCTGTTGCAGCTTGACTCATCTCTGTTCCCTTTTATGCTCCGAGAAAGGCAAAGAGAAATAGTTGGAATTATTTTGGTTTATATTTTTTGCTTCCTTTGCTGTTCGGATATCTTGGAATTGCTGGGATTTATAGAGGCAGAGACGCTGCTTGGGCTTTCAGCTCTTTCCCTCTTGCATTTCTCTTTTTTTTCCAATCCCATACTTCAGGATTTCTGGGTTTAGCACGAGAACCTGAACCATCTCTGTGTCAAGAGGATTCCGCTATGGATTCCTTTTCCAGGGATCACTTAGAGGGCCCTGGCCCCAGACAAGCTGCTCCATGTGAGGGGACTCAGCAGGTTGGGAAAAGCAGCTGCTCCTCTCTGGGTTCTGCTCCACTGCTCTGGGTCTCTCCTGGTCCCCAAGGCAAGCCACAGGTGGCACATCCCCTCTGGATGTGGGAGGAGATTTGGGAATTATTCCCCAAATCAGCACTGCGAGGCTGAGGGTGTGGCCGTGGGGGGGATTGTGGGGAAGGGGAACAGTTTGGAAGACATTAAATCCTCACTTCTGCTTCGGTAAAGTTGTTTGGTGGCAGAGCCTGAGAGGCCTCTGCTCCTCTCTGACCCGAGTGTCTGAATCCACCACGGGATCCTGGAATGGGTTGGGTGGGAAGGGCCCATCCAATCCCATCCAGTTCCACCCCTGCCATGGGCAGGGACACCTCCCACTATCCCAGGGTGCTCCAAGCCCCATCCAGCCTGGCCTTAGACACTTCCAGGGATCCAGGGACAGCCACAGGTTCTCTGGGAATTCCATCCCAGCCCCTCACCAGCCTCATAGGGAGGAATTCCTTCCCAATATCCCATCTAATCCTGCCCTCTGGCAGTTTGAAGCCATTCCCTATGTCCTGTCCCTCCATCCCTTGTCAGTTGTCTCTCTTCATCTTTCCTGTCTTCTTCAGGTCCTGGAAGGCTGCAATAAGGTCACCCCAAAGCTTCTCTTCTCCAGACTGAACAATCCCAGCTTTCCCAACCTTTCCTCCCAGCAGAGCTGCTCCATCCCTCTGCTCATCCTTGTGCTCCTCTGGGCTCCCTCCAGCAGCTCCAGGTCCTTCCTGTGCTGCGACCCTGGAGCTGGGGCAGCTCTGCAGGGAGGGCCTCACCTGAGTGGGGCAGAATCCCTTTTTTTCTCCTTTTCTCTTCCTTTGCGAGGCCGTGCCCGAGGCTGTTGGCAGAGCAGCACCAGAAGGAGCAGCAGAAAGGCTCCTCCACTGGCAGAGAGGAACCGGGAGCAGCCCCTGGATCATTTTGATCCCTGGCTCTGGCTGTGGCTGATTGAGCAGGGACAAAGATCCCTGTGTTGCTGAGACTCGGGAATCAAAGGCCCTGAGCTGTCTGTGCTGAGATGGTGTTTAAAGGGAATAAAGGGGAAAATTAACTCAGCGTTCTGGTAACCACTCGAACAAGATGCAAATAAAATGGAAAAGGCTTTTGTGTGTGTTGGGGTGTTTGTGAGCCGGGATTTGCAGAGCACATCCATTATCCTTGATGAAAACGTTTTGACTGCTTTTTGTCAGAGCCCTTCTGTGCTCTAAGTGCTTCTCTTCATCATAATGGGCTTCCCTGATAGATATCCCTGCCACTGCCACCAAACCGGCTCCAAGCTTTATTCCTTCACAATTTCAGAATGGGTTTTTTATGGTAATGCTTTTCCTGCGGCTGGTGAGCAGTGCCCAGAGGTTTGAGGCATTTATTATTGTTAATAACACGTGTTTAATAGATCCTCTTTCTCCTGGAGACGGCGAAGAACTTGATCAATCCTGCAAAGGGGGATTATTTCACCTGGTAATGAAATGCCCTCATCTCCTGGGCCAGAAGAGGAATAAGGTGGGACAGAGCAGCTCAGCAGAAGGAACGCTGGGTGGCTCATGCAGCTGTAATATGAATATCCTTTGCTATTTTGGGCACCTCTCTTCATTTCCAAGCAGGCAACAAGCAAAAGAATAATGAAGCCTGATGCAGACAGAGATGAAGGTCCTGAGGAGATGGTGAAGGGTCATTTGCCTGACACAACTGGACGTGTGCAAGTGGGAGGAGCTCTGGGGTTAAGTTTTCTGTCAGGCAGAGCATCTTGGGCCCACGGGAGGGAATCAGTCAGGACGTGCTGCGGAGGCATCGCTCGCCCGAGCCGTGTTTGATTCCTCGATGAGCTGCTGGAGAGGGGAGCTCCTGACATTCCCCAGCCCGGGGGTAGGACAGGGAGTTCGTGGAGAGCCCCAGAAGTGCTTTGTGTGACAGGGCCTGTCCCTGTGCTGAGCTGGGGCTGCGTCTGGCACCAGGCAGCCACGGGGAATTACAATATTTCACTCTCCTGGCAAGGGGGGTTGGTAAGACACACTGGAAAGCTTGGCCGGCTTGGATCGCTGTGGATTACGGATGTTGCAGCAAAAAGGAACGGGAGCTTCTAGGAGCAAACAGTCCCCAGAAAGGCTCTGCCATAAAACTGCCCCAGCCTGTGACTGCAGGGGCTGATGTTGGTGTTCCTCTAAAACACAGAGCAGGGGCCTGGGCTCCATTGCCAGAGGTGATGGAGAGGTTGAGACTCCTTGGAAAACGCCAAAAAAAGTGGGATATTGTCAGGCTCCAGGTTTTAACCTGCATGTTGCCTGTGTGGAGCTGTCCAAAGGGATGTGGGAACAGCAGGCTCACGGATGACTGGATCGTTTGTGAGGTCTGAGGCAAAGTAACAGGGACTGTCTCTCCTCAGCTGTGCTGGGAGGTGCCTGTGGTCCCTAAGCAAGGGCTGGCAGTTGTGCAAATCCACAGTGACCCTTTTCCTTGCTCATGTAAAGGCTTTGAATCCTTAATTTTTCCTTTAAAGACATTTCCAGCCCAGTAGGTTTCAAGCCTTGCGGCTGCAGCTCAGTTTATTCCCCTTGTGGGGTTTGTCTGACCTTGTGAGTGGTGAATTCTTCCAGAAAAGGGTTATGGACTTGGGAAACTTTGCTTTGCTGGTTGTTAGAGACGCTGCAGTAAAGGGGCTGGTGGCCTGTGCCAATCCTCACCTTACCAGCAGAATTATCTCAGAATAAAGAAATCTGAAGGGTGAGAAATGTTTGCCTGGTCTCAAATGCCATTGCTGTTTGTTGACTGTTCCGTGAGCTAATTGAAATTTTGCTCAATTTAAGGTTAACAGTCCTGAGCTTCTTTGAGTTAAAGTCAACTGGGAACTAATTTGGGCTCACCTGACAATTGGATCAATTTCTCTCATTATGCCCATTAATTAGCTCTGCCTTACGTTTCTTTTCAAAGACCGAACCTGCCTGGCTTGACGTTACTTTCAATTTTAAAACCCTTTTTCAGTATTTTATTTTCTAATTACCACTTCATTTGTCATCTTCCCCAGCCCTGTGCCACGATGACATCCTCAGGAGGAGCAGCAGGACGCATTTTTCAGGTGCTCAGGTTTGGAAAACTCGCAAGTTTAGAGCAGCAGCAGCCGTAGCTTTTCCTCAACGATTGGTTTTAATCGATTTTTAAGAGCATCCCCTGGCATCCCCTCCACCTTTAGGCCTCTCATCTCAGCCATGGATGCCTGGGGATGGATTTATTTGTGCCCAGGCTCGGGGCTGGCTGTGAAACACCACGGGGGGACGGCACAACCACGAGAGGTGGCCCCGACCCCCGCTGAGAGCCCTTTAATGCAGGCTCCGACAATTCAATATTCAAAGCAATAGTTTCAAACGCTCTGAAAAGCAGCAGAGACTTTGTACTAAAAATACCAAAGGCTTTCCATGGAGCTGCTCCAGCTGAGGAGCGTTGTTTGCTCGGAGATAATTAGCAGAGCCCTCAGAGCTTTCTCAGTGGCTTCGAGCGCGTCCTGACAGCCCAAAAACACAGAAGGAATTCAGCGAGGCTGCTCGGAACATCGCTGTAAATACCGGATTAGTGACTCATCTCCCGGGCTGATGGAAGGGTGAGAAAAGGCTGGAATAAAAATTAAAAACGCTCATTCGACACTCTGTGTTCTCCCCCAGAGCTTCCTCGGCGTTGCCAGGCAAAGGTTGGATCTTTCTGGTTGGAGATGACCACTTCCCAGGTGGGACCTGCTGGTTTGGGAGCAGCAGAGGAATTTGCCTGAATTTGGTGTCCTAAACCCTCCAGCAAAAAGTATTAAACACCATTCTGAAAACTTGCAAGTAGAACTTAAATAAATAGATTTTTTGAGGGGTTTGTTTTGTTGTTCAGAGTTCTGTTGGGTGGAATGAGGTGAATTGTGAGGTCCCTTCCAACCCAAACCACTCCAGGACTTTCTGCCCAGGATTTTCTGCCCCGTTTCCACACTGAGGTTCTGCCGGAGATTGGGCTGTGGACGGGAACGTGGCTGGTTGGATCGGGATTGCCGTGAACCCTGTGACAGGCTTTGATCATCAAAGGGAGGCACAAATTAGGGACCTGCAGCTTTGATTTCCCTCATTCACCGCTCCCTTTTTTATTTTTATTTTCAATAAAAGCGGTCAAAGGCCGTGGTTTGGAAGGCACCTGCGAGCACGTGGGGATGCGCAGGATAAATGGAATTGTTTCCTCGCCCAGATCTGGCCCATCAGCTGCTTGTAAAGGTTTTCTTTATCTGTTAGATGAGCTTTTATGGCTCTCACTCAGCATTTAATCCCATTCCAGTCTCTGCTATTGGCATCTGCATATGGAATGCGGAATGTCTCTGCAGCACAGGCTGCTGTGACCTCGGGATGTGCCGTGTGATTGCAAATGATGGGGAATTTGTCTTCTGAATAAACTTTTATGACCTTATGTAAGGTTGATTTAAAAGCAGCCGTGTTGTACACGGGGTTATTTAGAACTCCCTGGAACGTTCCTGGGAGGGAAAGGCAAAATGACCCACAAGGGACACACTTGATTTTTTTTTTCCCCCTCCCTGTTTAATTTGTAACGTCCAAAATAATTTCTAGCACTGTCAGGGCAATAATAATTCTAATCTTACTTTGATTGTGTGTCTAGTTGGTATTTTAATATTGCAGGGATCAGAGGCTCCTTGCTTTCCACGAAGGTTTGCATGAGAATATGGTGAGATTTTTCTGCTCAAAAAGCCCTATAGAGTGCAGATATTGCAGAGTTAGTCCTTAACATGATTAGCAACCAAATAGCTAAATTATATAAAAATAAATACTGATGTTCATGTCTCTGAAATCGCCTTAATTAATGTCATTTTTAAATGTGATATGGAAGAAAATCACCTTGTTCTGCTGTGCTGGCTCACACTGTTCGAGCCCTCCCCTGGTGCGAGGTCTGGGGAGGATTTTGTGCTCCATCACTCTCGGGCTCGCTCTGTGTTTTTGTGTTGTTCTCTTGCCTGAGGTTAAAGATTCCCAGCCACAGTTACATTTCAGAGAAAACAGACTATAATGCCTTTGCCTTGTGACAGAACTTTATCGTTCTTTTAAATATAGAAAACCTCAATAATTTTTGTATTTTTAGCAAAATTTTTCATCTTTTGGAGTCTAATCTGAACTCCTGCCTTTGCTCAGCATCATCCAAGGCCAGCAGAGGTGGTCCAAACCTCAGCTCTTTGCTCTGCTGGATCACCCCTCTGTTATTCAGGTTGGTCCTTTTGGGGCCAATTCACAAAACAAAATCAGAACTTCTATCCCAAGGAAAATTCCTGTATTTGGAAGCAGATCCCTGGGTCATGGTGGAGTTCGAAGAGCAAAGAGAACACAGAGCAGGGTGGAAGATCCTGGTTCTCCTTGCTGTGGAACACAGACCAAAAGGCAGAAGAATTCAACTTTATCATTGAATATTAAATAAAATTCTTCTGCTGGGACTGGGCAAATGTGGAGACTTCGTGGGCACGTCGTGACTTTGGGTTGGGATAGCACCAAATTCCACCTGGTCTCCTGTTCCCCTTTGACTCCATGGGGATAAACCTGTGTTTGCAGTGGGATGAACTCTTATTCCACACGGGGATAAATCCATGGAGCTCACTGGGATTCCACCTGAGGGCATTTTAACCCTGACCCAGTGATTGCTAATGAACCACAGCACAAACCTCCATGGCTCCTCCTGGTGCACCCCAAAAACGCCTGCTCTTATTTAAATTCCTTTTTATTGTTTCTGCCTCAAACATTTAGGGTTGTGGAGTAGCATAAGTAGATTTTTTCCATATAATTCTCTAATCTGTGTGTGGGATAATTCAGATTTCCAGTCTTGTGCGCTTTCCTGTGTTCTCCGCGTTGATCCCTGGCCGCAGAGCAATGGGCAGAGAAGAGCTCCCAAACCAGCCCAGTTGGAGTCAAAATGGATTTAATATCATCATTAATGATTTTGCTACCCTAAAACTCGCTACCCATTGCCTTGTTGCTCAAATAAAATTATAATATTCACTCGCATGAGACCTCAGTGGCTTGGAAACAGGAGTCGTGATGTTTGGAATTCAAAAGCAGGATCAAACTGGCTGTTCAAGTGTGGAAAAACTGGGGTTTTTTTCCTTCCTAGAGAGACATGAGTGACTGCTGAGGGTAGATTTCATTTAAAAGGGAGGCTGAGGAGAAGCCTTTCCCACCAGAGTCTGCGTTTCTGGCAAACAATGTCATTCCTTCGCTTATTTATCATCTCCCCTTCATAAATGTCAAGTGTAATAACAAAAGGCTTTAATAAACTTGTCAGAATTGTTTCATGCCAGATTGTGTGAAAAGGTTATGGATAATAATAAAAAACAAGACCTGAAACAAGGCCTGGATTCAGCTCCAGGAGGAGCCTCGGTCTCCGTGTCTCTCCTGAGAACTTTGTGCTTCGCTGCTGCGGCGCTCGGAGAGAGAAATTCCTTTGTACCCTGCACCAAACCCTACCTCAGACCCACAGACGTGCACACGCTGCTGAGTGGAAAAAGGAGTATTTTAAGGCAGTCATTTCAGGCCTGATGACTCAATTTGAGGAGCTGGTGACAAGCTCCCTCTCTGAGATATGTCAGATAACAAGAAATAACCTGGCACCTTCCCGCTCACTGAAATTATTATTATTTCTTGCAGCCAACAAGGATCAGAATAGGTTTTTTGGCCCCAGTTCAGGAAAGTACTTGCCTCAGCGCTCGGCTTTAACTGGTTATGTGCAATTTGTTGCTATTTATTAAAAGCACAGAGTACATCTTATCACTGAGTGAGCTGCTGTCCTCCCACGCTGCCTCCGATGCTTTTAATTCTCCCCTCTCCATCCGCTTGCATAATCGTTCCATTACAATGGCTTGGGAAGGGAGTAATTGCTTTCAAACGTTCCTGCTTGACCAGTTTATGTCAGAATACCCAGCTGGGGCCCCCGTGCTCTCCATGGAGTGCCCGATGTTGCCTGGATCATCACCCAGTGCTCATCCCCAAGGTTTCCCTTCTCGCCGCGCTCCTGTTTCTGCTTGACCTTGCAGGGGCGCGTTCCAAGTGAAATGTTGTTGTTGGGATGTTCTGGAGTGAATCACTGTGATGATGTACACGCAGTGCCCGGCTCGGAGCAGCCATTAGCTCGTGTAATTACTGCTCTGCTCCCTTTTACTGCTCTTCCATGATTTGTGTCCTGCACAAGGCCCTGCTGCTCCGGGCGTGCGTCTCCAAGGGGTCTGCGGGGGGAGAGCTCCTGTTACCCGAACAAGGAAAGACACAGGAGGTCAAAGGGGTCAGTCTGAGCACTGAAGTGTCTGGGATTCCCCAGGTGGGCATGGACAGAGCTGGGAACGGCCAGTTTACGATTTAGGAGGGTGAGTTTCCTTTGTTGGCAGTAAAATGTCACAGAATCCCGGAGTCACTGAGCGTGGAAAAGCCCTCCAGGATCACCAAGTCCAACCGGTGCCCCATGCCCACCTTGTCCCCAGCCCAGAGCACATCCTTGGACACCTCCAGGGGTGGGGACTCCAAACCACCCTGGGCAGCCCCTTCCAGTGCCTGACCACCCTTTCCATGGAGAAATGTCTTTATCCCTGAGTGCCCATCACCTGCCTGAGGAGCCTGTGTGATGTGCACAGCCCGGAACTGGGGTATTTCTGACAGGACTTTCAGAAACATGAGGTTTCTGAGCCCTTTCACTCAGCCCTGCACTCATATTCTGTCCCACCCCACTCAGAAATAGGAAATGTGGGGTTATTCGGGGCACTGACCTGTCCCACGTGCAGTGGCACCTCTTGAAGCACCCCAAAGCGGGCAGTGACCCTGCTTCCCCACCAGCACCTTGGGGTGGCCATGTGCTAAACCTCAGTTTGATTCCTCTGCTTGCCAGGGAATGATGTGAGGGTGGGGGTTTGTTCACTTGAAAAATGAAGACATTTTAAAAAATTAAATACTACTGATTTCTGTTCGTAATTTGCTAATTACCAGCAAATAACCCTTTTTTCCCCCCTTAGTGAAATGCAGCCCAGCAGTGGCACCAGCAGAGGCTGACGTGTTGTCACCCCTTTCTTCCCCTGTTCCCTTACAGCTGTTGAACACTGGCTGCTCGTGTTTGATCAAAGCTTCCTGCTCGGCTCAGGTTCTTCCACTCGGCAGCCCCGTGATCAGCTCTGCCTTCTGGGACGGCCCCGCTCCGACACGTCGTGAATGCGAGTGCTGGGAGCTTCCCAGGAACAGGATTCCTGAAATATTGAAAGGGAAAAGTGTTTAACTCAGGGATTCCAGAAATATGGAAAGGGAAAAGTGTTTAACTCAGGGATTCCTGAAATATTGAAAGGGAAAGACGTTTAACTCAGGGATTCCTAAAATATTGAAAGGGAAAAATGTTTAACCCAGGGATTCCCTGACAGGAGCTGGCCTGGACTGCAGGAGTGGTTATAGCACCAGTCAAAGGCGAGGAATGTTTTATGTGTGAATTTCTTCCTGCTCCAGGTCTCTGTATCAGTTCAATGTCTCTGTATCTCTAATAAATACCTCTGGATCTCAATTAAATGTCTCTATTTCTGATTTTGGGGGTTGTTTCTTGGCTCCAGCCCCGGCTGCCATGGCCCTCGTTGGGTTAAACCTTCACTGTTGCTCATCCAGGAGTTGCACTGGGCTTTTCCTTTCACTTGGATATTAAAAAAGAGGGATTTGCGGGGTGAGCTGTGGGACAGCTTTAATTAGTACCAGAGTCCCTCATTTGTGACCTCTGATGAGGTCAGAGCAGTGGATCCTCTGCAGTCTGACCTTCACCTCGAGCCTCTGGAATTAAAGCTTGTGACTTTAGGAATTCCTTGCCCTCTGGCTAGGACACCACGGTGGGAGTGAGCAACTGGGAGTGAAAAACAAAATATGTCATGTGCAAAATATGTCCAACAGGTTAAATTAGAGGTGTAAAACTCGAGGAGAAGGCTGGAATCTGCCTCTGGAACAGATGCAGCCCAACAGCAAAATAAGAGGCTTTAACAGTGACATGAGTTTGAAATGAAAAGGATTAGCTGGTTTGCAGTAAAAGCCACGGGAAAGGAGGAGCATGAACAAAACAAAATAACTTTGGGAATGGGGGCAAAAAATCCCTTAAAGCTGTTTGGAGAAGGGAGGTTCTGAAATTCAGCAAGGACTGAGAAGATTTAGGTGGAAACTCGAATTCTGCAAACAATAATGAGGGAGAGAGAGCTGATTCTGGACTGTTTGCTGATATTGCCTTTGTTTTCTGATGAGCTGGATGAGAAACAGGCATGAAAAAGGTCAAGTGTGAAAATGAACTAAAACTAAGAAGGGAAATTAGGGGGAATTAATGAAGAAATGTTTCAGAGATTCTTCTGCTGCCCTTGGTGAGTATTTAGGGTCCCCACGGCAGCTCAAGGTTTTAGATCCTGACAAATTGTCAATATTTTGCTTGCTGAAGTGACAATGTGAGAGCAGTTTTACTGGGGGCTTTGTCCTCCTGCTCAGGCTGTGCTGGCTGTTCACATTGTTAGGAAATCGTGGAATGGTTTGGGTTGCAAGGACCTTAAATCCCATCCAGTGCCGTCCCTGCCATGGGCAGGGACACCTCCCACTATCCCAGGTTGCTCCAAGCCCCGTCCAACCCGGCCTTGGACGCTTCCAGGGATTCAGGGGCAGCCACAGCTTCTCTGGGAATTCCATCCCAGCCTCTCGCCACCCTCACAGGAAAAAAATTCTTCCTAAATGGCAAAAATAGTTTTTTTATTCTTATTATTTACCAGGATTATGCTGGGGCTGTTATCACTATCACTTAGCACACGAGGAGGGACTCGTCCAGGTTAAAATCCAGGCTCTCTCCTGTCCCTTGGCACAGCTCTGGTCCCTGTTTCTCCATCAGAGCCACAGGGCAAACAAAACACAGATTTTGAACTTCCTTCTCGTGGGAGGAGAAATGGCCGCAGAGTTTCTCAGTGATTTACGCTCGGGCATTATTCATCAGGAAGCCCTTGAGGATTGTTTTAGCACTATCACACCTCTCTGATCCGTTCTGCTCCGGGAACTCATCGCTGGGAGGCCGCATTGCAGAGAGATACCGGGAGCAGGGGGTGTTTGTGATGGGGGAAATGGGAACATTCCTGATCCAGACACTGCTTTGGCTGTAATTCTCACTGATAGACCAATTCCAAACCCTGGCATCTCCTCATTCCGCGGGGGATGAGGGCTCCGGTTCTGTAAAACACAACAAATCTGTGATATCTTTATCGGGTGTGATTTTTCTCCCCCGTTCCTTGGGAGAACGGAGGTTTCCAGTTTTCCAGGCGGGTTTGTGTCTGCTCTGTGCTCCATCAGGACACGACAGAGGAGATGCATCCCTGTGCCAAAAGATGAGCCGGTGGTTTAGGCACGAGACAGGAATTTTATTGCTGAAATTTATTTCCTGGGCTGGAGGTCCAGGGAAGGATTTGCTGGAGAAAGAAGGCGCCAAAGCTCCTGCATTTGGAGCCTGACTGAGAATCAGAAAACGAGCAGGGCCCTTCATGGCTTGAATTCCTCATGATGGGGACAGAACTCAAAAAGGAAATAGACTTGGGTAAGGTAATTACTTGTGTTTGACCCCAGAGCTCTGGAGCTCTCTGACTTCATCCTCGGTTAATTCAGTTGTGGCAAAAAGACATCGCACAGACCCGAGGCCTGTTTTTATCCAGGCCATTATTCTGATGGAGAATCTCAGAGATATTTTTGTGATGCCGAAATGGAATAAAGAGCCTCAGCAGAAGTGAATGTTAAAGCCTTGGTGATGTATCTGCCCGCAATATGTTGCAATGAAAGGATAATTTTTTTAGAGTTCCTTTTATTAGTAATAAAGCTTATACACAAGCAGTGGCTGAGTGGGAAACTGGAAGCAGAGGCTTTAAACACAATTATCTCGCTCCTCATTGTAAACACTTGGGGTGCAACAACGCTGTGTTTGCCTTTTTATGAGCTGAAATGAATCCTTTCAGTTCTCATAAGTATTATCATAAGTCGTTTGGAGCGTTGGTAACTTGTACACAGTAAAAGCTAATGGCTCTCAAATATTAAAATGTGGGTTATAAATAGATTTTCTTGCTGTGGTTTGAATTTTAGTCCATGCCCTGGTCATTACTGACCTGGAGAGTGACACTGTGATTAGTGAGTTAATTGGGCAGTGTGTCCTGGAGCCAGGTCTTGGGGAGACGTGGGTGATCAGCCTGTTCCTTGAAGAGGAGAACATCCCTGAACACCCCTGAACACCCAACAAAGCCTGGCTGTGGCATTAACAGGAATGGCACAGTTCAAACACACTTTTAAATCTCCAGCAAATCTTCCTTTTGACCCGCTCAGAGGGCTCTGTGGTGACGCTTTTGCGGCTGATAATTTAAGGAAATGCCTTTTATTTCCCCTGGTGCTGCAGCCGCCACTCCTGGGGATCAATGGATATTTCCTGCCAGCGCTGATGGAGCTCTGGCTGGAAAGGAAAGCAATGAAGGGAGGCGTGGAGGACTGGGGAGTGTGCAGATGCACTCGTGGGGAGGGCAGGTTAATGACCTACTTTGGGTGAAAATATTGAAATGGGGAAGTGTTTCAAGTAAATATCAAGTGCCAGCCAAACAGTTGCCATGGTAATGAGAAAGGAAATTTAATTGCAGTCAATCAAGTGAATATTCACTTGATCCAGTTAATCTGCACAAAGGTGCTCTCATTTCAAACCTGTGGTTTGTGATGTCCAAGCACAGATTTTTGTGCATTGACCAACAATTTCTCCTTCTTTAAAACTTCTGTTGTGAAAATTCCGTAGTTGAACGTTGGGCAATTGCACTGGTACTTTAAGACAGTGTTCAATATTTATTGCTTTTCCAAATCTTTGTGAAGATACATCCCCAATCAGTGGGAAAAGAAGTCTCCAAGAATCCCAAGCAGGGAAGAGTTGTAGCCTCACCTCATTTCTTTGGAGGAAAGCAACAGCACAGTTGAGTGTCTCTTGTTTCCTGATGTTCCTGGATGCTCCTGTCCTGTGCAAATGGACAAATTCCAGTTGATTCGTTCAAGATTTCCCTGGAAATTTCCTGTATAACCCCGGTCAGGTTTTAATCTTGCATATTCGTATTTCTTGAGAAATGTGTATATGGGCTTAAATATCCTCTGTTTGGGATAAAGACAGAGCGGGACCACTCCGAGGGGTCCTTGGAGACACAAGAAGGAACAAAGAGGTGCTGGTAAAACACCACTGTGGGTTACCACGGTCCTTAAAAACACTAGGTTTTCTCAACAGTTGCTGCTAATGACAAATATTTATTTCCATTCCAAAAGAAACGCCACCGCTGCTGCCTTCAGAATGTCCTTGAGTACATTTCTAGTGTGACTTTAATCAAATGTCATTTTAACTCCAGCCCTAGCCTGCAAATCTCTAGTGAAATTCTATTAATTTTCAATTAAACTTCAAGTAAACCAATTAGCATTTTCATTTCTATGGAGCAACAAAGGCAGAATGTGTAATGAGTCTATCCAGTTGCTCGCAGAGGAATAAGTGGCCTGGCTGGATTTCTCCAGTGTGTATCTCTGGGAAACTTTGTCAAGTATATTCCCTTTATCATCTCCTCCTCTGCTTGAGGCTCGAAATTGGATTTCTGGTGCTGTACAAAACCAAGTTCAGCCCCTTCCTTCCCTGAGCTGCATCCCAGGATTCTTTGTCTTCACATCTTTAACCTTGCTCCAAGTGTGTTTTTACCAAGGTCAAAGCTGAGGCAGGCAGGGACACCCTTCTTGTCCCAAGCAACTTCAGGACCTCAGTTTTATGGAGGGCAGGAGAAGGAATTTCTCCTTTTCATCCCAAATACGTGGATGGGAGTGCCTGAGTTATCCCAGCTGGAAACAGCTCGAACCCAGCTCGTTTGTGCCTCTCTCCAGCATTTCATCCTCTCTTTCCCTTTCTCTTCTTGCTGCCTGCTCCTTGCAGACAGACGTGATCCCTGCCCTGAAGAGCTTCGTTAGGAGAATGTATTCCCTGAGCGGAATCCTGGAGCTCTTCCAAGGTGGGGATCCCAACTTTCGTTGTTCCTCCGAGCTTGTCTGCGGTGCTCAGCCTCCCCTTTCATGTGGGGTTTATCCCATGGCCGAGTTCCCTGCGCTCTTCCCGTGGCTGGTGCCACCTCCAGCCTCGTGTGGGGCTCTCAGGGGTCACTGAGTGGGGCAGGAAGGTCCCTGTGGTGTGGGGTGGGTTTTGGGCCAGGTTATCCATGTGAGATGGAGGTGCCAGAGCCAGGCTGGAGTCAGGCTCGTCTCTTCCAATATTCTTTAAACTTGAGAGCCTGGGAGAGACCCACCCTGGCTGAGTGTCACGCTGGAATCGTGGATCACTCGAGCCAGGGAGCTCAGAGTTGGCTCTGAGGTGCCCTCAGTGCGTGAGAGGGGCCTGAGCTCTCTGAGGGACACCCGGAGCACCTCGGGTGGTTCCTGCTGGGAAATCCTGATGGCAGAGCCGTGGGGATATCCACACATCCACGTCTCAGCTCCAAAAATACAGTGATTAATGCTTAGGGCAGAGGGGATTTAGCCCACAGAATCACTGAGGGTGGAAAATCCATCCAGGATCACCGAGTCCAACCTGTGCCCCATCCCCACCTTGTCCCCAGCCCGGAGCACTGAGTGCCACGTCCAGGAATTCCTTGGACACCTCCAGGGGTGGGGACTCCAAACCTCCTTGGGCAGCGACTTCCAACCCTTTCCATGGAGAAATTGCTCCTGATGTCCAACCTGAGCCTCCCCTGGCCCAGCTTGAGGCTGTTCCCTCTCCTCCTGTCCCTGTTCCTTGGGAGCAGATCCCAAATTCTCCCTGGCTGCCCCCTCCTGTCAGGGAGTTGTGCAGAGCCAGAAGGTCCCCCCTGAGCCTCCCCAACCAGATAAAATCCAGCCAGCCCTGAGAGGGTCAGTCTGCTCTCCGAGGGCATTTCTGCCTCTATTCCTCAATACAGCCCATCATTAAAAGCTGATGCTAATTGGCACTAAATTAAGTGAAATTCCCTGACTTCAGGCTTAGATCCAAAGATTAGGGGGGGAAACAAAAAGAAAACAAAAAAAAACCCTAAAAGAAAGTGAGATTTCAGTGCGTGCAGGTGCAATGATAAAGTTTATAAAGCTCCTAAAAAAGTCTCAGCGGGATGTGCAGGTTCTTACGACGCTCAGCTCTTTAAAGTTTTATTTGTCTGTTCTCTCAGGAACCTAAAAAGCCATAAAGAGGGAGCTGCTGGTGCAGCAGGTGGAGTCCTGCCTGTGTTTGGCTGAGCTGGGAGCAGAGGATTTTACTGCCCTGGCTCCCGGCCCCTTCCCGTCCCCGCCCTCGCAAACAGCACCGGAGTTAAGTGGCCGGAACTTGTAGGAACAGGAGGAATCGTGTTAAATTAAACAGAGCAAAAAACGGGGCTGTTTGGGCAAGAGGAGTCTTTTACGATATTGTTTGGCTGTTTCAGGAGGGAGCAGCAGGGAGGAGGAGATCCAGAGCTCCTGCTGCTCTTCCTGGTAAAACAGGGAGAGGTAACGGGCAGGGAAGATGTGATCCAGCAGGAGTCCTGGCCTGCCCAGGTGTCTTCTGGAAGCTGGAAAAGCAAACAGAGAGCAGGGAAAAGGCTGGATTGAGTGTTTCTCCTACCCAAGGCAAAAGGAAGCACCAAAAGCTCGAGTCTGTGTGCTCGGCTCATGGGGATGGGGCTGCTGAGGAGCCAACAGGAGCTGCCTTATCCCCCTGCTCCCATGGAAAACCCTCCTGTGCCTGGGGCTGGCATCCCCATGGCATTCCAGGGGGAATTAGGGAGCTGTTCCGGGCAGGAAATCCATGCTGAGCACCACAAAACCCAATCCAGCTCTTGAGGGTTACGTGGTTACTCCACTCCTGGGGTTGGATTTCAGTTTTCAGGTATTATTAAATAAATTAAAATTTTCTTTTGCTGTTATCAGAGCTGTTATCAGAGCTGTTATCAGAGCTGTTCAGTTGGTGAAACAGAAGCAGAACAGGTTGAGATAAAGTTTGAGGTTTTAAGTGCACATTTCTCTTACATGTCCTGTTCTTTTTGCCCACATCACTCTCTCAGTCTGAGTTCGTTCCACTGAAGCGCAGCACTCCTGAGCTGCACCCCTGCGACTGGGAACAGCTTCTTCCTTTAAGGAAGAAATTCCATGCAATTCCTTTTTCCATTTTCCTTTCACACTTTTTTTTTTTGGTTTGGCAGCAGAAAAACCAGTGCAGGGTTATTAATGCTGCAGGTCGTAGGACTGACCTTGGGTTTGACAAAAAAGCCACTTTCAATTTTCACCCTGAAGGATTTTTGAAATCAATACGAATAAGTTTGTTATTTTAATAGTAATAATAATATGTGATCTTGTGTTGTGTGATATGAAAATAGGGGAGTGTTGTGCATTTTCAAACCTCACGTTTGAAATTCCCTTTATGGTGAATATATTTTAAAATGCTGGCCTGGAGCAGGCTGAAAGCATCGCTGTGACCTCTGGTGTTTGGCACCATCGATAACAACCACGATTCGGGAATCACTCTGCAGTCCCCCGATGGAAGTGAACGTGTAATTAGAGATTTGAATTAATTATGTGGCCCTGGAGTGAACTGAGATGCCAAAAGGCTGAACGAGTCCCCCAGGGGTGGTGACAGGTTGGTGACAGAGCTGAAAATAAACCACAAATCACTTCACCTCCATGCCTGCCCCTGACCTGTCTGGTCCCACAGCCTGAGGGAAGAGGCTTTTCCACGGAAAATGCGTGGCCGAGGAGCTGAGGAGCCTTTGGAGAGCTCCAGAGTCCTCGGTGAAGTTTTATAAACACATTCCTGTAAATCCACTTAACTTACGGACTTGAGGTGACCAATTAGAGCAAACAGCCCCGTGACAAACTATTGCAATTAGAGACAATCAGCCACTCCGCTAATTGGAGTCCCAATCCATCAGGAGAATTTATACGTTTAAACACCCAAGTGCTTACAGTAATTAAAGGGTGAAGCCAGGGAAAAGTTTCCTTCCCCTCCACAAGGGGAGAAAACGCGTGGAAGCCTGGACTTCCCAAGGCTTTGGAAGTTGTGGCAAGGGAAGTTTTGGTCGTGCTTTTCTTGCTGCTCTTGGAATCCTGGGTGGCACCTCAGAACTTCCTGGAAAGGGATTTTTGTTGGGTTTGTTGAGTTTGAACAGGCTGTGGCAAACCCCACACGTTGATGTAACCGTGTTTTCCCCCAGATATCCTTGGAATGTTATTTTCTCAGCAGCAATAATGATAGTTAATTATTATTTCGTTTGGCTCCGTATTAATTATTACTGCAATTGATGATTTTGAATAAATAAGCTCTTAATTTGCACTCCTGCAAAATTTTTGGGCTTATCTTTAACAGGAGCAAAAAAAACCAAAAAGAGGGGGAACAGAGGTGGTTCTGCTCAGCTGCAGCGATTTCTGACACTGTGTAATTATGTCTGTAATTCCATTTAGCACATGTGAACGCAGGAAACGAGATAAACACAGGCATGGCTTCCCTTTCCAAGCGTCCCAACCTCCTGACTGGGATGGGAGAGGTGGAATTCTCACTCTTCCGGGCTTGTGCTCTGCTCTACAAGGGCATAAAAACCCATTTACACAATAAATGGAGGTAGTGGTTTAAATAAAGGTGAAAAATTAAGGATTTAGGGCATTTAGGGAAGAAATGTGTGAACAGAAATGGTGCTGCCAGTGCTGCTCCACTTTGCAAAAAGCTGATGGTGGAAACAGAAAAGAAGTGGGGAAAAAAGCTCTGGGGGCTTGTTCAGGTCTCCAGCAGCCCAAATTTTTATTCCCTTTACAACACAAACCAAGCCAGTACCAAAGACACAGCCAAGGCACCACGAGAAAGGATTTACACACCATTTTTTTTGTCTCAAAAGCAGCACAAAAGAGAGATTGGGAACCTCAGAGAGCTGCCTGGGAGCCTGCAGTGTTTATACAGAGAAGCCCAGGTGAACTGGGGGGGGGGTCATTCCCTGCCTGCTCCTCATTTTTCCTTAGGAAATTGCCATTAAATGGAGGAAAGGCCAAATTGAAGGATTCTGGATGATGTCATTTTTCTTTCACCAAAGCAGAGCAGTTTGGAGGAATCCGAGGCTGGATCAGATCCAGGTGTAAGTTCCAGATTGTGGTTTAGTTGTTCAGCCCAGCCTATGATAATACTGGGGCCTTTGGAATTCTTAAAAACAAAGCAAAGCAAAAAAAAAAAAGAAGGAAAAAAAAAGGAGAAAGAAAAGAAACAAAGAAGTGTGTGGGTTCTTTGGTGGGTTTTTGGGTTTTTGTGGTTTTTTTTAGTTTGGCAGGGATAATTTGGGGAGCGGCCCAGGCCCTTCTGGGTGTTTTCTCCCTCCATGTGCTTTGACAAAAAGCGGGTTAAATACATTAAAAATTCTGTCTCCTCAGCAGCTTCCTCATGCCTTCAAAATCTCTGGTTGAGGATTTTTCGGAGGGGATGGAATGCTGGCAACGGCTGGAGATGAAATGTTTTTAGTTTTAGTGATTGAATGTCTAAATGTGCTGAAAGTGTCCATTTGGGGCAGGTTTTTTTCTATAATTCTTCAAACTTTCCTGCAAAGCAAAACCTCTCAGAATGTAAATCCCCAAGGAACTGAACCCCGAGCAAAACATGGAATTCTGGCTTGACTTTTTCAACGGAAGCAGAGTCAGGCCACTGGCCAGCACTGGCAGAGGATTTTATTTAAGGCTTGTGAGCTAATTTGACTGCCCTTCCTCAGTATCTCATTTCACAGCCAGGTCCATTTAAATCAGGAGGAGGGCACAGGCACTGGAAGTGTTTTTTCTGATGTATTTATTGGCGGTGAAACTCTTACCTCACAATTCTCTTTGTCCTTGCTTTTAGTCCATGCAAAGTTCACACGAAAATAGAAAGACTTTCCTTGCTGTTCCGTGTTTCTCTCCCTCCCTGGTCCCCGTGTTTGTTTTGCCCTCCCTGTTTTTGATGTGGATCTGCAGGGAGCAACGGGCAACGAACAACTCGGCGAGGGCTGGATGTTATTTTAGGGAGAGTTATGCAAACACATTTCTCTTGTTTACTGAGCCAGCATAAATTCAGCTCCGGGTTTGAGTTACGCCGACTTCCCCTGCGGAGCGGGAACGAGCACGGGGATAAAAGTGCGGGAATAAAAAAAAAGGAGGGATGATAAAAATGCCATTTTTCCTCTTTAGAACAAAGCTGCTTCGCACTTGGCCACAAACCCCTCTTTGGTAATGTATATTTAGGGTGATTTAGGAGTACTTGAGCTTTTTTCGGGGGGGATTGCAGGGTTTCTGGGGCCATGCAGTTTTTGTAGGGCTTTGAATAAATGAAATGCTATCTCAGGTATTGTCCTCCATTACTGAACTCTCTGAGCAGCTCTTAATCTTTAATGTTCTTACTCTGACAACAGCCCTGGGACTCGGGCAGGTTCTATTATTCCTTTCACAAGTAAAGAACTGAGGAACAAAGAGGCTCAGACTGAGATTTCCTTCTCACACTTCTTGCCTTGGTTTGAGCGAGAATTCTTATCTCAGTTTGCTCTGCTTGCGTAGAAGTCTTCAGTGGTGCAGTATTAATTGGGGCAACATCAAAATTCCTTTTAAAAAGTAATTAGGAAGGTCAGGATATCAGGTTGAAGTCGGTGAAAGTGAAATTATTTGTCTGTGGAAGGAATGTTTTGGTTAAAGTCGCTGAAAATAAAATTGTTTCTTTTTAAGACGTGAATTCTTTTTGCCAAAGGTAAATAGAGTCTGAAGTGCTTTTGAGAGGAACTGATTTGGATTTTGGGGGATTCTGTGATGTGATGCCTGGGATAACACACTGATGCCTTTTCCTTTGAAATACGAAGTCATTTAAAGTGTTTATTCTAAATATAAAAAGGGGGAATTGAGAAACTTTAAAAGTAGAGGCAAGGCCCCCTTCGGGTCATTGTACCACGAGGATTTTAGGGAAAACCCTGCCCATCCCTGTAATTCCCAGGTGTGCCAAACCCATCCGAGCTGGACTCACACTGCCTGAACCCCCCGAGATTCGTTGGGCAGGTGAATAAAACCCAAT
The DNA here is from genome assembly GCA_013397565.1 of Ptilonorhynchus violaceus. Taxonomy (NCBI): domain Eukaryota; kingdom Metazoa; phylum Chordata; class Aves; order Passeriformes; family Ptilonorhynchidae; genus Ptilonorhynchus; species Ptilonorhynchus violaceus. The sequence goes on along the minus strand of VZRJ01011565.1, from coordinate 224,024 downwards.
TCCAACTTCCTTTATTCCCAGGAGGCAGAACCCGCCATGTTTGGGTTCCTGGAACAACCTACAGAGCTGCCTTCACCCCAGAGCCCTCCCCACCTCCCTCAAACCATCCACAAACACGGGAATTTTTCATTCCCGAAGGAGCCCTGATCCCAAATGGGATTTCTCCCAACTCATAAACCCCATAACCAGCTCGTGGCTCCCATTACATGGCTTGAACTTTATAGGGTATTTTTAACCCCAAAATAAGAAAGCTCTGACAGTGCCTGGAGCTTTGTCAGGACATCCTTCCACAGCCCCAGGAAAAGGCTCTTGTTTCACCCAGGTCAGCAAATGCTTGGATGTTTTGATAGATATTCCCAATTACGGCTCCAGAAATGAATTAGGAGCCGGGAAAGGAGCGGAATAAACACGCTCAGAGGGCTCTGGGGAATTGAAGGGTTGCTCCCAAAAGGAGAAGGGTGGAAGAATCAGGGAAAGAAAAACAGTGCTGCAGGAGGCTGGGCAGAATTTGGGTGTATTTTAGGGGTATTTATTTGTAATTTTGGTGTATTTTAGGCGCATTTATTTGTATTTTGGGTGTATTTTAAGTGTATTTATCTGTATTTAGGGTGTATTCGTGGTGACCGAAATTGTCTTATCAGCCTGTCTTCCCTTAAAAACAATTTTCCATCAAAATGGGACATCTCAAGGGAAACAACTCCTTGTAAACCTCCTTTGATTGTCTTTAATGTGAAGGAAAAAAATCCCTTTTTACACCAGACACTCTTCCTGCAGCAGTTTTGTGTCACTCCCTTGTCCCTGGCCGGGGAGTGGGAGAATCCAAAGTTGGATTTCTGCTGCAACCCATAGTGGGCTCTGCGATCAAGTCACTGATTTGCTTTTATTTTCCTATTTATTTGGTAGAGGAAAAAATTAAATTGATTTATTTGCTTTTAGATTCACTAATAAATGTTGTAATCATTGCCTATTTATATATTATCCATAATACACTGAATAATCACACACGCAGGTATTAGATAATTAATTACACCACAATTACTGGTTACATCTGAGGGTTTTTAAGGGATTCTGAGAAGCCCAAGCAGCAGATTGCCACACGCTTCCTGTCCTGTTGGCTGCTTTTACCTTCAGAAAGACGAATTTTTGGGCACAAAGCTCCGTTTTCCGTGCGGGAATGAGATATCACGGAAATGTGACATCCTGGCTGGGATGACTCCACTCCCTGGGCTGCTGGGAGTGGATTGCAGATGAGCCCCTGGGTGGGAAGCAGGGGATGAAATATCCCAGGGAGAAGGATTTTTGTTTTATTTCGTGGTGCTTTCCTTGAATTTTAGATCAATCTGATGGTGGGAGGGGGGAGGGAAAACTGAGATTTTTGTGCCTGAGAAAAGTTGAAATGCTGGAGATATCAGCTGGTTTTTGTCAGTGGAGATAAGAGGATTTTCTTCATTAATATTTGTTCACTTTCTCTCTCATTTGCAGCCCCTTCTCCTCGACAGCCCTTGGAAATAACCTGCAAATTGTCCTTTTCCCACTCAGGCTGTATTTCTGTTCTTGCTCTTCCCTCTGGACCTTTCCCTTGCTGTGCATCGTTTACTGCTCTGGCCAGTGCAGTTCTGGGCTCCAACTCCTACAGCTGCTGGATAAAGCTGTGTATCCTCAGCTTTTGTCATCAGAACCTTCCAGCATGGAAGAATTTTTGTTTCAAGTCCTTGATCTATGAAACTTGGGACACTTCAGAGCCTCCAAGAGCCTTTATTCTCTTTAATATTTTGGCTTTACCTGTCCGTGAACGTCACTTTTATTCCTTCCTATACTTTTAACGCAGCAGGAGGAAAAAAAAACCAGGATAAAACCCGTCCTTCTCCATAAAAATGGCAGCAATTGAAGCTGCATTATTTGTGCAAGCAGCAGTCTGAAGTGCGATATTGGTTTTAAAGCAGGCAAAGATTAGGGCACTTAAATGGGAGTGGAGCAGCACAGTTAAGGAATACAATTTGAACAGCAAAAGGTGGCTTTTATGAGGATTTATTTTACATTCCCAACACTCATTACGCTGCTCAGTAGTGCAGATCGTGTGGGCACTTTGCGGTTCCGTTAAAGACAGGGAATTTCAGCGCCAGGAGCGGGAGTGTTAAACCCTGGGATGTTGAGCAGGAGCTGGTTTGGGGCATCAGAGGGAATTCTGCGCTCGGTGAACACCTATTAGAGCTCTGCAGAGCTCTTTGCTCCATTCCCTAGGGAGCTGATTCCAGCAAAATCCCGACTGAGCCTCTTTGGGACTTCAACTGCAGCTTCCTAAATGGAGTTATTCATGGTCCACGGAGCAGTTCCCTCCTGAGGAGAAAATAAAGCATCCCAAGTGTTTTAAATGACATTTTTGGTGATGCTGTGGCCAAGAAGTCTCACAATGAAATGTTTTACCCGAACAAGAGGAGTTGAGAACACCCAGAGTCGAATCCACCAGCGCGGGATCGTTCTGGGAGGAAAAGCACCATGTTTGGGTTCAAAGTGAAAGGGGAAATTTAGGTTAAATATATGGAAATTCTTCCCTGTGAGGGTGGTGAGGTGGAATTCCCAGAGGAGCTGCGGCTTTCCCACCCCCGGAAGCATCCAAGGCCAGGGTGGAGCACTCTGGGATAGTGGAAGGTGTCCCTGCCCATGGCAGGGGTGCAATGAGTTGATCTTTAAGGTCCCTCCCAATCCAAAGAGTCCCATGATTCCATGGTATTCTGGATTGGTTTCAGCTCTCTTTGTGTCCACAGGGTCACTCTCAGGTCAACAGGAGCCACAAATGCTCAATGTTGAGAAGAGAGTTTGGAAATCTGTTGGAAAAACGATGGGAGCAAAGGTGTCAAACCCATGAATGTAGAACATTCACTGCTCTGCCAAACATTTCCGGTGGATTGAAGTTTCCAAAAATTCCATCATGAACAGAACTAAGAAAATCCTGCTTTGCCCAAGTTTTTGTTTGCAGCACCTGAATTTGCAGTTGCTTGGAGGTGGATTTTGGGGAGGTTTTACCGACTGTGGAAACACAGAAAAACTCTTCGGTTTCCCCCTCATCCCTTTCTCCTCAAAGCCATTTCCAAACTGCCTCTTTTAGCCTGGGGAAATCAATTCCCTGGGGATGGAGAGGTGTGAACTGCATTCCCTGTGCCTCTCCCGGGCTCCTCAGCCAGCAGGGATGCTGGGAATGCTGATCCGCTGAACCCTGGTAATGGCAAGGAATAATAATTATTATTATTATGGTTTTCTGGTGGGAGTAGGTGCTGTTTGACACTCAGGGTGGAAAGATTGAGGCCATAAATTATTCCAGATATTTGCAAAGTTTCGCTGCTCCGAGTTCCTCTTCATCTGCTTTGAGCGTGTTTAGATTTTAAAAAAAAAAAGGGTAAAACCACCCACACAGTGAAGTCTTCGGTTAATCAGAATTTGATTACAATGAGAGCTCGACAATCATCACCCAGTGTTGTTAATTATCAGGAAGATGTTGTAGGTTGAAGTAATTGCTGTAAACAGCCCAGCTGGAAAAAAATGGTTCCGATTTTTTCCGCCACCAAAGTGTAAACTTGGAGCTTGTTCCTGTCTCTGTGTGTTAATTTTAATTGCTTCAGTGTTCTTTTATTTCTGCCTCTGTGTTATGGAAATGCCTGACATTAGAGAAGTGCATCCCTCGTGGGATGTTTTCCAGGGGAAAACACTTTGGAATCCTAAATCCCTGTGGTACCCCGGGCACATCCTGGCTGGTCCAGGTTCTGTCTTCCCACCTGGCTCTGGTTCAGGTGGCCCTGGGCACGCTCTGGGTTGGGAGCAGGACCAGTGAGTGGCTCCCTGGGCCTGTGGGGCTCTGGAGCTTTTGGAAAAGCCTTTTTATTCCCAGAAATCTTCAGGCTGAAGCATTTTTGCCTCTGCTTGCAGTCGCTCCGCCCTGCACCTCCCTTCAGTTCAGGATTGCTGGGTGATTAAAAATGTTATTTATGTGTAAATCCTGTCCTTAGGGACAAGGTTCTCCCATGGATTGGGCATTTCTGCCTCATTTTTCTCATCCCCTCAGAGTACAAACCCTCAGATATTGAGGCGAAATTGTGATGTTCAGGCTGGAGTTTTACACCCCTCCTGAATTTTGGCATAATCTGGATCTACCAGGAGTGAGAAAGTGCTGCAATTGTTTATTTTACACCTTCCTGGATGGACATTTTCACATGAAATCAGCCCAGAACTGCTTTGGTTCAAGGCACAGCGCCAGGAAGGATCTCCTGGGAAATAGGAATTTGCAGTAGGACCACAGTGGCCTGGGAATGTCTTTCCATGTTCTGATTTGAGCTCTTTAAATAAGCTTAAGTCGTTTGTAAACCTCTGGTTGTTCCCCTGCTGTTTGTGTTGTAAATTAAAAATAAAAATCTGGATGGGGTGTGGGATCCTAGCAAAAAAAAATTCCAAGGGAAAAGGTTGAAATCCGCAGGATTTAGTCAGACTTTAAGCAAAATGCTCGGGTTAGAAACACTTTCCTGCCATGTGGGATATGGACATTTCAGCTTGGATGTGGATGCCATAAAGCTGTAATTTTTCCCGATGGAAAATCTCACGGGAATGTGAATATTCAACAGCTTGACCAACCCCAGGTGTGTCCGTGTGGCCCCGTGGCCGATCCAAAATCAGGCGTAGGATTTCTCCTCCAGGAGGAATATTGTCCTTTTCCCCCGCTGCTGATTCCCAATTGGATTCCCAATCCATCTCCAGCGAGAGGTGGCAAAGGAAAATGTTGAACCTGCTCGCCTTTTATGACCTCGGCAGAGATAAAAGATCTCCTCTCTGTCGTGTTAGAATGTCGAAATGCATATTTAATATCCCTCAGAAATGAGTGGGTTTTCGCAGGTGTTGGATTTCAGGTTGAAAAAGTAGAAGCAGAAAAAAATTAATTGGTTTTTGTTTTGGAACCTGAGGAGGAGATGATCCAAGGAAATGTCAAAGCCACGCGTGCGGATGTGCCTGGGATCGGGGATTCGGTGCTGCCCAAAACCAGCTGGAACTTTGTGCTTCGGAAAGAAATGGTTTGAAACGGTTTTAGGAGTTGCAAAAGCAAATTATTATAATAATTACAGCAAATTATTATAAACTGCACCAGCAAATTATTAATTGCATTTAGAGAAGGGCAATTTTAATGGATTTAATGTTAAATATTGGCAGAGGGCAGCTGTTAAATATGAGGCTGGTGCTGCCTGAGGTTTGGATTTGCATTCCAGCTCTCCCTGACCCTTCCCCAAACTTGTCCAAAAGGAACTAAATGTTGCATAACAGCTGCAAGAGGAAATTAACCCTTTTTATTTTTTAGTGAAATTTTAAAGGTTTTTCCCGAGTCAGCCCCAAAGGGAACCAAAATTCTTTAAAGCCTAAGGAAAATTTTGAGGCCCTGCAGCCTTCTCATATAAATATTCCTTAATATATAATAATATACAAGTCAAACCTGGAAGCTCTGGACTCTTCCCACGGTTATTTCTTAAATTACAATCAAATTTTCACTGCAAGAGGAATTTTGGGAGAGTTTTATCTCAGTTTAGGACTGACCAACAGAGAGCTCCAGATTTGATCTCAATTTAGGATTTACCTTGAGGTTCCACTGGGGAGGGAAATTGTCCTTCCCAAACACCAAAGGCAGGGAATTGACTTGGAATAGGCAGCTTGTGATGGGATTTTTTCTTTAATCATGAAGTAGATGATTAAATTTAGGCATAGAAACAAAATCATTCCGCTTTGGGAACAGCCTGGAATTGTGAAAGGGCCAATTGTGTCTGGTGTGGTAAAATAGAAGTTTTTGCCACCACAGATCTGTGATTTTAGGGAGAAAAATCAAGGTTTGGAGGGTTTGGGCTGGATCCCTTTATTATGTCACTAATCCATGCAATTCCTCACCCCCACCCATCCCTTCCCCCTGCCTTTTTCTCCTCAGGGTTTTGTTGTGATCCCTCGAGCTCTCCATAAATTCATAAATTCTCATTTTGCAGCAAGAGGAGAAGAAATGATCCCTCCAGGCCTGGACCTCAGGTTGGTTTTCTGAGTGGAACAACTTTAATAAAGACGTTCTGCTGCTCCCTCTGTGTTTTAAGGTGTGTTTGGGGGGGGTGAATAAGTTGTATTTAAGGTACAGACATTTAAAAGTTGCACAAAATGACAACCAGGGGGGTTTTTTTCTTGTTGTTTTTTTTTTTTTACATCACTGCTTTCATATGGAAAATGTTCCCAGGCTATAAAGGAGTAATTCCAGTTCAGATATTCTCTCTGAAGGGCCTATTAGGTTTTTTTTTTTTGAGTGCCAGGCCTGTGGCAGGATTACACAGCGAACAGAGAGATTGGATTTGTCAAAAAACGACAGTTTTTCCAAGAAATCCATACTGCAGGTGCTGGAGAAGAGTGAACTGGGTTTTCCATTATTGGGAAAGCAGATTTATGGAGCATCTGGAGGGGTATTTACATTACAGGATAAGGCTGGGAAGGACAGGAATGGGCCAAAGGGAAAGGCAGCTGAAAATGCATCTTTTTGGGAAAAGGTAACAAAATTAAACCAAATGGTGTGGGACAGAATAGCAAGACCAAGGTGTTTGCACCAGGTCAATTCTTCCTGAGTATTTATCGTGCCAAAGCAGTGGATTCTGACTCAGAAAAATCCAGTTGGGCTGAATTATCCCAATAAAAAACCCTTCTAAAGGGGAAAATGGTGTAAATTCCAATGTAAATTCAAAGGGAAAATGGTTTAAATTCCAGCATAAATCCGAAGGGAAAAAGGTGTAAATTCCAATGCTTGTTATGTAATTTCTGTGCCTGTGTTTGCCTGAACCTCCCATCATCCCTTCTGCACTTCCTCATCACCAGGATCAGAGGGAAGATGATGAATTCTTCCAGGAAATTCTGTGTATGGATTTTTTTTTCCCTCTCCCTAGAAAACAATAATTACCTGGTGAGGAACATTGCAGGTGGCACAAGTGACAGCTGCACAACAGCATTTAAATCAGAATTTCAGCCGGTTTTAGGAACTTCTGCATGGAGCAGAGAATGTAAAGGCAATATTTGGGAGCTCAAGGTGTGTGGAAGAAGGAAATATTGGGAACGAGGAAACACTGGGAACAAGGAAACATTGCTCCAAGTGTCCTAAATATCCCCTTTGAATTTAGTGAGTGAATTCCAGCCCGTGCACAGAGCCAGGCAAATGTTTTTAATCCCTTTATTCAGATTTAAGCCGAGGGAGTGCAGGCCCCAGCCAGGATCAATTCTGTCCCACAGCGTGACCTTTGTATTTTTTTCCACTGGATGGAACCACAGAAATTTTATTGTTTATTTTGCAGGAAAGCGAATCTGCTGAAGTTACCTCCTAAACTTCACCCCTGCCCATGGAAATAAATGACATTTCAGGTGCCTCCCGACCCAAACCACTCTGTGATTTATGGTTCTGTTGGGAAATGAACCAAAATTTTGCTTTTCTTGGGAAATCCAGCAGCCAGCAAAGGGTTGATGTGCACACAGTGTCGGATTTGCTTTCATGGGTGCCAAGGTCACTGAACCTCAGCTGTTGGCTCCAGGTGAAGGGGAAAATGTCATGAAATTCCATAAAAACTCCCTCCTGCTCCCCATAGAACCACCCCAACCCTCCTGGGAATGCAATCTGCCTGGCCCAGCCCTCGGAGAAAAACGAGGTTATCCAATCACAGATTAAAGACGGGGAATTGGCGATTTTATCTCGCTCCCAGACAAGATCCAATTTAGCTGATAGGGAGCTGAACCTGCACAGAATTCTGGGAGTTGTTTATTTCCCCCAGAAATGCGCGGCTGATGTTTAATTTGTAAAACGTGTCCTTGTTGTGTTCCTTTTCAAGCCTTTCACCTGTCATGGAGATTATGGAAAAACAGGGAGAGGAGCTGTGGTATTTTATTCGTCATCTGGGAGCAACCTGGGCTCGTTGAAGGTCAGCAGCAGCCACAGGTGGCTGATTCCAGAAACTTCCAAGGGGCTCTGAATGCTCAAACCCTCCTGGATTCGCTGGAGGTTCTGCACCGAGTGGATCATTTTGCTGTTTGTTAAAAATGTGATTTTTTTATAGAGCACAAGAGATTGGGAGATGAAGTAGAAATTGTACAAATCAAAGGATTAATTTTAATTTTTTTTTCATCTCAGAGGTGAGAAATGAAATTTTTCAGGGCGATTTTCCTTCTTGTGAAGATTTGAGTAATATTTTACCATATTTGAGATTTCTCAGAAAGGCTGAAGCCTCACAGGGCTTACTCCTGCTGGGAATTCAGAGGACCATGGATTCTGCAGGCTGATTTCCATCGGCATTCCTGCTCCCTCATCCTTGCACAGCCCATGGGAGAGCCCTGGGAGGTGGGAAATCCCCATTCCCACGTGGCAGATCCGTGGCTGAGATAGGAGGAATTCATGGATAGAGGAGGAAATCCCAGGTAATGAGCTCACACTGGAATGTCACTGTTCACTCTGATAATGCCCTTTGAATTTCCATGTCTAAGCCCAGGGCTCTGGAATGGGAACCGTCCCCTGGAGCTCACCCTGAGCAGGGTGGGGGCTCCTTCTGCTTTATCACAGATTATTTTCCCAAACTACTTTAAAAAAATCTGGATTCCCTCAAATGAGAAACGCTCTGGAACAGGAAGCAACTCAAAACCTAATGACAAGTCCATAAGAAACGGCACAAACTGAAATTGAATTCAGACAGAAACAGCATTTATTTGAAATGAAAAATAAATGAGCTCAGCATCTCATGGGGATCTGTTTGGTGAAATGTTTAAATTTATCTGTTGTTCATCCCATGTAAATACTGGCACGTCCCTCACCCCCACAAAGTACAGTTGGACACTGCAAGGAAAAACCTGGATTCATTTTCCACCCATTTTCGAGTTGGCTGAGCCTGTTGGGTGTGGTTTGGTACCTGGGCACCCCCAGACCAGCAATAATTTCGTGTTTGCAGAGGGGAAATTGGCCCCGTGTTGGGGGATTTGGTGTTTGATGTTTGCCTTCCCCATCTTTCCCAAAGCCAAGACTGGATGGATTTTGCTTTCCTGACCAAGATTTTTGCTGTGTGTGGAGCAAACAACACCAAACACAAAATAATTTGTCTTTCCTATAATGTTGGGTGGTTTTGCTTGGATTTTTAAAGTTGGGTGTTGTTTGCGCTCCCTGGAGCAGATGCTGGAAGAAGCTGGGAGAACTGATTGATGATGAAATGTTAATTTAAAATAATTAAAAATAGTGCTGTGCTGGACAGCTGTGAGTGTCCATCCATGTCAGAAAAGGGATGGAGTGACAGGACAAGGGGAATGGCTTTAAACTGCCAGAGAGCAGGGTAAGATGGGATAATGGGAAGGAATTCCTCCCTGTGAGGGTGGAGAGGGGCTGGGATGGAATTCCCAGAGGCTGCCCCACCCCTGGAAGTGTCCAAGGCCAGGTTGGAGCAGCCTGGTCTGGTGGAGGGTTGGAACAAGATGAGTTTTAAGGTCCTTTCCAACCCCAACCATTCCACGACCCTATAATTCCACAGTAATGGTCCCCTGCATCCCAGAACGTCAAGCTACTGGAATGTTTGGGATAACGAAGTTGTTGGAAAGGTGGATGATGGGAATCAAAGCCTGCCTGGTAAAAAAGTGTGGATTTGGGTCTTTGTGGCACCAAGATCTTGATTTGCAAACCCTTCACAGCCCAGGAGAGCTCTAACCCATGGCACATCCAAATCCAGGTCCAGCTCCTGCTTCCTGAAATAAATAACCACATCCCAAGCACCACCCTTTTAGGTGCTTTTCTCCAGCCTCTCACCCCTTTTGTCCAGGCTCAAAAGAGGAATTTTCAGAAAGAATTGAACTGAAGCTCCTGCCCGGGTTTGATGGACGCTCCTTTCACCCAGGGCCGTGCCGGCGCTCGTGCACACACCACACGGAATATCACACACCTTTTCCAATTGAATGGCTCTCCTCAGAGGAGAAAATCCATATTCTCTGCTCAACAGTGTGGACCAAAAGTCGAATAAACAGTAAAAAATAAATGGAGTAAGCAGGGATTAGCAGACAGTGCATTATGTTGATTACCCACATTGTCTTCGGCTTAATAAATTCTATTTTGCTGTAAGTCAGCTCAATTGTGTGTGAAAATAGAGAAGGTGGAAAATGAGACTGAACAAGAGGGTTAAATGACAGTGTGCCATTCCAGAGGCAATTAAAAACCAAAAAAAACCAACCCAACCCTTGAGGAACAGAAAGAAAAGGAGGTTTTGAAGTGTAAAATAAAAGACACAATTCTGCTTTAATGCGGGAAGTTAAAATCGTCTGTCCAAGGCTCGTCATTAAACCCACACAAAGTGGAGAGAGAACTTTTTACTGCATCGTGTGGCACTTGGAATACTAAAGATGGGCAAAGAGGAAGGAAGAGGAATTCCAAGCCATGATTGTGGCATCCCATTCACCGGATCCAGGCTAAGATCCAATGATCCAGTGCTCTGGAAGGTCTGTCCTCAGTGGATCCCTCCTGGACCGGTGTGTCCTGACTCTTGAGAATCACCTTCTATCCAGAAGTCTTTGAGGAGCCATTTGGAAGTCTGAGTTAATATCAATCCTCATTTCTTTATTTATCGGCTTTGCTGTGCCTTGGGAATGGTGGAATTTCCAGCAGGTGGCAAGAAACCTGAGAAGGCACAGAACACCCGGATTTGGGTGGGGAGGGAGGAGCCAAGAACAAAGGAAAGGAAAAATTATGGAAGAAAAACTCCACAGTGAAACTGAACTGTTTATCCAGTAGTCCATCAATCATTTTATTTCTGCCTTGAAGCCGGGAATTGAAACCCAGAATTCCAGCTGGAGCCAAGGAGAGGCAGAAGTGCCCAGAAACCTTGGAAAAGGGGGCTGGTGTCTAAGGGAGTGGTGTCATCTAGTGGTTAAAGCAAAAGGCCTGGAAAACAGGACTCCTGGGTTGTGATTTATCATTTATTACCTCCCTGCTGGTTGATGGATTTACCCGGAAAACTCCTTTCTCCAGGGGCAGGAAGGAGGAGGTGGAAGAGGGTGACAATAACTTTAGGTCCAAGTGACTTCTTGGGTTTGGAAAGGCAAAAAGGGGAATGTGGAAGGTATTTGTGCCACCAGCAGGAGCCTTTTGTGCAGAAAACACATTTTATTTCAGTGAACAAGGGGAGGATTCCTCTGGTGCCCTTGTGTTTAAAGGTGACCAGAGCAGGGCAGAATTTGGCAGATTTACATCCCAGGCAGTGCCAGATCCAGGCCCGGAGTAAGGAATGTGCTGTGGGTCGTGAAGGGGAGTTTGGGTGCATTTATCCATAAAAAACCATTTATGGAGCCTCAGAGCAGTTTTGTTCCTGGCCAATGAACATTCCCACTGTCAGCACTCAGGGGGGACTCCTGGCCGTACCTTTTGTTTCCCTCATCTGGAATCTGTGTGATCTGCTGCTCTTCCTGGCAAAAAACGAGCTGGGATGGAGGATATGGGGGAGAATGGATCCCAGAGAGCGTGGTGCAGTTGTGGGAAGAGGGCTGCTGCCATGGATTTCACCCCACAGTGGATTTCTCCTTCCTTTGGGAGGGATCTCAGCCCTCACAGGGTGGATCTGCAGCACAGAGTCGCGGAATATTCCCAGTTGGAAGGGACTCCCAAGGATCAGCAACTCTCACGTGGATGGTCCATTCAGGGATTGAAGCACAGCCTTGGTGGGGTTGAGCACCAGGCGAGCCCGTTTTGGGATCCAGCAAATCCTCGTGGATCCTGGGGGCGTTTGGGATCTCTGGTGGTGTTGTCCTGTGCCCAGGGGGGGATGGCAGAAGCCCTGAGACAGATCCAGGGTTGTTGTCCCTGGATTTTGCTCATCACTGGTCCCGGAGTGTGTCCCCCTCCTCTGCCAGAGCTGGCACCTCCATGGTGTGGGAAAGGGATGGATTTCCTCCTGTACATCAGAAATAGGTACAGAGGGACTAAAGCAGGGGTGATTCCAAGTGTTTGTCCATGAAATTCTCATTAAAATCAGTGGAAGTTTTGCACCAGGAGTATCCTGGAGAGAGGTTTTGTCCAAACTCCCTGATGGCACAAAAAGCTGACTCCTCCCCTCTCGTGTTCCATGGCAGGGCTGTTTCCTTCCCTAAGATTCCCTCAGAGCTCTGTCCCTACATCCCAACCTCTTCTGACACTTGGATTGGCTCTACCTACAGCAGATGCTCTGCTTTTCCCAGATTCTTTGTGGTAGGAATATTTCATCGGCTCCTGGATCCCACCAACAAAGAGCCTCTGTGACAGAGGGACCTGCAAAGGGATGGGATGAGCTGGGCACACCTCCCTATCCCATCTCCAGGTGCCACACATGGGATTTTTCCATGTGGATACAAGTCTCCACAGCTCTAAATCTGGGAATGCTCCAGTGCTCTCGTGTTGCTCAGCACACTCTGAAAATCATGGAATCTTTAAGTTTGGAAAAAAGCCCTGAGATCTTCAAGTCCAACTGCAAACTCAACGTGTTCATCCCTAAACCACACCCCAAGTGCAAATCCTCACACTATGGGGACACTTCCAGGGATGGCGACTCCACCTTCCCTATTCCAATGCTTCACAACCCTTTCCATGACTTTTTCCCCCCTAATATCTCATCCAAACCTCCCCTGGCACAACCCGAGGCCACTTCCTCTCATCCCAACCATATCCAAGAGCACGTGGGGACTGCCAGGATTCCGGGAGCTCCAGGGGGTGTTCCTGCCCCTCCTGCCCTGCTGGAGCTGCTCCGGTGTCAGGGGGCAGTTTGGGCATTTCCCTGCCTGCTGAGCCAGCCTGAGGAGGAGGCAGCGGCTCCGGGATGCGGAATCCCGGGAGCAACACGGAGAGCAGGCGGCCGTTCCCGTTCTGCCCAGCTCAGCGTTCCAGCCTCCCTTCCCATTCCCTGTTAATTCCAGGCTGTTGATTATCCTCAGCAGTGCCTCCTCTTTTAACGAGCACGGCTCTTTCCTGTCCGGCTTCAGCTGACGCTGAATTCAGTTTTTACCTTTTTTCTCTTCTATATTCTCTGTAATTTTTACACGTGCAGTTGTAGCTTTGCATCCTGTTTTCCCAGTACTTTTCCCTGCCCTGATAGGCAGGAAGACAAAACACATTCCAAGGCCCCTATCCCAGCTTGGTTCTCTGGTCTTGAGACCAGCTCTTCAGGGCAGATTTTTATAAAAAATGTTAATTCTGATCTGAGGAGGGGGAGGGGGTTAGAAGGGGTTAGAACGAGGGGGAAATTACCTCACAAATGACAATTCTGATTGGTGATTCTTGTCAGATATGCTAATTTGCAAAATCTATAAAAATTCTATACACATCACCTGGGGGGGGGCATTTTTTGGCGTTTTCCACCTGACCAATTGTGCCCATAAGGATCCTTACAAAGGTGACCCCTTTTTTATCACCCCGACTGTGTCTGGCTCCTGATTTTAGGGTCTGGGAGATAAAGGCATCACAGCAAGGAAAATTAATTCCCCGTTTCCAATTTAACAGGGAAACTCCCGAGGGCCCTTGGGCTCACAGTGTTTAATCTTTTAACATCCACGGTGCCCACAGGCTCCCCCCAGCCTGGAGGGCACTTGTGGCCTCCCCCTCCCCCTCTTTAATGAATCTTTACAATGAATGGATGAATTTATTATGAATTTATTAATTCATTTAAAGAACTAACAAAGCCCTCACCTGGTCGTGAGGAAAGTGCTTTGTTTGTAGCTGAATTGGATCCATCCCCGACCAAGCGTTTTCCACAAAAATGGCCAAAAAGGGGGTGTTTTTCACCCAAAATCTCTCCAAAAGTGAGTGATAGAAACACAAATTTGAGTTACAGCTTCCCAGGAGAGAAAAGCACTCCCATCTGGAGATCCTGACCTGCTGGAGCACCAAAGCGCTGGACAAAGCCCCCCAGGCCACTCTGTGTCCCCATGGTCACCCCAGGCCAGGTGCAGCAGTGACCCCAACACCTCCCAAGCCTCCTGAGAGCTGCCAACAGCTCGGGCACGGGCAGCTTTCCCTTGGAAAACACAGTTTTGGCAGAATCCAAACACTTCCCGGGAAGATGTAGGCTCGGATAAGGTTCCAGGTGGAAGAATTGTCACAACAGATCCCTTCAAGTGGCTGCTTTGTTTTCTGAGAAGTCAAATTGGTTTCGCCGAGGTTTTTGTAAGTTTAAATTCTGCAGGTCTCTGGGAGCATCCTGGCGTGTTTTGATGCCGGCAGAGCAGAGTCACTGTGGAACAGAATGCACAAGGATTGGAATTTGTGTTCCTTTCTTTTAGCTTTTGGTCAGTAAGCAGGTTTTAAAGTGGGACACGGGAGGAGGGAATGGCTGAGGCAGGAAATCAGTAGCAAGAGTTGAGCTTTGCTCCTTAACTGGAGGCCCTTTATTTCTGCTTTATTTTCTCTGTCCTGCTCTCCAGATCTGGGGCTTTCCCAATCTGTTAACCGGAGCCAACTCACACTAATTAAAAAGTTCAATAACTGATGAATAGTTCGGAAAACCACGGGATATTCCAAGCTGGAAAGGAGCCATGAGGATCATCGAGCCCAACTCCTGAATCCCATCCAGGGATCAAACCTGTGAGCTGAATTTTACCTCTAAAACACACTCCTGATGTGCTTTTAAAGGTCCATAACATCTGTCAATTATCAATTAGCCCGTGTCCCCTTCAGAGGAGCGCTCAGCACAAACTGAGCCTGGATCTGTTATTGAAGAGCAAAGATTTTCCTGGGAAGACGCTGATTTGTTTGGAAGTCGCTCTCCACCTCCTCCATTCCAAACCCTCACGGATAAATGTCTCTTTAGCTCGAGTGTCCTTTTGTTTCCCCACTGCTCCTGATTGTAAACACGAGGAGCTGTTCCCTCAGGGGGCCTGCTCAGTGGATCTGGAGTGATGTTATGGTAATAAACGTTCATTCTTTGAATCAATAATTGCACCTCCTGCTCAGCAAAGCTCTGTACTTTTATTTTTTTGGTTGTTTTCCCCTCGCTCTCGTGCGCTGTGGGTTTGTGCTGACAGTGCTGCTTGTTCATTCTCCCTCTTATTTCATTTTTTCCTGCACCACTTTTGCCTCTGGATGGGAACTTCTATTGGGTTACAGGAGTTGGGGTCAGCTAATCCACTCAGTGCCCAAACCTGACAGGGATTGACTTCCCTACTCTTCCACTGGACTTCTCTCACAAAAAAAAAAAGGAGGAATTTCCAGCTCAGTTCCTTCAGGAAATGAGTTCTAAAGAGTCTAAGAAAGGCTGGGGAAAGTGCAGAGTTGAAAAGATTAAAAATCCCCTGTTTAACCCCAAACCAGGCAGTGGTAGCAGTGGTGTGGGGGTCATTTTGTGTTGGTTTTTTGTTCGTTGTCATTGAATAACCATTTTTATAATTCCATGGATTTTCCCAGCAATGCACTGAGAGTGATTTTTGGCTCACAGTGACTTTAATTTAAATTAATTTAACAAAATTAATTTGTAATATCACTCCCAGACAAACAGGATTCCTGCGTTTCAGCTCTCACATCCTCCAGTGCCTGATTTCCGGGCCTGAATGAGCAAAGATTTCCTGGTCCCGTGAGTTGTTCCCTTTTGGAGAGCAAATAGAGAAGAATCAGGAATTTTTTGATGTCATCTTTTCAGTTGACAAAGGGTGCTCAAGCATCCCTAAAGGCAGTCAAACATTCAACCATTTATTATTAATGCTTCATAACCTCTTTATTTTTAAGTTAGCACCGACCAAAAAAGTCCTTCAAAGCTTTTTCTTGATTTAAATTTGCAGAGAGCACTTGTGTTTTGTTACTCCTTTGGATTCTGTGGACCAGTGAGATGCGGGAATTTCAGTTTGATTTTTATTCTGTGCAGGAAAACCCTGGAAAAACCCAGCATGGATGGAATTCAGCTGGATTAAAACCTCCGTGTGCAGAGCCTGCCATGCCCTGAGCCTCTACAGCCTCCAGGAGGGAAGAGATGATCCAGGAAGGAAGAAATGAGCTCAGCTGTTGACTTGCCCCAAAATCCAAAATGGAATTTCTCCCAGTTCTGTGAAATTAAGATGCTTTTGGATTTCTAATCACCCTGAGTTATTTTTCTCTGCTTTGAGAGGTGATTTTTCCGTGTGGATTTTGCATTCCTGGGCAGCTCGAATTCCTCCAGTGCTCTCCTGGTGCTTTACAAACGGACAGGGAGAATAACATCCATGTTATAAAGGAGGAAGGTGAACCCCAATAACCTCATGGGGGGGTTTAAATATTTTTTTTATTCATTGCTGGTGCATACATTCCCTACAAAACTTCATGGAGATTTTTATTTTCCATGGAATTTAGGTTGGTTCATTTCTTGGATGTGTTGCCGACAAGCTCCCGGGTTGGCTGTTGAAAGTGAGTGTCTGTTTTAAGTGTATTGGACAAAAAAGAGGCAGGAAAAGGCAGGAAAAATTCCCACTGGAGACACCTGAGCGTCCTCCTCCCGGGAGGAACCAACCCAAGGCCCTGCAGAGTGAGGAGTGGGGTGGGAGCATTTACAGAACCTTCCCGAGGGATTTCCTGGGCAAAAAAAAAATCTCTCTGTGACTGACAATCCCCTTTAACCTGCTTATCTTGGATATGGAGATGCAAATCAGAATATTGGGAATGCTGTTTAGCCCAAAGCCAGCCCAGAAAGGGAAATAAAGGGCAGAGTGGGTTTGTTTTTTTTCCTGGAGGAGCTGAGGGTGCAGAATTCCTTGGGAGAATTCCCTGCCCTGAGCAGTGGCCGGGCTGGGTGAAGCCGAAGGGTGGCACGGGGGACACCCAGGGCTGGCTCAGGACTTTGTGAGGAGCTGCTGAACTCTCCAGCTCTGAAGGAAGAGGAAGAAAAGATCCTTCAGATCCTTTTGTGCCTTCTCCAGCCCCTTGTCTCTCCCTCTTCCCTTCAGAGCAGCAATTTTTTCTTTGTGCCTAGTTTATTTTTTCCTTTTTTTTTTTTTTTCCCCTTCTCAGTCCTGCTCAGCAAAGGCTCTCCCAGGAGCTGGGGTTGAACTTGGCCGTGCCGTGTCTGTGCCACTGTCCGGGATAAACCGCTGGATTAATATTCCCAACGACTCCCTGACACAGCCAGCGGTGCGGCAGGGATCCAGGGAATGGGGTTTTCCTGCTGGAATCTGCTTTCCCTCCTTAACACCCAGCCCTAAACTGTTTATTTTCCACACTGGTCCGTGCAAAGGGCGATGGTTTTGCTCACACCTTTCCTTTGGCCTTCCACCAGTTTTATTTCTGCTTCTGTGGACTTTTTTTGGGGGTGGAATGGTGGAGAATTGAGCCCTGCTGGTTTGCAGCTCTATTCCTGTAAATATCTTTATTAGAACTTTTTTTGTCGTGAGCTGTCCTATCAGAGAGCTTTAATTTAGGTATGCAAAGCTTTGGTTATGTTTCCATAACTTTTATTTCCTTTTCAGCCAGGTGAACAAAAGCACAGGAAGTTTTTCACTGCCGTAGGAATTGTCCATTTCAAGCAATCCTGACCTTTTTTCCTGGGTTTGTCTTTGATCTCATGGCATTTGGAACCGATTCTTATCCTTCAGGTCCAAATCCTGAAATGTCCCGTTTATATATCCATAATCCCAGAATTCCTGAAGCCAGGATTGTTGTGACAGCCCTGAGTTTGTTTCAGTTGGAATATTTCTCCTTGCATCCATTCAGGAGCAGACGTTTACAGAAAATACACAGTTTGAATTATGCTTTCTGTTGAATTTTATTAACCCTTTTGAGCTAATAAAGGTTTTTTAGGACTCAAATTCCAAATGTATTTGGGACCAGGAGAATAAACTGTTGAGAGCAACTGCGTGGAGGAATCCAAGCTGGAATTCATGGCTGCTCAGGAGGAAGTTTTACAAAAAAAGCCTGACAGCTGAACCATGGAAAACTGAATCCCACCCCGAGTGTGGAACTGGATGGGTTTTAAGGTCCTTCCAACCCAAATGAGTCTGGAATTCTCTGTTTACTCCCCGTTGCAGACTGGACCATTTCCAGCTACCAGAACCTTCTCTGCACCTCTTTGAGCCACACTCAGGAGTGACCAGGCAGGGGCTGTTTGTTTGATGGTCACTCTGCTGGACCCTGGGGCTCCTGGGTTCCCAATTCCCACGAAGGAGAGCACATTCCCACCCCCAGAGGAGCAAACCCAGGAAGGGCTGGCTGCAAACTGAACAAAGCACTTCCCCTGCTCCTGGACACTGGATTAGCTCCCCATAATTTGATTTGCCACTCATGATCTCTGTCAGATCACAGAGCACAGAGAGCAGAGCTGGTGGGGAGGAGCAGGAGTTTCCCGGTGCCTGTGCTGCCTCTCAATCCCTCAGGATTCTCCAGGCGGCCTTGACCCCACCAGCAGATCCCTGGCATGTGGCAAAGGGCTATTTTTTATTATTTACACAATTAATGGCAAGGAAATGTTGAGTGCTTTTGATTAGAATGAACACCTCGTTAGGCCGGGCTGTCATCGCCTCCCACCAGGAGCTGGGCAGGGAAGCTGATGGATTGTGCTTGGAATAATGGGGATCCACAGGGGAAGGGAGTGGGAGCAGAGCTGGGGATGAGCCCAAAGAGTGACTCTGCCCTGGCTCGGGCTGGAGATGGACATGCCCCTCTCCTCCAGCTGTGCCTGGGCCAGATGTTGCTGCTGTGCCTGGGCCAGATGTTGCCGCTGCTCCCGACTCCGACACCGAACGCTCCTTGCGGCTGCTCCCGCTGAGCTCTCTGAGGCCACAATCTGCTCCAGGGCTCCTCCAGGAGCTCCTCAGGCTCCTCCAGGGTTATTTATTCCCGTCAAAACAGGAGCAAAGTGAACAGAAACTCTTTGCCCAGATGGTTTTTCCCCCTCGGGGCCGTGGGTGGTGCTTGGCCGCTGCTGCGGAAGAGTTCCAGGAGAGGAAAAGTCTTTGTTCCGGCACAACTGGAGCTGGGAGATTTCCCTCTAGAAAACAAGGGGCAGAGATGAATTTTATCAATGTTTTCCCATCTCCTAAACTGGAATTCTCATTCAAAACCTCAGTGTGTGAACACTGAACACGTGGGCTCTGACTATGGAGCACCATTCCCATTTCCAGGGGGATTTTTCCCTGTCCCACACTTCTCCCATTGCTGTTGGGTGCTTTTGTAGCTCCATTCTCTCACCATTTACCACATTTCAGAGGAATTTTTAGGATATGTTTCAACCAGATGCCCTTTGTGGACCTGGGGATCTGTCCTGAGTCTTTTCCTGCTTGGAAGAAGGAATTGTGATTCCCCCCAGGCTCCCGCGGAGCAGGGAGAGGGAGGACAGGCGAAGGTGTCACCTGAAATCAAAAAAAAACCAAAATTCAGGCTGTTCTAAGGACAGGGTCGGGTTTGGGGGTTACTCCTTCCCCAGGGGTGGGAAAAACAACCCTCAGGATTTCCAGGGACATTGGAGAGGAAACCCAAGGGATGAAGAGAGCAGGGTGGAGAACTCGGAGCCCTCTCGGAGCAGGGATGGGCAGGGTTGATGTGACCTCCAGCCTGGCCCCACCACAGGGAATATTCTCATTCATGTTCTCGTTTTCCCTCTATGTGATAAATATCCCGGCTGTGAACAGCAAAAAGCCACCAAACAAAAAGCAATCCATCACTTTTCCTAAAATTGCCGGGATAGACGGAACCTCCCCCCCCTCCCCCACTGCTCCCTGTGCTGCTTTTCCTAGCCCTGTTTTATTGTTTCTGCTTAATGAACTGGCAAATAAATTACCAAAACGTGGTTTATAAGCCGGTTCCTTATTAATTCCATATTTGCTGCAACAGGTTCTTACATTAATGAATCAGGGAGATGGAAAAGCTTGTTAATTTAATTGCACAATTACCACTGCTGTAACATTTATCTTAAGGATGTGACAAAGCTAATGGATGTTTTATTTATTTATTTACGGTGATCTTAAAGTTAATATTTGCAATTTTTTTTTTTTTTTGCTTTTTGGTGTTTTCTCTCTCTCTTTTTTTAAAAATTATTATTCATATGCTTAACTAAAAAGGAGATAGATGATTTCTATTTATATTCTAATTGTTTCTACATATTCCTTTATCCATCACGTTACGTATCAACTTTTAACACCTCATCCATTTCCATGCTCCCTAATGAAACCAATTCTTAAAATGTGGAAAAAAACTTCCCTGCTGGAAGAAAAGGATTCACCCAGGAAGGAAACACCTCCCACGAATCCTGGGAGAGGAGGAGACACCATAGTTATTAATTCCAGTAATTAGCAGGAAAACATAACAAATTACTCTTAATAAGCCCTTCAGACAGGATTTTCCTTTCATCTGCAGGCTCATTTATATTTATTTTTGTGTTTTCACCAGCTGAACTCGCTCCGGAGTGACCTTTGTTTGTTTACTGACAGACACAACCCAGAGCCTGACATCAAACTGATTCATTATTCATTTATTTTAACAGCCGGGGCAAAATATGAAATGAAAGTACTTTTATTTTATCGGTTTGTGGAAGGATTTCCACCCTTTCCACACATTTCTTCCTTAATTCTCTTTAATATGGGAATATTTATGATAAAAGGCAAAGAACCTTCTTTTTTTCAAGGGAAGGTAACTCCACACCAGCCCTTTTTTAGTGACTTTGTCACCTCGAAATGATCTCTAAATGTGAATTTTTGGGGGTTTCCTCCTCTTTATGGTTCCAGGATCATTTTGGACGGTGGAGAATCCTCCGAAATTCCAAACCACGCCCCTCAGGGTTGGTTTTGACCCACCTGGAAGTTGCATCTGCTGCATTTTCCTGGGAGCTGCAGCTCCTCCAATCCATGTAATCCTCCTCCCTGAGAGGATTTGCACGTGTAAACCTTTGTTTGGCAAAACTCTGCTGGGATTTAATCATTTTTTGATTTTGACAGGGAAAGAAGGAAAACTCAAGGGAGTTGTAGAAGACTTGGAAAGAGCATTTTGAAAGGATCCTGATTTTTCAGAGTAAGGAATTTCCATGAGCACCGTGGCTTTTCCTCTTGTGGGCCTGAGTTAAAAATCTGACTTTTGGCCGTGGGATGTGAACTCTTCCATGGCTCTTTGGGAAGTTTCCGTTCAGTTTAAGGCTTCTGAGGATAAACAAAATAAAAAATTTGGGTTTTTTTTTGTTTATTTTTTTTTATTTAAATCCTCTTTGGGATAGAAAATTGGCTGGAAAATCTCTTTCGAAAGTTAACACAAGTGCAGGGAAAGGAACCTTGAGCTCCTTCTTTCCAGTTCTTGCCTCAATCAGCAATTATTTATTTTAAATCCCTTCTCTCAAATGCAATGACGATGTTTTTCAGCCTTTTGAATTATTTTCAGTATAAATGC
Source organism: Ptilonorhynchus violaceus (assembly GCA_013397565.1). Lineage (NCBI taxonomy): Eukaryota > Metazoa > Chordata > Aves > Passeriformes > Ptilonorhynchidae > Ptilonorhynchus > Ptilonorhynchus violaceus. The sequence goes on along the minus strand of VZRJ01011565.1, from coordinate 202,675 downwards.
AGAGCTGTAAACATCCCTTGCAGGGCTGCCCATGCGTGTCTTCACCACCCAATATTTAACAGTCGCTGCTGATAATTCAGATTTTCTGTGGGTTCAGATTTTTTCCTTTCGGTAAAGCTTTTCTTTGTGGTTTTGGGTCTCTCAGTTTTAGGTCAAGGAAAAGAACATTTTCCTCCCAATTCTGCCTGAACAGGAACTTCAAGAGTCGACATGGAATATCTAAAAATCGACTTTACCTTGAACTCCACACTGTGAGCTGCCCCTGCTGTTTCTTACAAAGTGAATGTTGCCTCTCAATGCCTCTTATATTTTTTTCCTGTTTTATTTATTTATCAGGCAGAATTCAATATTTTCTATTGTTCCACTTGCTTCATCTCTTCCTTCTCCGTGTTCCACCAAAACTCTTCTAAACTCAGAGTTTTGTTCCCAAATTTGCCGCTGCCTCTTTTTTTTCTATTCCTGTTATCGATTGAACACTTCATATTTGAATTTTTTAGCAGGTGAGAGAACTAATCCTGACAAGGATGGCGTGGTTGGAAAACTCGGGAAAGAGTTAATGCGTGTCCCCACAGCTGCTGCTGGGTCCAAAGTTGATAAATATCCCTGCTTTTAAATTAATAAGAGCTCCGTTAGAAGAGTAATTGGAAGTTGCATAAAATATGGATTGGGGACTTTGGGTATGAATAATAGAGCACAGATTTGATAAGACCTCTGGACTATTTCTATAAAAAGTCCCACTTTTGTGATTACTGCGCTGTTGGAATATGTCCTGTTTGTCACCGAATCCCAGCTGCGGATTAGGATTAGTGGAGCAGCATTAATTCCTAAACCCCATGACCAGGTTTCCCCATTATTAAACACTGGGGGGGCGTGGGGTGGGATTTGCCCTTCAGGAGTGGAGCTCCGAGCCCTGGGAAATGCAGATTCCCTTCCGTTTGTTTTCCTGTTCCAGCTTCAGGAAGGATTGCCCTGATTCCATCAGAACCATGGACAGCGGGAGGAGAGGAGCGGTGGGATGGATAAAGAAGAACAACCGGGATCTGAACAAGGGCAATCGGCTGTGGTATAATTTAGCTGGGAGAAATTCAACTTAGCAGGAATATTTAAATTAGTTTTTAATTAATTGCTGTTTACTGCTGTCAATACTCCCAAACAGAACCGTTCCACAGGAACGCAGCCAAAGGTTTTCGAGGAAAAATGGTTCGAGTTCAAACGGCACTAAAACTGCTGGAAGGGGACTTGTGGATCCATAAAAGCTCAGGAGTCGAGGTTATCCCTTGGGGCATGGGAAAAATTAGATTAATATTCCTGGGGAAAATTAGATTAAATATTCCTGTTTTGCCTGAGTCGGATCAGCCTCAAACTTTGTTTGAATGACACTTCCCAGCACTTCTCCTCTTCAGGAACAGCATCTGCTGCCTCTTCTCTGTCTAAGGGGGAGGGAGAGGGTGACTGTGCTGGGAATAACTGGGAAAAGCCTCTCGGCACATTCCCAAATCCAGGAATTGGCTGGGTCACTCCCAACCTCCTTCAAGTCAAAGGAATTCCCTCCAGGAGTGGGAGGAGCTGCTGTTCCCGGTAAATTCACTGGACATCAGTGCCGTGTGGAACAGCTCCAGATCACGTTCCCCCTCTGGATTCATCCTGGATCCGTGTTAAACCCGCGTACCGTGCCTTTCATCATCCTGCTGTGATCCAAGCATTCTCGGTTTTCCAATAAAACCTGGGATAAAACAAAACAAAGGAGGGGGAGGACCAAGGCGAGCTCAGTTTGGAATGGAATTGGTACAACCTCCCACCTTTGCCTTAACTGTGGAAACACAGAAACTCCAGAAGGGAGTGAGCTCAGCATCACTGCTCCTTTTCCTACCTTTTATTCCTGTTAAACTTTATGAGGAATTTGAAAAAAAAAACATTTTGTTGCGTGTGAATTAGCAAAAAAAAGCCTAATTCCCTTTAAATTCCTGCTCGCTCTACATTTCTGAAACCTGGATTCTCCCTTTATGCTCCTGCAGTAACAATGCCCAGAGGCTGCCCCCAGCCCCCTGCTGCTCGACAGGCACTGGCGGCTCAGAAAAGGTGCTCATGGCAGGTGAAAATGGGATTTTTCTGGCTCTGATTTGGGGGATTCAGAGCGGCTGCAGCCCCCACAGGGTCTGGTACCAGCAGATAATTCTGAGGTGGCTTCAAGAGATGGGCCCCGAGCTGGTTTGCAAATGTTTGTATCCTTATAAAATGCAGGTGCACAGGAAAAGCTGAAAGGAAATAATAGCAAAGGAGAGAGAAGGATCCAGCCAGACAAGCACCAGAAATTGTATTTATTTAAGTATTTTCCATTTCTCTGGCTGCATTTCAGAGTGTGTTCAAACAGGTGGTGTTTGGTCGTTGAATATATTTTAAACAAACCACTTAGGGATATGTTTAAGGCTTCTTTTATCTGTGCTGGCATTCAGAGGTTTCAAATCAACAATAAATTCTTTATTGATCCCATTCCTGCACCAGAACACAAAACCTCGTCCCGCTCCTTCCCAGTTTCTCATCCAGGGATGGACAGGGCAGTGTCTGCGCTGTGTGAGTCAGAAATCTGGAGCCACGTGGGACTTTTTAGTCTTTCTGCTTAACATAAGTCACTTTAATATCTGCCTTTTCAGGTTCACTGCTCCCAAGGTGAAATTCAGAAGATTTAGGGATAAATTCTGCCCAGAAGTGGCAAGAAACGCTCGGATTTAGGACTGGCTGCTCTCCTTTTGCTCCGATTGTTCCTTAATTAAATGGAGCCACACTCGCTTGGGCATTTTCCCTGTGGCCATTGCAGAAGTTGGGCCACAATTATTTAGAGGATGGAGAGATGGAGTTTTGGGATTTTTGCTTTATTTATTTATAAATTTATTTATTTTAAGGGTGGAGGAGAAATTAAGTTGTTCCCTCCTTTCTGTGCATTGAACTTAACACCCAAAGAAATGACCAGCCCTTGATAATCAATATTGAGATTTGATCTCGGTCAATTTGTTTGGAATTTCAGATGAAATTAATTTCAATAACTTTTGACGAGGCACTCCTTTGAAAGGCTCTCCCTTGGACGTTCCCCACCAAAGTGAATCGCTGCCATTGAATTATTTACGAGACAATTTCGTAGGGAGAGCTTCAAAAACCCTCCAGGCGAGAATAAAATGATCTTCAGAGCTACAGTCCTGATTTGTCCGGGATAATTGGCAGCCTCTCCTCCTTGGGAAGCACTGGGGGTTCAGGAGATCCTGCCAGAGGACAGGAGCTGCCAGTTCCCTGGACTGGGCCAAACTGGGTTGTTTATACCCCAAACCACGAGGATTTACACAAACCAACTTCGCTGCTTTGCTTGCCTGTTTATTTTTAATTATTTCACCTCTTAAGTGGGTGATTTAGTGATAACAGAATAACTTTTACCAGCACTTGTGTTCTCTCACTTGGGTATTTAAGTGTGGACTCCACAAAACTTCGTGGAAAATCGGTTTATTTATGTGGAGGGGGGAAAACCCCAAAGTTAAATGTGGATTTTATAATTCCACTGAAATATTTCAGGGATGCTGAGTCAGTTCCTGCTCTGCCACCCCTTGCAAGGCACCAAGGAAGCACAACCTGAGCCGAAGGGGAGTTGGATTCCCATTGGATTGGGGTGCTCTGCTCCAGATTTTTAACGAGTTTTCTGCAAATTATTGCACAGTGCTGTGCCCTGACTTTGTTAATTTGCACCTTAGAGGAGAGAAGAAAAATAAAAAAGCAGCAACATGGCAATGAATAATCAAAAGGTCCAGATTTTTCGTCCAAGTGTTCTGCCTGTCCAGGGAAAAATTGGAATTTTATAGAGCAAACAGGCTTGTGCTGTTGAAAAGTCCAACGTAAAAATGGTATGAAATGATTCCTTTTGATTAATTAGAGAAAAACCCCCAAACACCACCCAAAAAAACCCCATCTCAGTTTCTAAAGTTTGGGCAGCTCCTTTTTGGAAGGGAACGAGGAAAAGTGTGGGAAATGCCCACGCTGTGCTTTTCCATCCCTTTCATAAGCACTGACAAGTCTCATCATTCTCCTGTCTTACATTTCTCCCTTAAAATCCCTTTTATTCCATCCCCTGATGGCCCCTGCAGGGCTGTGAGCTCAGCCTGTCTGCCTGACGCTCACGGTGTTTCATACCTGATCATAACACAGAGAAATGAATAAAATCCCTGTTCCCCGAGAGCTCCCCCAAAGCCAGGTGATTTATTTGGCCTGAGATTTTCCAAAGATCCCGGGCACGGGCGCCTAATTCTCCTAAACCATTGAGTGGATCCTGCTCTTCTCTCAATAATTCAACATAAAACCAGCCCCAAACTGCCCGACCTCGACGTGTGTCACCTCCATGTTAATATTACAGCCAATATTTCAAATAAAATTTTACATTAATTTGATTAAACTCCCTGCCACTGCTTGTGGCTGCTGTGAGAATCCATCTCCTCCACAGACTTCTCGTGGTAATTTATCACGATTTAACGAAAGCTTAAAATAAAGAGGCCAAACTTCTGTCATATCCCCGTCAACGCTTGGAATATTTCATTTTCCCCGCACAGGAATCGTGGCAGATCCTTTAGGCAGAGATCAGCCCCCCCCCCACCCCCCGATCATTTTTTTTCCTGCTTTCTTCTGGATCTGAGTGCTGCCGAGAAAACGAGGAGAGGGATTAGAGAAATTCATTCCCTCAAATGTCAGGGTGTGGAACGCAAACTCGGGGTGTTCATGAGCAGCTTGTCAAGGACAACCTTGATTATTGAGGCTCGTTTGGGCAGCAATTCCCAGGCTCCAGCCCCATCCCTGGATGTGTTTGTTTTCCTCCTCGTGTTCAGTGGATTTTTGTTCTTTTCCGGTTGGTGGGGGAGTGCAGATGACCCAGATCCTGCTTAACCCCAAACTGGGGATGCAGAACCTCTCCCGTTGCTTAAATGTGAATAATTCTGAAGGGATTCTGTTGTTATTGGATATGAATTCGAAGTTTGCTGTTTATAATTTAAAGATAACAAAGGCATTTCTCAGAATGAGAACATGGATCAGACACAGAGCACAGGGACCCCGAGTGTTTGTGAGAGCCACAAATCACAGAAATTTGGGATAATTTGGGTTGGAAGGACCCTAAAGTCCATCCAGTCCCACCCCTGCTATGGGCAGGGACATCTCCCGCTATCCCAGGTTGCTCCAACCTGGCCTTGGGCACTTCCAGGGATGGAGCAGCCCCAGCTCCTCCGGGAATTCCATCCCAGCCCCTCCCCATCCTCATAGGGAAAAAAATTATTCCGTATATTTAACCTTATTTTCTTGTGGAAATCTTGTTTTGTGTGTTTTGATGCCTTTAGAAAAATATCCTTTTCTTTTTGAGGAGGAGGGGAGAATCCTTGGGGATAACAAGAAAGTCTGAACCAAGAAATTCAGCTTGTTCTGGAACTGTGTCATTCTGAGTGAGCGGAGAACCAGGCCAGGCGTGTCCTGGGAGAGGACTCAGCCTGGCTTTGGGAAGCTCTTTGGACTCTGAAAGTGCTCAGGAGACAAAACTCCACAGCAGAAGAGAAAACTTCCTCCCAAATCCCTAAAAATATTCCGAGGTGGAGGTTGGAAAGCAGGAGTGACATTGCTGTTTACAGAGTTCTTTACAGTGAAAGGGAAAGAGGAATAATCCCTCTGAGAGCTTTGCTGAGTGGCAGGTGGGAACTCTTGCCAGGGACAGGCTTTCTAACCTGGAATGTATTTATAGACAGAAATGGGACTGAAAAATTCTTCATTTGGGGCAGGAGCAAACCAGAACTGCTTGGAAAGGAGGTGGAGGTGTTGAGGCAGAATCCCAGGTAAAAAAAGGGACGTTTGAAGGTGAGATCCGGTTGTTCTTGAGAAATTTGTCACCTTGGGGGATTTTATAATTGACCTTTTAAAGAGGGAATGGGGAAAGAGGAAATCCCTGTGTGTTTGGCTGGGAATTTCCCATCTGGGGGGATGTGCAGGGAAGTTCCTGGCATTTCACTTCCCTCTGTTGTGCAGGTTTGAAATGGTTTATTCAAGTGCAGCTGATGGAAGAAGAGTTTAATTTGCACATCAGGCCCATTTTTTGGCCTGAAAAGGCCAAAACAAACAGGTTTTGCTCTTCCTTCTCCCTTTGAAGCAGAAAGCTGCCAACTTTCCAGTTATTCCCACTTAGAGCCACTGCCCAGGTGCTGCCAAGGTGGCTCAGCTTTCACAATTTGGCTTTTTTGGGAGTAAACAGGAGCTCCACGCTGAGGGAGCTCACGGAGCCTGATTTCCAGGGGCTCCTCGTCTTATCCATCATAATTTAATAAGTTTGATTTGAAGATTCCCTTGTGAGTTTCCTCATTCCCAAGTATGGGAGAGCCTGTGCAGGAAACAGGTGGTATATAAAATATATGACATATAATGTTTTTAAACATTAAACAAATGAAACACACAATTTAAAGCTGCTGTGTTTGATTTTTAAAGTCCCAATCTTCCTGTTGGATGGAGCTGACAACGCCTGTCGTGTTGGGATTCCTGTGGGTGTTATCAATTTAGGGCCATTCTGGATTTCTGGCCGGGATGGGGAACAGGAATGAGCAAAATTCCCTGTTTTTCTGCGGTCTCTTCCTGCCCACCTTGAGCACTGATCACACCCCATGGCCACACACCACAAACAGCAGTTTTTTGCCATTTTTCAGCCACTTAAACCAACTATTTTTTAAAGTATTGGCCATCCCAGTGAGCTGTAAATCCCCCCAAAGCCGAGCTCAGCTCCACGCTTGGAGCACGTTTGTCTCACGGGAGGAAAATTGTCACCCCTCTTCCTCCCTTTTCCAGTTTAAAACAAAAATTGTCAGTTTTTCATCCCCCTATTGTGATGAGCACGTGCTCAAAATGGGCTCATCACGGCACCAACACACTGGGAACGATTCCCTGCTGGAATTGAATCCCAATTTTCGGGCTGGGAATGCCTGAGCTCTGCCCGCTGCGGTTCAAAGCTCCAATTGCAGCAGAATGAAGGCACGGGAGTAAAAATACATTCCCAGAATAAATTCTCACCCCACAGGGGGATATGGGGCTGCCTGAGGGTGGGTCACATCCTGATCCATGGGCAGAGTCCTTCCAGAGCTCAGGGAATTAGGACAGGCCCTCCCTGGGGTGGGAATTAAACCTGCCTGAGGATTGATTCTCCCGTGGGTTCTCAGATCTGGTGGGGGGTCTGTAATTTCCTGTGCTCCAAAGGCATCCTCTGGCTGTCTGAAATGAGGAAAAAGGGATTTTGCTCAGACAATTGCTTTTATTGAGCTTTCTTAGGCTCTGCTAGGTGGAAAAAAAACCCCAAAATTATACTTTTGTTTGAATTTTGCTGCTCGTGTGGGCTCCAATTCAGCCACAGGTCTTGGTCTTTGTGGTTCCACTCAAATGTCTGGGTGGGTTAAACACAAGAACCACCTTGGTCTGAGGGGTTTGGGCACCACCCAAACAGAAATAAATAATATTTAAGCAATTTATGCTTCCAGGAATTCTTCTTGCCCTCGGTGGGAAACGCTGAGGACACAAGATTGGGTGTTTTCCTCAAGACTGCAGGGAGTTTACATGGAAATAATTTTAGGGATTTAATCAAAGGGAGAGAGAAAGAACTTCCCAATCCCGAATTACAAACAGAAGGGGCTCTCGGGGCAGAAGGCGAAGATTTGGGACTTTGGTTCATTCTCCAGGCAGGTCCTGTTTGGGGTTTGAATTCAGCCCAGAACAAAACAGAGTCATGAGAACTCTCCCAGGGCAGGAAATCTCATCCTACAATGCTCTGACAGGCACGGGAAAGTCACCTCTCGTTTCGTTGTTGTCGAACATTTTACACCTTATTTTAGGTGATTTAATCCAATTAAGGTGCAGCTGATTTAGCAGGACATGAGCCGGAGCCGTGCAGCTCCGCTCCAGCTCTGTTGGTTGAATCCAACATTCACTCCCTGTCCTGACACCCCAAAGATGCATAATCACTCACTGATTAATTAGCACCGAGCGCTCATAATTGACCAAAGCTTGCCTTGTCAAAAGTGGCTTTTTAGTGAATTTTGTGCACTCAGTGAAGTGGAAAACAAAGCCCTAAAGCCATGGGAAGCTCTCGAGGGGCCTCTGCAGAGTTTGTTTGCCAGGTTAATTCAGGGACACCCCCCAGTGCTCCCTGCTCTGACACAGCTCCAGCAGCACATTCCCACCACTCCTGTCACAAAATCCATTCTGTGTTTTATTTAATAAAAACTGAGTTAATTGGGAATAACCTGAAAGGTCAAACGGGTTCTGGGTGTGTTGGGAGAGGAGGCTGCAGGAGCATCCTTGGATTGTCCCTGACCAAACCTGCCCTGGGACAGTTCTGCAGGGACAGGTGATCCTTCTGTGTTTCCTGAGCTCCTCCTCCTTCCTTCCAGGTGTTTTTGCTGTGGGAATGTGGAGCTGGACTGGGGACACTCAAAATGGGAAAGGCCAGCACAGGGAGCTGGGACAGAGAGGGTGCCCGAGCCTGAGCTGGTCTGCAGAGCAGATTTTGCTGGGATATTGATTTAAATTTGCTCTTCACGTGAAGGAGCTTTAAAGGGATTCCTCAGTTTGTGTGTAGGGCCAGGGAAGGGATGAGAGCCCTGGGAGGGTCTGATCCATCCCAGCTCTGCTTTCCTGAGGAGTCCTGAGGCTGCATTTGCCTGCAGGGAATGGGTGACTGCTCCAGGTTTTGGGAATTGTGCCTGTTTTAATCCCTGTTGGAGGAATTCGTTTGGTTTGTTGCTTTAACTCATTAGAGAAGCTGCTGGGGCTTTCGAGTCCAGCCCCACCCACGACTGGAGATGATTTTCCTCACCCCCGAGGGACATAAGAAGATTGTTTGTGTTTATTTTTCCAGCCCTCGGCAGGGCTGTGTTTCCAAGGTGAACGCCAGTCATGCAAATGCCCAAAATTTTATTTTTCCCTGCATTTCCCCGAAGAAAGGCAGAGGTCTGGCTGCCAGGAGCACACGAACAGCTCATCTGAGAACACCCACGGCACCTGCTTTTCATCCCCACGCCTCGAAAAACCCTTCAAAGGAAGACAATGACATTTTCTATATAAGGTGGATGCAGCAAATAAATAAAACAGTGAGAAAAGGAAGGGAAGGTGACCTTCCCCGAGGCCACCCAATAAATAACTTGGCAGCCTGGGAGAGGAATTCCTGTCGCTCGAGCTCCTTGCCGGAGATGGGAGATGGGAAATGGAACGATTTGGAATAGAAGCCTCAGTTCTGAACCTGATTCAGCAGCCAGCACGGGCGTCCCACGTGCAGGAGTGGCATTAAAAACGTGCTCTGGATAAAATCTAAATATTATTGATCAGTTTTGCTAAACTCTGAATTAATGGGGCTTGACAAGAAGCTGTTTGAAGGCTTTTGGGCTGATGGACTCCCAGGGTGTGTTTGGAGCATCCTGCACTGCTGGCAGATGATTCCTTCAGGAAAAAGGGTCAGTAAATTCCCGATTTCCGGGGAAGTGAGTCTGAAGCAGGGGTTCTGTGTCAGGGAAGGCTGGGAAAGGGAACAGCGGGAATAAGCCCTGCAGGGAGAGCACTGAGGGGACCCTTCCTCCTCTGAGCCCCTCTGGCAAAGGCTCCGGGAAGGGCAGCAACTCTGAATTTCCATGGATGGCTTTGCCGGGCTGGGAATTGCTCCATGCCAGGAGCCTCCCTGGGATGTGTCACCTTTAAATATTAAACATTAAACACAGCTCGGGTCAGGGGGCCCGGTTTATGAGGTGGTGGGAGCAGAGCAAGCAGTAAATACCTGCCTTTTACGATCCTCATTCTGATCCCGATCCCAGGGCTGCTCCTCGTGCCAAAGGCGTCCATAAAACCCCTCCAACAATCCCAACAGGACTCCAGGCTCGTAAAGCAAACCCCAGCGGCAATGAAGTTTCTTTCAAGGGTTTGTAGCCGCCAACAAATCAGGATTTCACAGCCTGGGGACGGGCCCGGGGCTGCTGCCCCTCTGAGCTCTGAGCTCTGGCAGCCTTTCCAGGAGGGACGGCGTTCCTTGGGATATTTGGGGTGAAGGATTTCTCGCTGGAATGACAGGCATGGAAAAGTGAAGGTTTGGTTTATGGCAAATTTTTTGCAATTTTGCAGATTATTCAGCCCCAGGCTGGAAGGTTTGTGGTGTGTGAGCCTGGGTCTGCTCCTGGGTTTGGTCCTGTGCAGCAGCTCCTGAATTTCTGCTGGTTGAAATTGAAACTCAGGACATTGCCTCAGAATAAACTATTCCAAAATTCCCTGATTTCTCTTCCCCCAGTAATCCAAAGGTCTCTCCACTAGGTTATATTTGCTTTATTTTGTGGGCAAAACAACTTGACATTGACATTTTAATGGTGGCTTATGATTAAACCATAAGAGTAAAAATAATGATGTGGAAACAAAGCAACACTCCCTGCAATTTTCTCCGAGTGAAGTCAGACAAAACTAAATATTTCTTTATTTTTTAAAATTTATTTATATCAAATCAGCTTGTCTCTCGTGGAGAGACACTTGACAGCGGAAAGTAAAGGTTTAAAGAAGGAATTATTTCCAAGGATGCTCTGATGAAAATCAGAGAACACTTTTACCCTAATCAGTAGCTGCAAGTAAATCACTGAATGCTATTAATTTTTTTTTTTTTTTTTAAATGCCACATTTAAATTTGCAACCGCACGTCAGGCACCGAGTGCCGAAAGTTAAAAACTTAAAAATTGAGGAGAACGTGCGGGAAAAATGCGAGTTCTTCCAAAAATAGCAGAGCACATCCTTGGGGGAAGTGCCTGTAATGAAGTTCATTTGTTTTTGTCACCATGTTCTGCTTTGCATCCTCCTCGTGCCTTCCAGGGCTGGAATCGGAGTGGATCCAAATGTTGTGGGCATGGGAAGTTCGCTGGGGAGCTCTGAGCTGCAGAAATGAGCGTCAACAATTTCATTTTTGACAGAGTGGAGCATTTTTTGTTGTGGGCAGCGCGTGGTTTCTATCAAATAACCAGGAAAAAGGAGAAATGTGGGTTTGGGAGAAGAGGGAGATAAATTCACTGCAGAGCTGCCCCAGCTCTGGGATCCGGCACAGGAAGGACCTGGAGCTGCTGGAGAGAGCCCAGAGGAAGCTCCAGGCAGAGCAGAGGGATGGAGCAGCTCTGATGTGGGGAAAGGCTGGAAGGGTTGGAATTGTCCAGCCTGGAGAAGAAACCAGGGGTGACCTCACTGCACCTTCCAGGACCTGAAGGAGCCAACAGGAAAGATGGAGAGAGACTCCAAGGGATGGAGGGACAGGACACAGGGAACGGCTTCCCACTGCCGGAGGGGAGGGTTAGAAGGGATATTGGGAAGGAATTCCTCCCTGGGAGGGTGGGGAGGGGCTGGGATGGAATTCCCAGAGAAGCTGTGGCTTCCCCATCCCTGGAAGTGCCCAAGGCCAGGTTGGAGCACCCTGGGCTAGTGGGGGTCACACACCCTACCTTGGTGCCATCCATCATTTTATATCAAAATTCCTCCAGCTGCTGCTGGTTTAGGGCCAAGACTCAGGTTCAGAGAGGTAAAAGGGGTGGAAATCCCAGGAGTGTTGGCATGGGAGAGTCCAGGCAGGCGGTGGGAGCTGGAACTGGATCACCCCGGGCTCAGAAGAGCTGGAATGGCTGAGGAGCTGCAGGCAGAGCTCAGCACTTGTGCCAGGCTGGAGCTCCCTGCCCTGGGATCTCGTTGGTGCTGGGACTGAAGGGGAATTTTTAATGCCCTTGTCCTCTGCTCTCAGTCACAGTGAGGGCCAGGCAGATCCTCAGGATAAAGAAAAAAACCTTCCAGGATTTCTTGGAGGCGTGAAAATATTCCGAGCATCACTTCGGGGACTGGCTGAGTGCATTCCAGGGGGATTAAGTGGGTTTTTTTTCAGAATTCACAGGGGACAGAGGAAGGGGAAATCTCCCAGCTTCGATTCCTGTGATTTAACTTTAACTTGCAAAGATGTAGGAATCACTTCAATATGGAAAGCCATTGATCTTCCAGTGATTCTTGAGCAACATCCTGTGCTGGATAGACCTTATATTTTTTTTTTTTGTAATAAAAATCAGTCATTTTTTTGTGGCAGAGCTGCCAGGCTGGGGTTTGGTCAATAATTCCCAATTTAGCTCAATCTGGCCCCAGTTTCTGTCAGCAGATGAAGCCCAGAATGGAAAAGTCACTTGAGCTGTGACTCAACAAATGCTGCTCCGTGTTCTTCTGCTTAATAACAACTCTTCATGGATCTCTCGGAAAAAACGCAGCCCTGGGTCTGCTTTGCTGAAAATCTCTTGCATGACGCTGATTTTTCACAGTTTAATGTTGATGGGGAAATTTAGGCTCGAATAACTCAAATCGAAGGAGCCCCGAGGTAATTGTGGGGTTTGGCATTTCTCCTCCACCACGGTGTGAACTCCACTTGGCCACACTGAGCTCTCAGAACCCTCCCCAGTGTGGCTGATGGAAGTGTTGAGGTTTGGGGTGGTGTTTAATCCAAAAATCGTGGAATGGTTTGGTTTGGAAGGGACCTTAGAGCTCACCCAGTGCCACCCCCGGCCATGGGACACCCTCCACTATCCCAAGTTGCTCCAAACTCCATCCAGCCTGGCCTTGGCATTGCAGTCACACCACAAAATCTTCATTTTATGTTCATTTGTTTCATTCAGAGCCTCCAGTGACATGGCACAGGTAAGACTTTATTTTCCATCACCCCTCTGTGCACACCCCTGGAGAGAGGGGGGAAAATTATTTACCTTCGTTTTAACCCCTCTCTTGGGTGAGATGATGAGAAATAAACTCAATATAAACAACCCTGAGCGTGTGGGACGTGCCCCAGAGCGATGGGACTGTGGAACAGAGCTCAGGTTTGGGGTTTTGTTGTTCAAGGTTGGTTTCTGTAACGTGGTGATGGGGTCGTGTTTCAGGCAGAAAAGGGTCGGGGAAGGGGAGAGGAGAGGGAACGATCTTACTACAACTTCAAAAAGCAGCTTGGTGGGTGAGAATAAGAACCTCAGCGAGGTGGGAACGAGGCAATAAATTGTCTGTGCTCGTTCCTGACTGGCCTTTATTTTCATTAAACATTCACAGGCGCCGTTGCAGTTACTTAAATCAACGTGATGACCCACTTTAAAAAGATCAGCAGGAAGAAAATACACCTTTAATTATATTCGGTGATGGCTTTATAAACTTCATGGAGTAAGGAAGTGTCTTGGTGTGCGTGTCAGGCTCCCACACGAGCAGGAAGGAGGGTGAGGGGTGTGTGTAGTTTGTGCATCCTCTGTGGAGTTTAAAACACCTTTACACCCAAATTAGATTTCAGGAAAAAGGAGAACAAGTCCCTGCCTCGAGTGTAACGGGGCACATTCTGCATTATCAACCATGAACTTTGGGGAAACCCTGTCCTCGCTGAAGCTGGGGTTGCAATTCTGTTATGGGGCAGAGATTTCTCAGAAATCATGAAATTTTCATAATAATTTCAGTGTCAGAAGTTTCGGACGCTGCTCTGGCTCGGAGGAAATTTCAGACAAAGGTTCAGTACCTGCAGTGTCTTTGATGGTCACTGGGAATAATCCCTGTAGCACTTTTTCTTGGAAAAGACTGAGCAGCACCTTCCTAACCCAGAATAGGATCCGGGTCGGGTAATTAACTCCAATTGTGAGATTTAATTCATTCAGAGAACCCAAATATCCTCCCGTTGCTCACATCCTTTCCCTGAGGACACAGACTGGGAACGATCCAAGCACTTCTCACTGCTGGCAGTGCTGACCCAGCCCCTTCAGTGCAGACCAGAACCAACCCAAGGAGCAAACCAACAGGTCCCCACCAAGCCCGTTTGTCTGCAATGAGGAGGAGAATGAGCTCAGGTCTGTATTAATATTTTCTGTCTCCACTGAAGCCCCAGAATTGTCTAAAGCCCCATCCCCCTTCCGTTCCTGTTTTATTTTGGCTTCCAGGCAGGCTGATTTCATTATGACAACTGCTATTTTATCCGAGTATTAAGAATCTGTGTTTCCTGCGTGACAACATAAATTTTATCAGCCAGTAACAAGCATCATAAAATCAGTTTGCAGCAGCTCTTCCCTGGCAGCTTGATAATCCACACTGCAGAAATGAGATGTTCTCCGGGGCCGCTTTTCAGTGCTAATGCAGTGCACGAATGCAGGGCTTTTATTTTTAGTGCGTTTTCCAACCAGGCAAAGATATTATTTGGCATCAGGCAGCACAAGAGCTCCTTGTTCTGGCCTGATCCTGTTCCTGTACCTCACTAAATCTCCCCTTCCTCGGGCATGGTCGTTCCCTGCAGTAACAAACGTTAAAAACAAATGAAAAAGAAAAATTCAAGCCCAGCAGAGTTGAACTTTCGGAGATGGATTGCAGCAGCACTTGGAGTTCCAATTTGCCACAAATTGCTTTCGATTGTACCTGCTTTGCATTTAGGGAAAAAAAAAAACCCCCTAAAACTCCATTTCTCTTGCGGATGCACGGCTGCCACCATGGAGCCAGATTATTCCTGTCATCCCTGCTTTATCCTGCAAACTCCCCGAGCCACCCCTGGCAGCTACAAATGGAGTGGCACGGAGGCAGAGCTCTCAATGGGAATCAATTTGCGGCACAAAACGCCTTATTTGCAGTTTTATGGCTTAAAACTCCTTAGCTGGGGTGATTTATTGTTTGCAGTTTGGAGGGAAGGCTGGAGGGAGGGGGGCAGAGTCTCTGATTTGGGGTTTTTACATTTTTATTGGCGGCGTTTGCTTTTGGATATGAAATACAAAAAAAAGCTGCTAAATAGCAAATGAGCCTCAATTATTCCTGGGGCCTGATCCCGCGTGGGAATTTTGTGTAACGTGCAGGATTTTGCCTGGGAAATGTCATGATGTCCCTCAAATTACCCAAACTGCCCAAGAGGGGACGAGTGAACCCCAGGGGGCTGCTGGAGGTCATCAAACTGAACCTTAATTCCTGTCTTTGTTTATAAATAAGGATGGCAGAGGTGCCATGGGATATAACTGGGGGGGCTGGGTGGGACATAAAGTTGTTCCGGTGAAAGGGAATAATTTGGAAAGTTTAAGGTAAATTTAAGGTAAAATTGAGGTAAATTTAAGGTAAATTGAAGGTAAATTTAAGGTAAATTGCCACCTCTCCTGAGGCTCAGTTCCAATGGAACTTTTTGTGCGCAGCCTGGAGTGACTGAGCAGAGCCTGGAACAGACCTGACAGGGGAGGCTTCAAATGAACCTCCCGTTCCCGTTCCTGGCGGGGCTTTAATCCAAATTTCATGGGCAGCAGCAGGAGTTTCCTCTCTTTTTCCTCGGGCATGGAGGAAGAGCCACGCGGGGCTGTGCAGAGCGGGAATGAGGGTGTGGGTTTGGAATCCAGGTGTGGTTTGGGAATGCAGGTTTATTTTGGAATCCAGGTGTGGTTTTGGAGTCCAGATGTATTTTTGGGATCCAGGTGTATTTTTACAATCCAGGTGTATTTTTTGGGATCCAGGTACATTTTTGGGGTCCAGGTGTATTTTTACTATCCAGGTGTACTTTTGGAACGCAGGTGCATTTTTACAATCCAGGTGTTTTTTTCAGAATCCAGGTGTTTTTTTCAGAATCCAGGTGTATTTTTGGAATGCAGGTGCATTTTTGGAATGCAGGTGCATTTTTGGAATGCAGGTGTCTTTTTAGAATCCAGGTGTATTTTTAGAATCCAGTTGTATTTTTGGAGTCCAGGTGTATTTTTGGGATCCAGGTGTATTCTTACAATCCAGGTATATTTTTACAATCCAGGTGTATTTTTAGAATCCAGGTGTATTTTTAGAATCCACGTGTATTTTTACAATCCATGTGTATTTTTGAGATTCAGGTGCATTTTTACACTCCAGGTGCATTTTGCAGTGCTGGACACACACTCCTTTGGGAAGCAACAATGTCACTTCATCAACAGCTCCTGAAAATCCACCTCAGTAGCTGCTCCCAGCGTTTTCCTGGTGAGGTTTGGGCTGCCCTCCCTTGCAGATGACATTTTCCTTCTCCTAAACCACAAAACTCTTCCCCTCTCATGGGATCCCTCACAACCAATACAACATAAAAGATTTTTCTACTTTCTCGTGCTTTTAATTTTGATTTTCATTATTCATTACTGCCTTTCGGTGCTGCCCAATATCCACCTGCTCATCCTCACTCAAGTGGCTTTTCCCCTTAAAACACAGGAATGAGACACCTCCGTATCTTGATTAAAATCTCCACATTTTCACTACTGCTCTGTATTTAATAATCCTTGCTCTGAGCCACTGATTCCTTAATATTGGGGAAATGGACTTTAAAAATTACTGCTTCATCATTCTCCTGGTTCTGGTGCACAAAATCCCACCTTTCCAGTAACACAGGAACCATGGAATGTTTTGGGTGGGAAGGGCCCTTAAAGCCCATCCAGTGCCACCCCTGCCATGGGCAGGGACACCTCCCACTATCCCAGGGTGCTCCAAGCCCCATCCAACCTGGCCTTGGACACTTCCAGGGATGGAGCACCCAACTCACCTTTGGGGAAAACACACCTTGTCCTGTGCTGTGCGCCTGGGTCCAGAGCAGAGGGTTCTGCCTTGGACACAAATCCTGATTATTTTGGGACAAATTTCCAAGTGTGGGAGCGGCAGATGCCGGAATGAGCCCCGGCACGCCGGGAAAACGTGAGGCACCGAGCACAGCCCTCGCTCAGGTGGGTTCCTGTCAAGCTCCTGGATGCTCAGCCAGGATCTGCGTGGGAGGGAAGGCAGTGGGGGAGGGAAGGGGAGAACAGGAAGAAGATCCAGGATCACTTTAGGACAACGCAGCTCCGGCAGCGTGTGCCAGAGCCTGCTGTGCTGGGAGCCATGGGAATGTCTGACAGCCACAGCTTGGGGTGTGCTGGATCCTCATTCCATACCTTGGAATGTGCTGCATTCTGCTGGTTTTTATCAGTCAGGAATCTGGCACTTGTGATTTCTTTTATTTTTTATTTTCCACCGCGGGGAACTTTGTCATTGCCGCTTCACTGGTGTGACTTTCCGGCCGTGTAAGTCCAGCTTGGTGCTTCCAGGGCCCTTCCTGGTGCTCCCACTTCCCAGCTTTCCTTTCCCTAAGCAGGAGCGGCACCAGGAGTTGCTCTCCAGTCCCCTGGCTAAAGAGATTGGAATTTATAGTCCCAATAAACCGGGAGCCCCTGTGAGGACTCTGTCCCCTCTCTCAGGCCGTGTGCTCAAGCGCCTCTGCTCCAGCCCTCGCGCCCTGAGGATTGCTGAACTTCATTCTCCGGCCAAAACAGCGCCTGAATGTCATTTTTCTCAGCCTTATTTACAGTAAGCTCCCTTTATTCAGCACCCGGGCAGGAAGGGATTCTTAAAGCGGGCATAGATCACATTTATGTTCGCTTAATTCCCCTTTGCACCGCCAGGCTGATGTAAATCAGCCCGGGAACAGCCCCCGGTCAGGCTCCCTCCATCACCGTTCCTGCAGTGGGAACTGCAGTGCAGCTCAGTCATTTAGCAGCCCTTAATGGGAGGTCACTCGTTATTTACACAGTTTACAAGCCGTTTGGAATTATGGTTTATTAGCACCAGAGGTGGGCAGATGACGCCAGCAGGAACGTTTCCCTGCAGTCAGATGTGCCCTGCTCTGCTCGAGGCAATATTCAGTGTTCGTCTTCACTCTCCGGACCTGCCCTGCCTGAGCTGAACTCCCGCGCTGGGAGAGACCTGATGGAGTTATCAGGAAGTTCCAGTCGGCCTGGAGGAAGCAGCTTTGAGGCATCTGTGTGAGCAACACCCCCCTGCACTCACTGAGCTGTCAGCGGCTGCTCGTGGAGCACAGAACGGCCCAGGCTCCATCACAAGTTCAGCTCCCATTTCATCCTTCTCGAGCAGAGTCCATCTCTGCCTTGTTTGTTTGGGGTTTTTTCCTCCATTTTACACTCCTGTGGAACATTTGAGGGTGAAATTCTATCAAAAGCTGCTGCTCCAGGGGGAATATGTAAGACACAGGTGCCCACTCGGGAAAGGATCCCTTCAGCCAAGGCAGCAAACTGAGAGAGCTGAGCAGAAAAGCCACTGGGAAATGCCTCTCAGGTGTGACCACGACAAGAATTTTAATATTTGCTACAGCCCCAGAGTTGTGGCATTAAAGCAGAGTGAGAACACGGAGAAGGAGCAGTTCAAGGCTGCAGAAATCAGCCCTGTAAAATCCGTGTCCCTCTGTCCTGGCTGCTCCAGCACTCCGGGAAATGAAGGGGATTCTTTCCTTCAATATCAGCTCTTGGCATTCCCAGGTCCTGAAAGGCTCATTCCGAGTGCAGATGGTGGTCTGGCTGTGCAGTCACAGAGCCTGGGAGTGCCAGGAGAGCAGAGCAGAGGAAAAGAGTGGGAAAAGGACAAAAGAGACGAGCTGCTCCCAGCAGGATGAGCGCAGCACCTCGGGCTGTGCCTCAGCTCCGAGAAGGGATCGTTAACCAGACTTTCTTCCCCAAACTTCTGCTGCTCCCGATTCTATTAATAGCAAGCGCTCCCCTATTAAGCAAAGCACCCAGTTATGAATCCATTAGCAATTCCATGCCAGAAAAATTCCTTGCAGTGTCTGCTCAGCGTGTCTATTCTTGACAGGCCGTTTTTTTGGGGGGGAGTATGGTTTAATTACGATTTCAAAGCTTCGCTCCCTGAACTTCACAAAGAGTTAAGGAGTTGAGTTGCTCCACACGACTCTGGCAAAAGCCACTCCCGAATTGACTGCACCCCCTGTTCCCTGCCTTGGCAGCTTCTTAGGGCACGTTCAAGATTCCTCACCCTCCTCTGCCGTGAGGAGGAGCAGGATTATGTAAGAAAACGGCAGCAATTATGATATTAACATAATGGGAACAATTAGTGCGGCAAAATCCGCGAGTTAATTGAAGTGCACTCGTGTCTTTTGAAGAAGAAGGGCTTTGTCATATCTTGATTTCCCTCCTGGTTGTCACAGTGCTCTGCTTTCTCTGAGTGGGGGTGAAAGGCAAGGGGAAGCGTTCAGGAGTGCAGGAATCTGAGGGGAAAACAGGGAAAAATATGGGAAGATCTGGTTTTTAGCTTTGACACCTGACAGGGCTCGGTTAAAGCGCTCATTGATGGTTTTCCCTCGGATCCTTTCAGGAAGAAGGATTAAGTGTCCAAAAAAAAAGACGCTGTGAAAGGTGTGTTTTGTCCTGGGGGAGAAACCCTTAGGAAACCAAAAATTTGGCTGTTTGAACTCGGGGTGGGAGTGGAATATTCAGGATCAAATATAAACCCAAAACACAACGGCTCAGACGAGAGAAAAATGAATCAGGCTCCCCCCTCTCCCTGTTTGCTCTTTGTGTGTTCAAACAAGGCAGTTTATGTCCTGCTAACGCTGTTTTCCACTCAGGAGGGGTTATAAACATTTCCTCACAACCCAGGGTGTGCAAACAGGGGTTGAGAGTGGGAAATGAGCTCCTGTCCAACTTTATTAAAGCTCCTCTTTAATTTCATTCCAGTAAACAACTCCATGGGATTTGAAACCTTCCCTTAGGTGTAAAAAACCTTGGAGAATGTTTCTTTCTTTTTTCTTTTATTCCCATTTCTTTTTTTTTTTTTTTAATCTACTTTTGCCCTTTCTCAGGTCTTTCCCAGGAAAGAAGATCCATTTATTGTGGCTGATTGCAACATTCTCTTTTTCAGCTTCTTGGCTCTCTGCTCTGCGTTCCTCACTTTGTGCCAGGAATGCCTAATTCCAGGTGGGGATTTCAGGAGCCCCCTCTGCACTGCTGAGCCACCGTCCAGCAGAACTGGAGGCTCCTGAGTGCCTATTTATCCCTAAGAATTGTCTCCTCTTCCCTCGGGCACCTGGGAGAGGGCAGGGATCCTTCCCTGCTCCGTTTTCCTGCCTGTTAAACCCTGGGATAGCAGAGCTCTGGCAAAGATTTGTGATGGACGCTCTGGAATTCCCCAGGAAAATCAGGAGCTGAAGGGAAAACAGAGCGTGAACTTGAAGGTGTTAAACTGAAAATAGTCCAAATGTCCATGTTTTGGAATTCCTGCAGCTAAAGGATGCTGAGTCCAGGCACTCTCAGTCCTTTCTGACTCACCTCTGTGGGACAGGGGTAGAGATTTCCTTACAGATTGGGCCAAGAGGACAGTTTTAAGAGGAGTCTGATTCCCATTTTTACACCCGGAGTAAGAACTCACACCCTCTGTGCAAGCTGGGACCACTTCTGAAGAACAAATCCAGCTTGAGTAGTTGCCAACCACACTAAATTGTTTCGGAAAGCAGGAATTTCCATCAGGGAATCAGAGCCTCACTGAGCACAACAGTGCTTGAAAATCCATGGGGAGTTGGATTGTGTCTTTTTCTCCCCCTTTTCTTCCCGTCCCACAGGGAAGTTGCTCCTTCTTGGTTCTGGTTTCGCTGCTGGGTCATTCTGGGAGTCTTGGGGATGTTCTGCACCAGAAGCAGAACATGGCTGGGAGGTTTATGTGGGAAATCAGGGAAAAGATTGGCATGGAAAGGGCTGTAAAGCCCACTGGAACAGGCTGTGCTGGGCAGGGGTGGAGTCCCCAGCCCTGGAAGGGCTCAAAAAACGTGTGGATGTGGCACTTGGAGACATGAGTTAGTGGTGACCATGGTGGTGGTGCTGGTGGGACTTGGTGACCTTTGATTCCAACCTGAACAATTCCCTGATTCCACGATTCTGTGGCATCAGGAATGTCTAAGAAAACACCGAGATGCGATGATCATCAGGTGCCTGTTTCACAATCACAATTCCCCTCCTGAATTCCAAAAAAATGACGACATGAGAAGCGTTTTCTCTGCAGCTTTTTATTAACCGAGCCAACTGTGGGGTTTTCCTCTTTCCAAGGGTTAAAATGAACCCATTGTTCTGCACACAAACGCCGCTGCCTCATTCCAGAGGGGAGATGCACTGGGATCTCCTTTGTCTCACTTGCTGGTTCAGTTTTTTTCTCAAGAGACACAATTATTTCCAAGGGATTTAATTTCCAGAGTTATTTGTCACAGGGAAATGGAATCCACACCCACCTCATCCCAAATAATGTGCAAAGACCACTGCACCAAAGGATTCCCAGCAGCCACGAGGACATCCCAGTTTGCTGCTCTTACTGGGTGCCCCTTCATGGACACACAGCTTTATTTTGCAGCTGTGGTTTGTGGAAAATCAGTGATTAACAAATATTTACGGCCTGAACAGCCCCAATCCAACCCAAACCCAGCCCTGAGCACCCAGGATTTGCTGGGCCTTTGGTGGTTTTCCAGCGGGAGACTCTCTAATAAAAAGCCTCTGCCAAGGGGGTGGGAGGGGAGATTGTCCTGTGGGAATGAGCTGAGCCTCTCCCTGTGCAGCAGAGCAGGGAGAGGACAAGGACATGTTTGGGTGTTTGTCACAGTTTTGCCTAACTCGGCGTGTAGGGCAATTTGACGATTTTAATTAGCAAATTACAGTTAGCCCATTATACAACTGATAAAGGTAGGATTGTTTTCCAGTTTACGCAGCGCAGTGTAAAGAAACTCATCCATGTGGCAATAACAGGCTTCTATTTGCTCTCCCCGCTGAAAAGTGGCTTTTATAGTTTTATTTTAATATTTGAAAGTGACTCTTCCTGCCTTCCCTCCCTTCCCCGCAGCAGCACGGGAATGGCGTGCGGTTTCCTACCGAGCTGGAAGAGGAAATGCCATTTTTGTGGCTGATTCCAGGCACAGCCTCTTTGCCTGGAGACCCCGGGGATGTGTCAAATTGTTAAAACAGAAAACTGCCATGACTTCCTTTGATTCATGGATGGCCGAAGGAAAGTGTTTCTCAGGGAAATTTGCGAATGGAGAAGTGTTTGTTTCAGGGGTATCATCAACAAATCACGGCAGCACCAGGAGTTGATGTGTTCCGCTGGCCGGGCCCTTCTGGACAAGAAAATGAAAGAAAAAAGTCATTTCTTCCAACACAAATGGGCACAATAACGAGTGTGTTTTATTTTCAGGGTGTTTGGCTTCCTGACTCCTGCAAGGTGCAATGTCATGTAGGAATTGTAGTGATATGGGAGTTGTGATTTGACACCTGCTGACTCCGAATATTTAATTAAAAGTCAGGGCAGGGAAGTAATAATTTATCAGTGTTATAAAAGGCTTTGGCTCATCGTGAGAGGCGTTTGGGGGATCAAAGATCACGACCTTGCTGAATAAAAAGGGGCTTTTTTTAACGATCACTGATCCAACATCATTTAAATGTGCGGCTGAAAAAACCCATCATGGAATGTCACGGTACATAAATCCTCCAAGGAGAAAATAAAGCCTCTGTGTGCGTCCATATTTCACATCCCAAAGGTTCTGCCGTTTGACAAGGACATGGATGGACTTGCCTGGTGCTGGGGGCAGGGGGACATGGATAAAGAGCCCAGGAGCAATTAGGAACGGGCGGGTGCCAGCAAATTGCAGGAGCCCAGTGGCCTCACATGGAGGTGCTGCTCCATCCGGGAATCTCCGGGAGCTCCAGGGAGGGGGTTTGTGCTCCTCAGCCTCCCATTGCCTCTCCTCCAGTGATTCCCTGCCAAAACACAGCCTAAAAAGGGATTTTTCCCCTGTTTTGGTGTTATAGATATTTAGGCTGACAATATTTTCCTGTTCAGCTATTCCGGCTCTCAGTTTGATGAGGAATTTGTTTGGAAGGGCTGGAATCAGGGAGGGATGACAGGACAAGGAGTCTTGGAATTATTCTGGCAATAATTTCACAGTGACTTTGCCAGGTTGTTCATCCCCAGTGTCCATACCCCGAAGTTTCCACCTCTGCTGTTGGAAATAAACCAAATTATTTCCTATATCTGCACTTAAAACTTGCCTTGTGATTTTGAGGTGGCAGAGATGGTCCCACACCAGGAAAACGATTCCTGGTGCGTTAATTAGAGCATCTCCAAATGCGGATCTTCTTCCAGAGAAAATAACCACATCCTGGAAGCATCTGCTATCCAAGAAATTGAAATGGGGGAAGGATGGGGAGTAGGAAGCAGCACTTTTAGGGACTTTGTGAGGAATAAAGTCAGTCCTGGTCCGTGCCATGCCGAAATCCCTGTCTTCTAAGACCTAATCCTGAGCCAAATTCCAAGTTTCAAGGGAGCAAAATTCTGCTTGATGTGTAACAGGATGTTAGCATGAGGTGAACCTGCCCCAGGGGGTTCGTGGCACAGAACATTTTTATCCTACATTAATAATTCCAGACTCGCTGCCGTTCCCTGTTTCGGCTGCAGGATCACGGCTCAGGCAACACATTGCACGTTGCCACCGCTGCAATTAGTGGTGACAACAAATAATTAGGAGCAATTGGTAATCAGAGAGCCACGTGATAAATCACACTGAGCAATCCTGAATCGGAGAAAATGCTTAAATAAGGAATATTCATACAGACAGTTTATTAATAGAGGGCAGAATTAGGAATTTTAGGGTGGAATTTGTGAGGCTAAGTCGGTGTTTAGTTCCCATTAAATATGAGGTCAACACTTTTTCTCTCACCACCCTTTTACTTTAATATCCCATTGCCTCAGTTTGTGCTATTTAAACTCTTGTCTCTGCTTTTAGTGCCGACCCCATAAATAAACCCTCGGCTACAAGAAATTACACTTCCAAATGCTGGAATTCTCAGAACCCATCCATCAGACGTTTCAGCAGACACGGGGACGCTCACACCAGGATCTGCCACGGGAATTGCGAAGCTGAACTTCCGCGGAGCCCTTGGATATCTCCAGCAAAACCCACGCGTGTAAATCCAGAGCGTTATTTTTAACATCTCACGTGTGCCGTGTTCCAGAGCTGCTGAACCGCTCTAACGCCAATTAAAGGTGTGGTTTTTCCCTGTAGTTCCTGTAGTCCTTTGATCTGCTGCCACGGGCGGGAGTTTTCTATCGATCCTTCCTTGGGATGAGGAATTTGCAGGCTGAACTGTAAACAACTGGGAGAGCGTTGTGACAATTTTCTTCCCTCTAAATCACCCCACGCTCCTTCTCCCTCCTTGGGGCAGCACAAAGAGCTTCTCCCTGCTGGAATTTTTTGCTCTTCCTCCAAAACCAATGCAGGATCAGGCCTTGGAGGAAGGAGCTCTTAGAGTTAAGCACGTGCTTAAGTGCTTTGCTGGCCCAGTGCCCGCTCCATCGACGTTCTCCGGGCAATTTGCGGGAGCTGGAATTGCCTGCCCACGTCTGCAGTGGTGCTCAGCACTAAATCTCCGTGTCCTGTCCTCCTCCCGTGGGGCTGCTGCCTCCCAGAGCTGCTCCCCAAGGCTCTCAAGGTCACTGGAGAGCAGCGGGTCTGGTTTGATGAGGAATCCAAGCCTTGGGAGCGTCGCTGTGGCTGCTGGTGCTTCAGGGGGCAAAGGTGAAAAGTTCATGGATCAGTTGTGATGTCATTTGCAGGGTGAATGGGCATGCAGAGAGCACAAGAATGAAGCTGAGTCTCTTTAACTTGACTTCTCACAATCTTAGGATTGCTTAGTGTGAAAAAAACCCCTCGAGATCATCGAGTCCAGCCATAAAACCGCTGAGTCCACCCCTAAACCCTGTCCCTCAGTGCCACATCCACACATCTCTGTGGGTTGTGGGTTGAGATTTTTTTGCTCAAGGTCACTGGAGAGCCACAGGTCTGGTTTGATGAGGAATCCAAGCCTTGGGAGCGTGGCTGTGGTGCTGGTGCTTCAGGTGGCAAAGGTGAAAAGTTCACGGATCAGTTGTGTCATCATTTTCAGTATGAATGGACATGGCCTTGGACAGGCAGAGGGCTCAGGAACGAAGCTGAGTCTCTTTAGCTTGTCTTCCTAGAATCCCAGAATTATTTAGGCTGGAAAAAACCCTTGAGATCATCGAGTCCAATCATAAAACCACCGAGTCCACCCCTAAACCGAGTCCCTCACTGCCACATCCTCACATCTCCGTGGGTTGTGGATTGTGAATTTTTCAACTCCTTATTTTTTACCTTGAGCTTTTTCCAGTCTGCTTATCCATAAGCAGAACATTCCAGCTCGTTCCAGTCTGGTTATCCATAGGCAGAACATTTCGTCTCATTTCAGCCTGGTTATCCATAAGCAGAACATTTCAGCTCATTTCAATCTGGTTATCCATAGGCAGAACATTCCAGTTCGTTCCAGCCTGGTTATCCATATGCAGAGCATTCCAGCTCGTTCCAGCCTGGTTATCCATAATCAGGACATTCTGCCTCTTGCCTGGGGCTGGAGCAGGTGGTGATTCACTCCCTGGCGAGTTTGGGATGGTGATCAAAGAGCAGGAGCTGTGAGGACACATCAGGGATGGTCATGGACGAGCTCAGGGCACGGAGCATCCCTGGATTAGTCACACCCCCAGCACTGGGTTCTCCTGGAACAGCAGGAAAACAACTCCTGAGCTCTTGATGTTCCCTAGAACGGAAATAAAATGCAGCAGAAAGCGGAAGAAGCAATTTTAGGTTTGGGTTTGAGCTGAAGGAGCCCGTGAGGGTGACCCAGCACACCCAACTGCTGCTGCTGGGCCAGCTGAGTCTCTGCTTGCCGTGCCCGAGCCCAGGCTTCCCATTCCAAGGAACACACTCCCAACTCTCCTTGTGGTTTCTTGGAGTTAGTAACCAAACCAGTGCAGGGTGTGCAGCTGTGTCCCAGGTGATCCCTTCCTGTGCCAGCGTTTCTGTCACTTTTTTGTTTGCTTTTAGTGGAAAGATGGAAGCTCCTCGTGTTCAAAAGGGGAATTAATGCTTGTGAGAAGCAGCTTCCTTGGGAATGAATGTTTGTCACAGGCCTTGGAGTGAGCTCGGGTGTTGGAGAATCTCTAATTTACGAAGCCTTCCTTAGCTGCCACTTAGTATAGGAAAAAAGAGGAGAGAAGATGCCCATGGAATCACGGAATGGTTTGGGTGGGAAGTGACCTTAAAGATGATCCAGTCCCACCCCCTGCCATGGGCAGGGACACCTTCCACTAGCCCAGGTTGATCCAAATCCCATCCAATCTGGCCTTGGACACTTCCAGGGATCCAAGGGCAGCCACAGCTTCTCTGGGAATTCCATCCCAGCCCCTCCCCACCTTCACAGGGAGGAATTTCTTCCCAATATCCCATCTAACCCTCTGTCAGTTTGAAGCCATTCCCCCTTGTCCTGCCCTTGTAAAAAGTCTCAATTTTAGACTGTTTTGACTTTCTTTTGATGTCTGAGCCCAGACTGGGATGCATGGAAATCAATCCCATGGTTCTGGCCCCGGATCCACACCATTTGCTGGCTGCTTGGCTGAGTGGCTGCACTCCCAGCCCAGGCAGGTGCAGGAGTGGCTGGGATATCAGATGGACACTCAGGAGATTGGACACATCCCTCCTTCCATCAGCTGCTCTTCCTGTGCCCTTGGCACGTGGATTCCTCTCCCTTTCTCCCAGGCTGTTAAAATCCCACTGCATGGATTAGGTCAGTGACAGCTGCTCGTGTGTGTTCCCAATGTTTTACTGAGCAGCAGCTTCAGTTTTCCAGGGAATCTCCAGCCCCCAGTTAGGAAACAATTCCAGCAACGAGTTCTGCCCTCGGAGCTCCTGCTGGAACAGGAAAATTTGTACTGAGGTGGGATAGGACAAATTCTCAAGGGTCACTCTTCCTCAGGCGAGGATTTCCTCATGACAACTCAGTTTTCCAAAGGCTCAGTCAGGTAGAA
The DNA here is from genome assembly GCA_013397565.1 of Ptilonorhynchus violaceus. NCBI lineage: Eukaryota > Metazoa > Chordata > Aves > Passeriformes > Ptilonorhynchidae > Ptilonorhynchus > Ptilonorhynchus violaceus. The sequence continues at coordinate 175,969 of VZRJ01011565.1, read as the reverse complement.
GCTGCTTCCTTGCCCGGTTTGGATTTCATACTTTGGCCCAAAATTTGTCCTTCTGAGACAAAGAACCTGAAAAAAACCACAGGTCAGGACAGGTTTTCCTGTATCTTCACTTCCCAGCCTTTTACTTCTGTCCCTTCCCACTGCCACTCCATTGAGTTCCTGGTTCTCCAGGCTGAGAATATTCGATTCCTTCTGTTTCTGTGGGATAAGGAGGCAGGAAAATGAAGAGGTTTGATAATGTCCTTCCCCCGCACTGTGTCTGGAGAGGGAGAAGAGGTGAATTCCAATGAAACCGAAGACAAACACTTGGGTTTTGTTCTCCTGCTCTGGAGGCTGATTCCCGTGCAGCCAAGTGGTAACATTTGTGTAGAAATGGCATGAAATTTTCAAAGGTTTGAGGAGGAAAGTGCTAAAAGGCAAAAATTCATCCGATGTTCAGGATGTGCTGTACATTTGAGGAGCATGGCCACATTTATGTGTGGATTAGAGCTTTGCCAAACCTTTGAACATTCGGAACGACACCAGGTGTAAATAACATTGTTCCACGGGTGCCCTGCATCCAATTTTCAGTTGGGCAGTTAAAAAACAATTTTAAAAATCCGGTTACTGCTCCCATCCCAAGCACAGCAGCAACGCCAGGAAATGTTTCCCTCCATCCCTGCTGGCACGGGAGCTGGGGGTTGTTTGTGTCCCTGTCCCAGCCCTGTGCTCCCAGAATGTTCCCTGGCTGCTCCCAGAGCCGGGGATCTCATCCCTGGGATGTGATCTTCCGCCCAGCAGGCACAAGTCCCCATTTCACAGCTCATCAAGCAGGGGGATTGTGTGGCTCCAAGGACCGGGGATGGGACGCAGCCCCATCCGTTCTCCCATCCCGGCTGGAATTGAGCCCGGGAGCGGATGACGCGCAGCACATTGGCAGGCACGGCGTGGGGCACTGGGACCGGTGCAGCTCATTCTGCACCTCCTCTGCAAATAAACAACGCATTCATCCCCCCTCTGCCAGCTCAACACCTCCAGCAGCTGCACGCAGGAAATAACCTGGAATTGTCCGTGGTTTATGTGGCCTGGAATTGTCTGCATTGCCCTACAGGAAAAGGAAGGAGTTTGGGATGTGTTTGGGGCAAACCAGCACCTGCAGGGAGTCTGGGGAGAGGGTCCTGCCCTTCTGCAGGATCTTGGTGTGTTTTAGGGGTGAGCTGACCTGGTCACAAGCTCCTTTATCCATTAGGAGTTGGAATTTGTTGATCCTTGTGGGTCCCTTCCAGCTCAGGATATTCTGTGATACAAAGGGGCCCAGTTAAACTGGTATTTGTGGGATATTTTATGATAAAAAACTGGTATTTGTGGGGTATTTTATGATACAAAGCTGATGTTTGTGGGATATTCCATGATACAAACCTGGTGTTTGTGGCATATTCTATAAAACAAAACTGGTGTTTGTGGGATATTCTATGATACAAACCTGGTATTTGTGGGATACTCTATAACACAAACCTGGTGTTTGTGGGATATTCTATGACACAAAACTGGTGTTTGCGAGAGGATTCTGTGCTGAGGCACTGATGGGAATTCCCACCAGCAGAGGAGGAAAGCAGGAGAGGGAGGGAATATCTGGCAGGTTTATTCCCACTGTGTTTCCTGGAGCTGCAGGGCAGTAAAGCCCTTTATTCACCCCCAGGATCTCTCACCTCACACCCCAGGTCAAGTGCCTGTTGTTTAAACCCTCTGCGGTCTAAATGGGCTAAAAGAAATTTAAATACAGGGTTTGTTCACCCACTTGACCGAGAAAGACCCGGCTGGTCACACAAATGCAGCAAATCCAGGTGGGATTTGATCGGTGGGAAGTGACGGATGGCTGGAGGCAGCCGGGATCGATCACCACTGCAGGATCCTCCCGGGAGAGAGCAAACCCCGAGCCCTGGGAGCAGCTGTAGGGCAGCATCCCCCTTGTTCCTTATGGGGTGGAGGGAAATGGCACCTCCTGGAGCTCCGAGGTGCTGGGGGGGTTAACCCTGGGGTCACCCCAATGTTCCCGGGGCTCTTTGTGCTCCTTGCATGGATGTTCCCTCTCCCAGCAGGGCAAAGGCACGGCTGCTGTGGCCACTTGGCCAGCCCGTCTCGTGTGTCCAGCCGAGAAGCAAGGTGGCAGCAGCAGCTTGGAATGTTCCTCCCTCCTCGGCGTCCAAAGGTTGGAATTTTTCCCCTCTCCCGAGCCTGCAGGACTGGCAACCAACCACGGAAAGTTCAGGGGGTGTCAGAGGGAAGATCTATGCCCCAATCAGCAGGGATGTCTCCTCAGAGCTCCGTCAGCTGCCAAGAAACCACTTTTGCAGGAGCAGAGATCTCTAACGGCTCCTGGAAGGATTGACTGGATGGACACGGAGTGACCTGGCTGTGCCGGGAGAGATTTCCTGGAACAGGGGCTGAGGGGCCACGGCGAGGAGCGTGCTGGAAACGCGGGGACACCACCAGCAAAACGGGGGCTCTAATGGGATTTAAATCCTCGTGGTGCAGCAGGAGCAGCAGGAGCTCCTGGCTGGCTGAGCAGCCCCTGAGGAGCGCAGGCTTGCCTCTTCCACCCTTTCTCTGGGCTCCAAAACGAGCAATTATTTCTCCTCTCTTTCCATGAGGAGACTCTCCCTGCATCCATCTGCTCTGTTTGGGCTGTAAATTCCTCGTGCCTGTCTTGGACGAGGCATTCCCAAGGCGGGGTGGGCCCGTCTGGCCCCATAGCACACAAATCCCACCGATGGGTGTCAGAACTGATCCCGGTGATTTCCGGGACTTTTGTTCCCCATTTTGCTTCCCTCCCTAAATGCAGGTGGTTTCCTGCTCTCCCTGGGGTGCTCAGCTGCCTGGGGGATTTAGGGTGATGGGAGACACGTCCTTGTCACCAAAAAAACAGGATATGGGAGCTCCTCCACAGAGCAGTTCCCAACCCAAGGGGTGGGAACAGAAAGTAGACTTAATAAAAGTGGTATTTGGGTGGTTTTGTGTGAATTTGGGTATTGTGACAGACCAGCTCATCGTACTCTTTTCACACTCACTTGTTTGAAATTCCACGGAGTTTCATCACCCGGGAGCCACATCTCACGTGAGGGTCTCAGGAATAGCTTTGGAATTCAAAACAGAAAAATATTCTGGAGAAAATTCTCCGCGTAACAGTCTTGATCTTGGTCCTGGATAAAATAATTCCACCTTTCCAGGGAGCTGGCACCCATTTTGAGGGTGATTTGTTTATTTCTGAAGGGTGTAGAGGGTCTGCAATTCCACATTGGCTTCAGAGAGCCAGAGCTGGGAGCACAGACAGGCCAAGGGCTGAGATTTCCTCTCTTTCCAGGGTGTAACTTCTTTAATCTGCTCATACAAGAACTTAAAATACATCAGATTTCTACCAAAACAGACAAATGGATCATTGAAAATCACGGAATGGTTTGGGTTGGAAGGACCTTAAAGATCACCCAGTTTCACCCCCTGACATGGCCAGGACACCTCCCACTATCCCAGGTTGCTCCATGCCCCGCCTGGCCTTGGACACTTCCAGGCATGGGGAATTACAGCTCCTCTGGGCAACCTCTGCCAGGGCCGAAAAATCATTGATCCCTCTGATTGTTGGGAATGTGGAGCTTGCAGAGTTAACAGTTTTTCCCTAGAGCCATCCCTCAGCTGCTGCCGCTGCCGCGCTGCTCCCTCGCCCTCGACTTTGTGGTGGACGAGGCCCCATTTTTAAAAAAGTAAAAGCAATTCTACCACAGTCTGAGTGATTTAAAGCTTTGTTCCATGCTAAACCACAAAAAAACTTGGGAAGATTTAGATGCTGCGCCAGCTCTTACAACAAGGAGGATTTAGGCTCGCACTTCCCATCGACTTTTGTTGTTGTTGTTGTTGTTGACTGAAGTTGTGCACGGAGTTTTCCTCAGGGAAGTTCTGGGCTTGGCTGGGACTGATCAGGGCTCTCAAAGGGAAAGGGTTTCCCCAAACCACACAGGGTTTTCTCCACATAACACAAAATTCCCGAGGAATCCGTGGCTGCCCCGTCCCTGGAAGTGCCCAAGGCCAGGTTGGAGCAACCTGGGATAGTGGGAGGTGTCCCTGCCCATGGGAGGGGTGGGACTGGATGGGATTTAAGGTGCTTCCAACCCAAACCATTCCAGAATTCCATGATAAACCCTCACTCCAAGGTCTCCAGTGTCTGGACAAAGCATCAAACCCACTCCTGTGCCGTTCCAGTGTCTCGGAGGGAACATCCAGAGATTCCCAGGAACTCCAGCGATCCAAAGGTGAACACCAAATCCTGCCCCTCCACTCGGGAAAGTTTGTGCCTGGCAATAAAAAGGAGCTCGGGAGGATCACTGAGCAATTTCAAGAACCATAAAGTAGCTGTTGGGAATAGAAAGTGTCGTAACCGCGAAGCCTCAGCCCAATTTCTGCAGCAATGAGTTATTATCATTAATTATCACTCTATTTTATAGTTATTGCCTGTAATTTCAGACTTTAAACACTCCAAAGCATAAACAATGCTAATTTAATTACAGTGGGAGAGTTGTAAAAATTTGCATGCGGAGGAAGGAATCGTTAATAAAGTTTATTCTGGGAGAAACTTAAAATAATAATTAGCATTTGTTGGTGTTTTTAGTGTCATGGAATTCAGCACCATTTCTTCACTTGGGCCCCATCTATTATTCATATTTATTTATATTTATTTGTAATCTCTTTGAGGCACAGGAGGCTGGAGGGAGCTGCAGGACCTGTTGGTGCTGAGCAGCACAAAAATTATCCCTTTGGTGCAAATCCCTTCCATCCCAAGCACAGGGTGGGAAGAACCATTCTGAGCTCTGGGAAAATCCAGATCTGGATGTGCTGTTGAGAATATTTCCACAGAAAGGTGAAAAGTGCCTCCAGGCAGGAGCAGGAAAGGAAAATCGCATTTCCTTTGATTTATGTCATTGTTTTCCTTAATTTCATAATGATCTCCTGTCCTCTGTCAGGAACCACTTCTGTGACTCGTGTTTCATCTTGGCCGGGGGGTGCTCACTCACATCTCTTGAATCCGTTAATAAAGGAGTTAATTAGCGCAGGGCAGCGAGCAGAGCACCACAGTGTCCTGCTGGAAACACCGGCGTTTGACAAGAAGTTGGGTTTTGCCCATCTGTGATACACTGAGAGGCCTGTTCATGTACAAAAATATCTCTTCAATATGTATCTTTGTAATTTAACATTATTCTCATTTATGGGCTGGTTGCTTGGTTTTTTCCACTTTTTCCTTTTTCTTTTTCTTTTTCTTTCTACTTTTCTTTTTCTCTTTTTCTTTCTCTNTTCTCTTTCTCTTTCTCTCTTTTTCTTTTTCTTTTTTTCCTTTTCCTTTTCCTTTTCCTTTTCCTTTTTCTTTTCCTTTTCTTTTTTTTCTTTCTCTTTCTCTTTCTCTTTCTCTTTCTCTTTCTCTTTCTCTTTCTCTTTCTCTTTCTCTTTTCATTTCCATTTCTATTTCTATTTTTATTTTGCCAATTCTCCAAGCACTTCAGCTCACAGAGCACCGTCACTGCCCACAGAGAAGTAAAACTGCTGGACCTGGAATCCCCAGCTCCAAAATCTGCCCCTGTGCTCAAAATCACTCGTATTTGTGTGGACAAACACAAATCCAGCTCTAGGAAACCACTCCTGGATGCCCAGGGCTGCCCCACAGCCACTCTGCCACCCCCCTGACGGCCCCAAACACAGGGAATATTTGGTCCAGCCCTGCCTTCCACGTGTTTCCCATTCCTTACAGCCCAGGATTTCTGCCCTGCTCCCCTCTGGAGTGATTTTTGTGTGGTTGGGAATAAATCCCCACCTGCAAATGAGTTTTTCCGTGCCCAGGGCAGAGCCTGAGCAGGCAGAGCTGCTGAGGCTGCACTTCTGGAGTCTGACAGGCACCGGCGTGGCCTCATCAGCCCTGGAATTCCTCCAGCTCCTCAATGTTTTTCTTGGAATGAGGAGCCCAAAAGTGGCCCGGAATGCGAGGAGTGGCCCCAGCAGTGCCCAGCACAGGGCGGTGGCCACTGCCCCGCTCCTGTGGCCACTGCCCCGCTCCTGTGGCCACTGCCCCTCTCCTGTGGCCACTCTGGGGCTGGCACAGCTCAGGTGCCCTTGGCCTTTTTGCCCTCCTGGGCTCATTTTCAGCACCCCCGGGTCCTTTTCCAGCTTTCCAGGTACCACAGGGAGAATAAACTCCAGGCAAAGTTTATCAAAGGAGCCGCTCTGAGTGTCTGAGGAGCAGAAATGACTCCTTGGTGTATTTAAACTCCTTCACAGGAAGGGTTTAAACACAGACAAATCCTTCCTTAGCCTCAGATTTCATTCAAATTTCAGGAATTATTTTGGCCCCCAAGTTCTAATGATGGCAAATCAGACCTGTTTGTGAAAACCAATTATTTATTAAGCAGGCAAGAGGTACCAGATGAAAGATCCTAATCAGAATTACTAGTACAGAGTATAAAACTAAAGAATTGTCGGTAGATTACAGCGGAACATAAACCAGTGCACGATATCGAGGTACCTGCATTAAAACTAGCAAAATAAAAGTATTGATTAGGAATCAAATGTAAATTACCACCGAAACAACAATAACGTGCACGGGTTCCTTCACTTAATCCCCTGGGAATTAACTGTAAAATAGGTGTCCTCACTCACAGGAGAAACTCCACACCTTTCCAGGAATCAGTAATTTTAATTTCCTTTCCCTCCAGAGCATCAAAAGCCTCTTGTTCCAGGGTGCACCCTCCCCGGAGACGATAAACTTGAATTACCTACTTAGGGCCAAGGCGGTGCCTACGAGAACACCTCACTCTGGTAGGTATTTCCGAGGTAATTTTCACCTCTGCCGCTAATCCCGTGGCCCTTCCTGTCCCTGTCGGTGGTTTTGGAATGGCGTTGGGATGGAAATGAACGTTAAGTGGCTGTTAACAGAAATTGGCTCTGAACTCATCAGCAGGAGATCACAGACCTTTGAGCTCTCCGGGTCTCAGGAGCAGAATTTTTTTCCTGAATATAAATTCAGATCTTTATAAACTGTAAAATACAATTATTAGCTTTATTCGTCCTTTATTCTTGTTTATCCCTTCTGTTTCCAGGTTGGGAAACCATGGAATAGGCTCTTCCTGTCTTTTCCTGGTGCCTCTTCCCAACCTTGCTGAGGATATTGGGGACCCTTGGCCACCTGCTCAGGTGGGGTCTGGGGGTGTGTTCCTGCTTTTCCAGGAGCAGGTTCACATGGAATCAGGCACAGCCTGGCTCTGCAGGCCCCTCCAGCAGCTCGGGCTCGAGGCTGCAAGGAAAATCCCATCTGGCAAAGCAGATGCAAACGCTGAACTCGGGGATGGATCCCTAAATCCACGCCTGGGTGTTGATTCCTGTGTTGCAGGGCATAATTCCCGATTCATTTACAGCAGCAACAACATTCCATGGATTTTTTTTGGTGCTCAAGGAGATCCTCGTGGTGGGAATTGCCCAGAGAAGCTGTGGCTGCCCCATCCCTGGAAGTGTCCAAGGCCAGGCTGGACGGGGCTTGGAGCACTCTGGGACAGTGGAAGGTGTCCCTGCCCATGGCAGGGGTGGGACTGGATGGGCTTTGAGGTCCTTCCCACCCAAACCATCCCAGGATTCTATGATTCCATGAAATCAGCCCTTGCAGAGCTGTTCCAGCTCAGTCTCAGAGGTGAATCCCTGCAGGGATTTCCATGTCCTGGCCCCTTTGCCCACATCAGCACCTTACCCCATCCCAGAACTTATTCCTACAAATCCCTGCGGAGCATCTGTCCATAAATCTGCTGCAGGGCTGGACTGGGACACCCCAGGACTGGTGGGTGCTTGGGGACATTTATCTGACACTGAAGGGGCTGTGGGGACACAATCCCTGCCTGACCCAGCCTCCAGCTCCGGGCTCCCGTGTCCAGCCTGGACAGGGATCGGGAGCTCTGGTGTCTCTGTTCCCCTTCCTCGGGGAAAATGCACATTCCTCGATTCCCCTTGGCCGGAGGGGACCCGCGGGTGGCCTTTTTTGTGACACAAGATCGATCTTTGCCCATCACGTGTGGCCCAAGCCCCTGTGGTGGCTGTGGGGTGGCAGCCCCGGCGGGTGACACATGGGGGGCAGTAGCTGGTGTCACACCCCTGACGGGACCCACCCTCATTTCACTGCCAAATGGGGGTTTTTTTAGTCCTACTTCGTTTTTTTGGGAAGGCAGGAGATGGCAAAGGCAGATCAAGCGGCCTGCCTTTATTATTTATATTCTGCACGGGTAAAAGCTGAGCTGCCAAATTCAAGAGAGGCACAGAATTGCCGTGGGTATTAATAGAGAAATCGTTTTTTTGGCTGTCAGGTCTGTCTGGTTTCCTGTCACTTTTTGTGTTATTCAGACCTCAGTTTGGGTTTGGGGAGCGCTGGGAGGCAGCACTGCCGGAGCTGCGTGTGCTCTGTGCCCGCAGCAGCCACCCGAGTGATGAGGGACCAATATTGGCATTTTAGTGCTCAAGAGATTTGAAAAGTAAATTATTAGCTTTTATTTTTTACTGCTGTGATATTACACCTTGGATTCTTTGGCCATAATGAAGTTCCTCTGTTAATTTGCTTTCATTTGCCTTCTTTTTGACGTGAGCAGTGCCTTGTTTCTGACGAGGGGAATGTCTGTCCCCGCTGACTTTGCTGACACGACAGAAATGAGATTTATCCGCTCTGATACTTCCAAAAACATCCAGGTCAGACAGCACTGAAAGTGTCAGGAGGAACAGAAACAACCACAGCTCATTAATACTTTAATTGGGAGGTGAGGGGTGACACGGTGTGATGTTCATCACTGCTTCCCAGCTCCGGTAAAACACAGGAAAAGTTGCTCAGGAGTAGGAACAAGTGCTCTGGGATGTGAATTCATTAATGTGTGTTGCACTGTCGTTTGTTTGTTCTTCCTGCTTTCTTCTATTAATTATTAAAGTAATTAGAGCTCAGTTTTTAGCATATTCACTTCTTAAAATGGTTAATAGGGGATGCAACCCCCCAGATTTATTTAGGAACAAAAAAAAGGCAGTAAATGGAAGAGAAATGTCTTTAGTTTTCTTCATCTTCATTAATTTTTTTTTTAAGGAAAAATCAGTATTTCGGGAAGAAAAAGCCACTCGTAGCCATAGGAAAAATAAAACCCTAAATTTCTGTGCTTTTCCAGCACTTTGGAGCAGGAGCTGGGCTGTGAGAGGGGTCTGTGTGTGAGGGGGATTCGGGATCAGGCAAGAGCAAGGGAAGGAAAAGAATGGGAATGTCTCAACTTGGCCTGGGTGTCTGAGGAACAAATTCCAGTGGTCACCTGCACAGGGTGAACTGGACAAAAACGGGCTCAAGGAACAAAATTCCTTCTTAATTTCAAATCACCGGGTGGGCTGGAAGCATAAATCTCCATTTGGAGTTTTGAATATGGAAAATCACCCGAGGGGTTTAATCCCTGGGATGAACACAGAGGGAATTCTGTGCTTGGAGGAATTACTCCAAGGTTACTCATCCCATGGGATCCCTCTGGCTTGTTCCAGCTCCTTCCCACCCCACCACTGCCATGGAACGTGACTGTGCAAATTCACAGGATCCTCGTTATCCAATCCATTAGAGCTGTCCAGTCGCTGGATAAATGATCCTCTTTGATTTTCAAATATTCTTGGATAGTCCCCTCCATTTTTCTCCTCAGGAATATTGAAGAAGTCCAACCTTGTCCCCAAAGCACAGCCCGGTTTTACGGCATTTTTATCGCCATATTTCACGCTATTTCCCCCCAAATTAATGGGTTTATGATATTTTTAACGCAATATTTCATGCCGTTTCCCCCAAAATTAATGCTTTTCACCCTCACCAAAAGCAGGGAAATCAATGCAAGAGCCCGCAACAGACAAAGCACTGGCGATAAAGCAGAACCCCCACGGTGGGGAGAGAGAAAACTGCCAATAAGAAAATGGATTTTTCTTTCAGGTTCGCAACAACCACAACAAATTACGAAGTTATGAGCAGCCCATGAGTTGTTTTTTTTTTTCTCCTTCTTTTCTCGTGGCATCCCTGGACTCTCTCTCAAATAAACTACGGGAAGAATTCTGTCACGGGAGCACTGGAAACTGGAGGCTGTCAGGTAAGGAAAAATGTTCATTTAAATACGCATATATTTATTTTTAGGCTTCAAAAATTTTAAAAAGGAGACTTTTTTTGTTCAAAACTGACGAATATCTGTGGGGTTTTTAAGTTAAATTCTGTTAAAACTATTGTTATTTTGGAAATAATTTTTTTTTTCCCAACCTGTCAACCAAGTGTGACACCTTGGTGGTGAATATGAAATAAAATTGTTTTATCCATCGATTTTTTTATTTTTTCTCCAATTGCCACAACGATCCTTGGGACATAAATCCTGGCTCTTGGCTTTTAGGAGCCTGTTTAAGGCTGGATGGTAAATCCCTGGTTTTACCCCAAAATTACGTCAGGAAGTGCTGGGTTTGGAGCAGGGATGGAGCAAAACTCAGGATCCTGGTGTTTTAAAGCCACAAAATTGCTCCCCCTGGGTGAGAAGCCCAAATCTATTTTCTTTCAGGAGAAATCATCCTTTTCCCAGTGCTGCTTTTTCTCAAAAAACCAAGACTTTTGCTCATAAGGATTTTCCTCCAGGTCTTTCAACCCTATTCCCATTTTTCCCTGTGTGCTGCTACCACATCCCAAACTCTCTTTGGGCAACATCAAACCCAGGAAGAGAGGAAAGGAAATTCCTGCAATTCCAGTTTTCAAGCTGGAAGCGGATTTTAGTGAAGGGCTCCATGGAGTGGAGCCCAGCGTGAGGAAAGGACCAAAACATTGGTTTCCCTGCTTGTTTACAGTCCCACCATAAAATCCAGAATTATCCTCCATAAAAAGATCTCCCGAAGCAACATTTGGAACACTGGAGGAAGAAGATTGTTTATTAAACAGATGCTGTGAATTTAACACGGTACCATCGCTGCCACCCGGGATTTTATTGATGATATCTCCTTATCTGGGAATTTATTGTGCCTGTTCCTTATTTAACCCTGATTTCCAAAGAGAAACTCTTAATGAGCCATTCTCTGGGAAGTGGAGGGGGAAGTGATTGAAATCAAACGAAGCATCAAAGACAAACACAAATCGTGAGGATGTCGCTTTTTGTCTTTATTTTTTTTAATATTCTAACGGAGAAAAATTTAGAGAGGCAGCAGCTTTTGGGGCTGAATTCTGCTGGATTCTTCCAGAGTTATTCTTGCAGCAGAAAGGTTTCAGTTTTCAAACTGACAGAGAGGAGATTTAGGTGGGAATTTTAGGAAGGAATTCCTCCCTGTGAGGGTGGGGAAGGGCTGGGATGGAATTCCCAGAGAAGCTGTGGCTGCCCCATCCCTGGCAGTGCCCAAGGCCTGGTTGAAGCAACCTGGGATAGTGAGAGGTGTCTCTGCCCATGGCAGGGTGGGACTGGATGGGCTTTGAGGTCCCTTTTCACCCAAACCATTCCACGATCACTGTGGGAAGAGAAAATCTCCGAGTTTAAGGAAATCTCACCCATCCTGGTTACTCCAAGTGAACCACCTCAGGCTGGCACTCCCAAGGATCTCAGCGATGTCTGCATGCAAACTGTGACCCCTCTGAGACCCAGAAACAAATCCCAAACTCCCCAAACCACCACCGAGCTGGGTCTGTAACCAACCCGGGAATGTTCCTGTCCTGTTTGAGAGCAGCCCCGAGGGACAGGAATTCCTACTCCAGGTGTAACCAGTGGGAAAAGGGCTGTACAACCCTGCGAACCTGAGCTGGCACCTCACAGTTGTGTTTTCCTGCTGGGATAGCTGCTATTTCCTGAAAGAAAAGCTGAACCCTGCCTTGGGATGGCCAAAGGGAACTGGGAGGGTCAGATTTGAGCACAGGGTGCTCCTGGTTTTGTCCCCTAAATCCCATTTCCAGGGATGGCTCTATCAGCCTTTGCTGATAACATTGGAAGGCACAGATAAAATCCATGGGGGAATATTAAGGAGCTAAAGATTAGTCTGTTCTTTGCCATCCTGTCACATTGTGACCTCCCTTCTCCTCCAGAAACAGCCACAGCCTCAGGTCAAGGATGGAATTTTGGGTGAGGGAAGAGCAACCTGCAGCTTGCAAAGCAGCTCCAAATCCCCATTCCCAAGTGGAATTTTGCTCCTCTATATTTCCTGTGCCTGGCATTAAACCCTCCCTGAGATATGAACCAAAATATGATGAAAAATGAGTGAATTGCTGAATGAAGCCCTGGTTTGCTGCTGCCTTTCCACTTCCCTGGGCAGAGCTCTCAGGGTGTCACCAATGTGTGGCCCAGGGGCCGGATCCCTCCTTCCGGCATTCCCTTCATCCCCAGAAATGTGTTAAACCTTGGCTTGGAGCATTTTATGGCCTTGCAAACCCTGTCAGAGGAACAGACCTGTGACACACATGTCCTCACACCCCCTTGCAGGGGGACAGGGAGAGCAGCAGCTCCTCTGTCAAGCAAATCATCCATTTTTTATTTCACTTAGAGCCCGGTGCTGTCCGAAAAGCCGTGGATAAATTCTCCTCTGTAAACATCTCCAAAATCGACTTTTTTTTTGCTTTGCGCACGCGTTTCGACAGCTGAGAAATATTTTCTGTTCTCTGGGAGGCAAATAGGAGGTAACCAAAAACTGGACTCCCAGCATTGAGGTGCTTTGAGGTTTTCTCGTTTGATGTTTGCACACCTCGACCCTTTTGTAACAGTTTGAAGTGGTGAAAAAAAATTTCTTTTTTTTTACTTTGAGAGTGTGGTAACTTTTATCCCCTTTTTAAAAACCCAGAAAAGCAACTTTGCCTACAGTTTTGAGGGAGAACTTCAGCTCTGCCCAAAGCCTTGGTGTAACATTCCCAGCACCAAGCACCATCCCAGTGCTGCCTAATTGCTGGAAACGCCGATTTATTTATTCAGCCGTTCCTTAATGCAAATGCAGCTCCCGTGTCTGGGCTGTTGGAGCTCTCTGGAGGAATTCCAGCAAATTCACAGCCCTTGTTTCCCGAGCAGGAACGACAAAACCTCTTCCATCGCCGGCCGCTCTGTTCCGCTGCAGTTGGAATCCTCTGTGACAAAAGTTATTTATTCCCATGTCTCGTTTCGGGGTGAAGCACCAGCATCACATGCACAGCACCGACAGGAGCAGCATCTCCAAGATGCAAACACCAGAGTAAATATTTCATTTTTTTGTAGCAGAGCCTTTCAACTCATCCAATTCCAGGCCAGAATTTCTTCCCTAGTGAAGATATTTTTTGTAAAGGCTGCTTTATTCTGAATATTTCCCTCGGAACAGGTAGGGGGAAATCCTTTTTTCAGGAAAAAACCAAATCAAATCAGTGATTCAGGATGTGTTTTTCTCCTTTCCATTGCTGTTTTGGCCACCTCAGTGGATTAATGCTCCATCCTTGGCTCTTTTCCTCTCTTGCTCTTTCCCACAAGTGCAAGACACAATAATTTTAATACCTCACACGTTGGAGTAGCTCGGGTTCTGTTCAGTGTTGTGTTGACCTTTTCAGCATTCAGTATTTTGATTATCCGGTGATTTTTTTCCCTGCTGGGAGGTTCGGGAGGGTTTGAAGCACAAGAATGCAGGGACCACGCGGAGTAAACAGAGCGGATCTCAACAGCCCCTCAAAGCTGCTGCCACCGCCTGCAAACCGCAGGGCACGTCCAAATATTTGCTGTTGTCTTTTATCCACTCGCCAAAGGGAGCAGAAACTCAGGGATAGACCGCTGGGGAAGGACAGGAAAAATGATGGGGATTGAGGGTTTGATTTATAGGGAGAGATTAAAGTGATGAAGGGTGAATGGTTTGACGAAACAATTTTTAAATTGGACTATAAAAGTTGTCTGGGGGCAGTTAAAAGGTACCTGCACCCCCAGGGAAAGGGTGGCCTGGGGGGCTCCGAGGGAGCAGAGCTTTTGGGGGGGATGAAACAGCAGAAAGGAAAATTGGAGGGGAATAATTCAGACAAAATGTGAGGGGTTGCACTGCGCTATTGGCTCTTTGTCCCTGGTGTGGAGTGAGAGGGGTTTGAGGATCCTGTGTGGCTCTTGAGGGGCTGCACCACAAGTCCTGGCTTAAAAGATATTTCTGGGGTGTCTCCCCCTCTGAGCCTCCCAGTTTAGGGCTGGAAATGAAGGCCACAAATCCACTTTTCCTGTTTAACGCCCCTTCTCTTCTCAGCCCTGCCGATGCTCTCACCCTCTGCTCATCACCACAAGGATATTTCCCCGTGCTCATTCATCCTCAGCCCGGTGTCATCCGTGTGCCACCCTTTGGAGCTGCTGGGAGAGGTGAGAAGGAGACAAAAGAGATCTCCTGATGGGGCTCCAAATTTGCAATCAGGTTTCGTTTGTTCGCCGCTGACGGAGAACAGCCCCGCTCCGGGAAAACGTGGAATTATCTCTGCTGTGGTGGGGAAGATGCTCACAACAACGGCAGTGATGATGAAACGAGTCCTGAATGTCACAATCTTTCTTTAAACATCCTTAAAAACGATTCTTTTTTCCTGATTCAGGAGCTTCTCCTCAGAAAGGGGCAGGGAAGGCAGTGATTCTCTTCCGTGGGTTTATAATCACGTGGGAGTGACTCCCTGGAATGAAGGGGTTTGCCCTGGGTGGGCTTTGGGATGAGCCCGGCAGGATTTTGTCGTGGGAGCAGAACCAGCAGCTGAGGGATGTCTGAAAACATCGATTTTATTTGTGTCTCCCCTTGAAAATGCCTTCCTAAAGCAAGGCACGATTTATAGGGCTGCTTTTGGGATCCTGGCTGGCAGCAGCTTGGCTGTGTTTATGGCTGGGGCTCAGGGGGCAGGACACCGGGGTCACTTGGAGTAAATCAGGTCCTGCAGCTCCTGAGATCGGCCCCACAGGTGAAACCCCAGCCTCATGGGTTCTCCCGTCCCTATTTCACCCACTGACCCCACACCCTGAGCTCAGCCCCGCTCCATTTATCCCTCCCTGTTCCCCTTCATCTCAAGAACAATTTGGGCTCTTTGGGGCATTCGAAGCTGCCATAATTTTACTTTTTTAAAGCCAAAAGAGGGTGGGGTTGCTCACCTGGGGTTGGTGTGCAGGAACGGGGCTGAATTCGGAGCTGAGCTCAGTGGATCACCGAAAGTATCTCTGCGGGACACAGCTGGTTTGAAAGGTTTTGTCTGCAGTTTGTGGGGGATATTTCATGGATGTTTCAGCTGAGCTGTGCTGCACTGGCCACGCTGGTCTGTGCAGTGTCCACGCTCATTTTACCCAGGAGCTTCACTCATGTTTAAGGAAGGGTGTCCAGCATGGGGTTATTTCGGATTATTGATGGAGGAAATGGCTGTGGAGCAATTCCTGCTGCAAACACCCGCTTCAGTCCTACGGCAGGGCCTGGAAAAGGCCATGCTAATCCAGCAGGAATTTAGTGTCTGTCTATTCTTGTGTCATTGTGTCACTTCCAATTAAAATGTCAGCATTTACAAGTGTCACTTCGGTGTGTTCTGTGATTCCCTCTCTGCCCTGGTTGTGTGTTGGGTTTTTAGGATTTACCTGGGCAAAAAGCCTCATTTCCATTGCCTAGCTGGGATCTGCAGAGCTTGGGGCCATCAGGGCATGATAATATTATTATTATTATTATTATTATTATTATTATTATTATTATTATTATTACTATTATTAATCATCCAGGGTCACTCAGCACCTCTAGACCTGTCCTGGGATTTGTTTTAATGCTCCAAATTATTCCTTAGGACAAAAAGTGCTCTGCCAGCCAAGCACTGCAAAACAGCAGGGACAACATAAATTATAATTTTTTAGGTATTTGTTGGTTTTGTGGCTGTTTCTTTGTTTTTTCCCAAAAGCCTGAGGTGGTTTTGGGATGCTGCCTCCAACAGGATCTGCCTTTAATCGGAAATTTGCTTTATATTGTGGAAGGAACACGCCTGAAAAGAAAACAAAACCTGCAATTTATGCTTCATCCTTAAAGCCGGTCGGGAATTGTTTCGTGGGAATGCTGAGCTCTCCGAGTGAAATTGAGGACTTGGAAAAAAATTAATTGACAATCAAAGGTTCATTCAAAATTAAAGCTGGTGTGGATTTGCAGTTAGAATGGAATTAATCTCTGTCGATATGGGCAGGCAGGTTTCAAATCCTGCTCTGTGAGTGTTCTTATGGCTCCTTTTATTCCACGGAATCAAAGCAATTTCCCTGCCCTGCATCCAAGGGGGATGAATCAGCCCGGGAAGGGCCCATTTCTTTCTTTCCTTTTTTAAACCAATTTTAAGACCAATGAAGAAATAACCTGGGTGAAATCCCTCCTTCTTTCATTCACCTGAAGTTGGAGGAAAATTGAGATTTTGTAGTTTTATCCTAGCAGAGAAATGATTCCATTTGTGGAGTGTTTTGTGGGATAATAGAGCACCTTTGATTTGTTTCTGTCCATTGAAACTTCCTTCCCCAGGGGCTGTAGATTAAAAGGGACAATAATATTTGGGATTGAGCCAGTGTGGGAGCATCATCCCCTCCCTGGCGGGGAACTGAGGCAGGGAATTGATGTGTCCAAGGCTGGAGAGTGAATCCATGCTCAAAACTGGGATTGGACCTTCCCTAAACGCTATTTAGCGGAATATTAAAAGCTGGAATATTAAAACTGTCCCCTGTGGATCCTTGAGCAGGATAAGGGATTTCATTCCAAGTCTTGGTCTGGCCCCTTTTTTGGGTATTCATCCATTTCCTCTGCGGATGAGAGCCCTAATTCCATGTAAAATCACCTATTTTGAAGCTGCTCCAAAAATCCAGCTCCTTTTTCCAGGTCTCCTCTGTGAAAGAGGCTGGAGCTGGGATGGAATGTCAGGGACAGCCAAGTGCTGCTCTGGGGTGTCTGACTGTTGTGTGGTCCCAATAGGATGGAAAATCTACTTCCTTATGGTTTGTCATTCCCACAGGATCCTGATTTACTTCCG
Organism: Ptilonorhynchus violaceus; assembly: GCA_013397565.1. Taxonomy (NCBI): domain Eukaryota; kingdom Metazoa; phylum Chordata; class Aves; order Passeriformes; family Ptilonorhynchidae; genus Ptilonorhynchus; species Ptilonorhynchus violaceus. The sequence continues at coordinate 158,979 of VZRJ01011565.1, read as the reverse complement.
GATTAACATATTTAGTGGCTATAATGGATTTAGTAGGTCTAGGACTTGTCTCCAATCATTCATCATAGCCTGGATATAAAATGGGATGTACGGAGAAGGAGGCAGAGAGGAGGGAGCTCTTATGGGATTGAAGGCAGTTCTTATGGATTAAACATGATTCTTGTGGGGTTGAAGGAAATTCTTATGAATTGAAAGCAGTTCTTATGGATTGAAGGAGCTCTTGTGGATTGAAAACTGTTCTTATGGATTGAAGGCAATCCTTATGGCATTGAAGGAAAATCTTGTGGATTGAAGGCAATTTTTATGGGATTGAAGGAGTTCTTATGGATTGAAAACTGTTCTTATGGATTGAAGGCAATTCCTGTGGATTGAAGTAAATTCTTATATATTGAAAGCAGTTCTTATGGATTGAAGTTCTTGTGGATGGAAGGCAGTTCTTATGGGATTGAAGACGGTCCTTATGGATTGAAGGCAATTACTATGAATTGAAAACTGTTCTTACGGATTGAAGGCCGTTCCTATGGATTGAAGGCAGTTCTTATGGAATTCAAAGCAGTTCTTATGGAATTCAGAGCAGCTCTCATGGACTGAAGGCGCCCAGGGTTGTGGAATTGTCTGATTTTCGGAGCTGCTCTTATTCTGCCATGGCCCTCCTGAAGCGCATCTGAGCCCTCAGCACGGATCCTGTGGAGAGCAATCCATGGGGAATGGTTTCAGGATGAAGCTGAGAGAGCACAGCCCCAATGGCACATCCAGGTTTGTCCTGGAATGGGTATTTCAGGAAAAATACAGCAGGAAACGCCTCTTCCCCCAAGTCACGTGCCAAGGGGTGGATTTGGGTGATGATTCCTGCCGCTGTTTATTTCATCTGCATCACAAATTTATGTGGGATTATTTGCATGGAATAGGATGGCCTGGAGTCTTCCTTCCTTCTAGGAGGACTTTCTTTGGGGCAGCAGTAACCACACCCCTTTATTCCCACTTTAACCCATCCCAGCTTTGTGCATCCTCTTAAACCTTGGGAGCGGGTGTTATTTTATCTGTTACCAGCACGTCCCGCTCTGTGTGTGTATTTTAAGAGTCAGATGATAAACCAAGTTTCATCATCTCCAAGTGACAATAGATCTCGTTGGAGACAAATTTATGGCTATTCCATTTTTGTGCCGGTGTCAGCCAGCCTTGGCAAACGGAGCCCCGCTCGCCGCCGGGATGGAGGGAATAAATCTCTGCTTCCCCACTTTCTCTTCCTCCCACTCTGGAAACCTTGTCTCAGACCTTGTCACCTCCTTTATTCATGGCAGGCAGAGTATCCTGGGGGCTGAAATTTCCTCAAGGACCGGGGGGTAATATTTCACCCCTTTTTTAGCTTTTTTTTTTAAATTTATTTCTCTCTCTCTCGCCTTGATGCATAAAACCCCACGAACAGCTTTGTGATGGCTTCGGAGGCTCTGCTTGGATATTTGTTTATTGTCAGTAATTTCCAGAGGCTGAAAGCAATCTCCTGACGCTGCCATTCCAATGAGAGCTGTGATCAGTAAAGAGTCCTTGGTTCCTTTTATTCCCTACCCCAGTCCTGGCGTTCAGCATCTCTCAGGAAGCGTTTTCCTCCGTGCCACCCTCGCAGTGGCTCCTTCGGCACAGGCTGAGGATTCTTCCGCCCCTGGACCCCTTTGTGCTGCCTTTGTGAATTAATAACAGCATTTACAGGAAATATTTTCGGGCCTTTGAGCTGTTATTTTGTTTAATGAGGGATCTGTGGTCGGAGGAGCAGCTCGCTCAGAGCTGAGTGAAAAGGTCCCGCCAAAACTTTGCGTGGTTTTGGTTCTCGGTAAATCAAAATCAAATCAGAAGCAGGGAGTGCATTTTGTGAATATATTTTTCTATTTTCAGCTCTGGCTTTAAAAGTAAAAAACAAATTGTGGTTTAAGTGACAGTTTACGTTTTAGAATCATGGAATGGTTTGGGTGGGAAGGGACCTTAAAGCCCACCCAGTGCCATGGGCAGGGACATCTTCCACTATCCCAGCTTGCTCCAACCTGGCCTTTTTTCAGGACAAAATTCCAGAGATGAATTTTAAATGCATCTATCCTTTAAAAAACTCCCGAACTTGTATTTTAAAGTGTTTATCTTTAGTTGCAGTAGCCCTGGCCTTGCTCTGGCTGAATCTTTGAGGTTTCACTGCAAATTACCCGTGAATAAACTGGAATCCTCCAGCCCCTGCTCCCCCAGCCCCCCTGCACTGGAGGGTGTCC
>VZRJ01011565.1:93336-156644 GCA_013397565.1 Ptilonorhynchus violaceus | reverse complement strand
CCCACGGAGTCAAGGGAAGATTTATCCAGGCAGGAACATCCCCAAAGGCTGGGAGGAATGTGCAGGTGTCAAACACAACCCCGAGCTTGGCGCAAGGACTGGGGGTATTTCCACATCATAATTCCCAGAGTGGGGAATTCCAGCTCATCCTGCCCAGGGAGAGCATGCAATGCACATGGAGCAGCTCAAATCCAGGTTTTTCCCCTTTTTCTGGCAGCAGGGATGTGTTTCTCCAATAATTCGGGGTTATTCCCTGTGCTTTAGTTATAGGATTGCAGGAATTTTTATGGGGGGGGCTGTTTCTGTCCCTCAGGGGTGTTTTGGGTCCAATAAAGTAGAATTACATGTAAATAAACTCCTTCACCTCTGCAAGAAGCAACTTTCTAAATACAGATTTATGTTGTGGATGGAAAAAGAGAAGAAAATACCAAAATCTGGGAGTGTTTCTCTGGATGTGGTGCCACTTTATGGCGGTGGGTTTAGCTGGGATATTAAATATTGTTGATGTTTGCTACAAATACCCCCCCAAGATGGAGATTTGTTTGATTTCCTTCCTCTGACAAGGCTTTTCCAAAGACCTGGAAGCACTGGCTTGGTTCAGATGTTTGGTTTTTCCAGTACAAAAAAAAAAGGAGAAATAAAATCAAGGTTTTCAAGTGGTGAAAAAGCCAAAAGGAGGGGGAAGCACTTTGAAAATGAAGTGTAACATTCGAAATTTGCACCCAGCCACAGCAGGGGATGATTCCCTGTGCTTTTTCCCCCCTTGATTAATTGTAATTGTAATTCTCGACAAAATTAGGGTTGGAATGTGGTCCAGTACCTGTTACAAATTTGCACAGAAAAGACTTTCAGCTTCTTAAATAACACAGTTCACACCTCTGAGAATTTCCTAATTCCAGCTGGGACAAGAGGTGGCTTTACGGAAATGGATTTGTGTGGCATCAATCACAGCCATAGAGGGGTGTTCAGAGCAGAATAAAATGATATTTTGGGGGGATTTGATGGCTACAAGCGCCAGGGAAATGTTCTGTAAGGCAGTGACACCCTCATCGTTAATGCACTCACACAGCAGCCACAGGTGAGGGTTCCTTTTGCTGATATTCCCAATTTGGATGAGAAATATCCCCAGAAATCACAGCAGGATCATCTCGAAGGAGCTCCCTGTGTCTTTTCCAGTTTCAGTTTGTTTTCCAGGGTTTTTGTCCCAGCTCTTGCTGACAGAGGCGTTTGAAGTCAACCCCGAGCCTGTGCTCAGCACGGAGCTGGAAATCCTCACCAAAGGCCCTCGTTTTCTGGGAAAGGCAGGACCCTCCGAGCTGCTGGGATGGGAAGGCTCTTGGAGAAGGGATAAGGAACTCTGGGCAGTTCATGGTTTGTGTTCTGCTCCCCTGCACAGACTGGGGACCCTGCCGAGGTCAGCGGCTCTGCCTGGGGTCTCTGCTCCCCCTGCCCACTTTGTGCTCTCTCTGGTGCCATAAAAATGAACAATTTAGTAAATAACAACAATTATTAAGCACTTTTCATTCCCTGTGCCCCCAGGAAAGGGTGCGAGTGCTGCTTTGCACTCCTCAGAAAGGAGAATCCTCTCTCCTCGCCCAGCATGGAGCAGATTTGGGGCAAACTGGGGTTCACCAGGTCTGGAACCACCAAAACTTCCAGGATCCCCAAACCTCTTTCCCATTCCTGTATAAATTCGCCTTTAAGAGCTCTGGATGTGGAAGAGAACAACAGGCAGGTCCTTCCTCATCACTGATATTTTTTCCATCCAGCCAGCGATTCCCACATCCCGGACAAAACCCAAGGTGCTGATTTGTGCAGAAGAAAGAACACATGGAAAGTTTCTTGTTATCATTGCTGGGGAATGGTTTTCTCTTCTGGGAATTAAACACCACACAGCCAGGCTATCAAATAATCTCCATATATCCCGATGGAATCTCCAGGGATTTTGTGTCTAAATAAGCACACGAATAATAAATGGAGAATGGGATAAAAATAAAAAGTAGCTACTAATTTTTTTTGCTAGATTAATTTTTTTTTTTCCAACTCACTTATGCAAACATTCTGGAGTAAATGATGCTTTCAGTGACAGCAATAATAATATTTATAAATCTGACCATTAAAGCCCTGGATTTGTTCCATTCACTTTGGCCCAGATAATAAATTTCCCCCAACAACCGAGCGTGGGCTCTGTCCTGACCCTCTGCCCGTTATTTGTGTTTTAATTCCGGTTTCAAACGCCAGCAGGGAGCAAATTCCTGGATGAAAAAATTAAGTTTGTGTTGTTATCGTCAGCCCCAGTTCCAGCCCTTCTGCTGGGAGTTAATAATCAATACAGACATAGAATAATCAATAAACTCCAAGGGACAAGGATCGCATCGTGGGGTTGGTCCTGGAGATCTTTGCTTGTCTGGGGATGGCAGGATCAGGATCTTACTTGGAATATTTCATGTTCCAAGTACTGGCAGGTTGAGGTGATGAGGCGGGATGGAATATCCATGTGCTTGATTTCAGGTGCACATTCCAGAGCTGGATTTTCCCAGCTCCTGGCCAAAACCACCTGTCTGAAGGGCTGAAGATGATTATAATTATAATTATCATTGATAATTATAATATAACAATGACGATAATACTAATAATAGTGATAATGATAATGATAATGATAATAATAAGCAATACAGAAACATGGATATGTTTCTATAAATCCACGTCTGCGCCATGGCAACTCCTAAAGGACCTAAGGAATTCCTGAGTACAGGCTGAGGCTGAAAAGGAAGCTGTTTTTCCTTAAAACTTCCAAAGTTTCAGGTCTTTATGGCCTTAATTTATGACATTTAGGGGATGCCTCCCACATGCTTCCATCTCCACCCCACAGCAGAACACCGGGAACGGGATCAGGTGGCCTTGAGGGAGAAAACCAGGAGGGAGGAGAGGGAATTTTAATGGTTTTAATGTTTAATTTTTCCATCCAGGTTTCAGTCGGGACATGCAGGGACTTTGCAGGTTCACGTGGAACTGGCACCAGTGGCCTCAACAAGGGGGATTGTGGGAAAAAAGAAAAAATGTTCATTTTAGAGAAGGGGATGATTCATCTTCCACAAATACAAGGGGATGAATCTTCTTTTTGGAGAATATTGGGATGGATTAAACCTCACCCTCTCTGTGCCCCTGAGGAGGTGTTTTCCCAGCTAAACCTTCCCACTCCTCCTGTTTCCTCACTCTCCTGACCCGCAGTTATTTAGGATCCACCCTCCAAAGAAGTTTCTTTCCACACAACACCAACGGCATCCAAAGACTTGAGTGGAAAGGTCTCTGAATATCCCAAAGATGAGGCATTTCTATTTTTCTTATCACAACCCATCCCTCTGGATTGGGAAATCCGAGCTCCAAGCCCAGGTAACCTTTCCTTCCCTTATCACAGCCCTGCTTCCCTGGAATGTGGATGGTTTGGGAGGGAATATCAACAATTATCCCACAGATCTGGGAAATAAGCCAAGGAGAGGCAAAGAACTGAGCACCTCCTGCCACATCCAAACAAATGAGCTCCATGGAAGATTTCAGCACTCAGATTATTATTATTATTATTATTATTATTATTATTATTATTATTATTATTATTATTATTATTATTATCATCCACATTACATCACCTGGGTTACAAATTCAGGGAGCATTTCCCCACCATTTTCTGCTGCCAAGGGCAGAAAAATGAAACATTTTGGGGAGAGCAGTTGGCAAGGCAATGGGAATGTGGTTTATTTTGTGCTTTTTCACATCTCATCTTCAGGGAGTTTTCCTGAACTGGGGGTTGGAAGGGTTGGATTAGTGCCACGAGATTTTAGGGATTTGGGAGGGGGGAATTTTGCACGAATCCTCTTCCAGATGACTTCAACTGAGCACCTGCCTGTCTTCTGTATCTTCTAATGGTTCTGTTATTTTTCTGGTTTTTATAAGCTTTTCCACACAGTTAATATTTTTAATTATTATTGTTTCACACCTTTATCTGTGCAAAAGTGTTTTAGAGTCCAGCACTTTCCCTTTGGTCCCATTTTAAGCAGATGTTCAAGAGCACAAAGAGGAGTTTAAACACTTGGATCTGAAAATCCTGCAAATCCCACGGTGCTGTTTGGACAACCTGTCCAAAGGCAGGAATTTCATGAGTTTCTGGGGGATATTTTCCCTTGTAGTCCTAATTAATTTGTCTCTGACCTCTGGAAAGTCATTCCCAAAATGTGAATTACACCTCACACTTTGTTCTCTTGCTGGGGGGGAGCTTTTCATGCTGAAGGTACCTGGTTTTCAATAATAATCCCTCCCCCAAATGTATATTTTGATGTCCATATTATCAATATGGCAATGAATCTTTAATTCACTGGAAATTAATGAGCGGCTGAGAGTAAATCGGAGCTCCTGTGGGTGAAATGAAAAGTGGAATAACCTCATTTCTTGCCCAGGTGTTGGATTCCCTCCTCCTTCCAATATTTAACTTTTTATTCCTTTATTTTTTGTTCTTAAGTAAAGAAACCCAAACAAAAAAAAACCAACCCCAAAACTAAAAAAAAAACCACAGAGACACAGAAAAGAAAAAAAAACTCCCTCAAACAAAAATCTCCATAATTTATGCAAATGATTAAATTTCCCCCCGGATATTTTCCCTTCCCTTCAGACATGTCTGAGCCGTGGTTTGCAGTTCATCTTTCCCCTTCTCCTCCTGCTTTCTGCACTGCACTTTGCAGGATTTGCTAAAAATAAGTTTCCAATTCATCCGAGGGTCAAGGACTGGATTTTTTCCCTTCCTTTTTGTCGCTCCGGCTGGAAGTAGAAACGCCAGGGACAAAGCCAGTCCTGCTGCCTTTTCCACGCTCCTTGTGCAAGATAATGAAGCCCACACAAAAAAAACCTATTCCTGGAGAAATTAATCTTAATATTAGTGTTAGAATCAAAAAAAAATCTATAGAAAGGGAATCCTGTGGTGTGAGGGACCAGAGGTGTCACATTTACCCCAAATGTGCGGGGTTCAAATGTTCAGGCTCTCAATGAAGGACAAATTCAGCTTCCAAATTCTAATATCTAATGGACAATCTCTAGCATCATCCAAGCGACTGAAGTTGACTGATTTATTCCAAATTTATGATGTTGTAATTTTCAGGCTCCAAGTAAAGGGCAAATTTAGCATCCAGGTTTTTTTTTTTTTTTCTCCCTTCTTTTCGTAGGCTGGAGGTGACGGTGTCAGATTTTATGAAGTGCAGCCTTTCCCAGGCTGGGTTTGTGGTGATTTATGCACCGGGTTTATTTTCTTTTACACCTCTTTGGTCGTGTCTCCCCCTTGTATATTTTTTTTCTCTCCTAGCACAAAGCTAATTCCTCCACTTGTGATGCCTTTTCTTGTGCAGTGGCTTCTAATAAAAAATGTTGTTAAAAAGGAAGAATATAAATGAGACTGTGCTGTGTGGTGTTGACACGATTTGGTTCTTATCCAGGGCGAAGGTGTCAAACACCACTCAAATTTTAATTTATCAGAAAGATGAGGTTGCCGCCGCCCCTGCTGCGCCTGATCCTGCTTTTTAAACCTCGGGCTGGGATGTTCTTGGGAAGGACTGTGCCTCCCTGTGTTTGGGCAGCATCTGATGCTGCAGCCTGACCTGCATTTGGTTGCTCCGTTCTCTTAGAGATAATAAATAATTCAGAATTGATATTTCGTGTATCGTTTTCCAAATTAATGTTGACCTTACAAGGCTAGGAAAGACTTGAGACAAATATTTTTCCACCAGAATCCCGAACTATTTACGGAGCCATGTGTCCCAGTCTTGTAACTCTCTGGATTTTAAATTGGTTGTTCCTTTCCGTGAAACTTTGGAGGTTAAATCACCCCGTTGGACTCCGGGCAACTGAGGCTTGGCCTCCAGCCTGAAAGTGCAGCATCCCAAAAGGAAAATATTCCTAACCCTACAAATCTCCACTTGTTCACTGCAGCTCCGATCACAGGCTCCCAGCAGAACCACTTCCCACGGTGAGAAGCGAGGGAAAAAACCCACAAAAATCCAACATATACAAAGATAAGCGATTGCAGCCCATAAAGCAACCAATGACACAAGATTTGCTCGTGGGGTGTTTTAGCTGTTGCCACAGGAAAAACCCTCGGGTTTCCAGGCATCATCTGGTGTGAGGGAACGAACGGGATGCTCCGAACACTCCCAGGCACGGCAGCTCCAGAGCCCCGGCTGGAGCATTGCACTGCCATTGACAGGTCTGGACGATTAAAGCCCTGCAATAACGATCACACCAGCAAAATTACTGGATCTGTCATGTCCAGACAACCACAGCTCCTAACTGGGATGTGGTTCCAGTGAAATCTTTTCTCCCCATTGCTTGAACCAACCCTGGGGATCAGAGGGATCGGGGTTATGGACTTGGCTGGGGGTGAGGAAGTCACTGGGGTTGTGTCCAGACATGGCAATGTTGGTTTAATTTATGTGAGAGTGTATTTAAAGTGAAGGAAATATTGCTGCTCCTGCCCTCCTCCCCCTCCACACGTGCATAATTTGTATTTTCACGTGTATTTTTATTTTCACCTGTATTTTTATTTTCACCTGTATTTGTATTTCCTGTGTATTTACGCCACAAAGTGTGGGGTTAATGAGACAGAGCCAAGACTGGGCTCCTCCTTTCAAAGGGAATTATTGGCCTGAAGTCACGCTGGGAGGTTTCTGGGCAGGAAGATGTTCCCTCCTTGCCATATAAACTGTGTTTGCTCCTGGCTCCCAGTGCTGGACTGTGTAGACAAACCTTTTTTTAATACCTTAAGCACGTATTTGCTTCGATGCATTTACATGTAAATTCATATTTATGTGAACAGGCTCAGGGTGGGGTTGTTGGGGTGTCTGAGCAGGGCAGGAGTGGGATTTGATGATCTTGGTGGGTCCCTTCCCGCTCAGGATATTCCATTATTCCATAAGACATTTAGGTTACTATTTTTGCTTCATGTACTTCAATCCCTGTAAGGAAATCACAGCAGAGTGATACCAAAAATAAGGCATTTTTTACATGAAAATACCAAAAAAAAACCTCTTGATCAGCCTCAGGTTCTGCCTTAATTGTGTCGTGGTACCTTTCAAGTGTTTTTCAGGGTTTTCTAAGAAAAATCCTGTTGAGAGGACGAGCTCAGCCCCACCAGTCCCTCTGCCCTCCCCCACCAGCTCTGCCCAGTTCCCCTCCCTGTGCCTCACCAGCGCTGGGACTGGGGTGACTGACCTTTGGAATCACCTGGTGCAGGTGACCAGGGAGCCCGGGGGGAGAAAATAAACTGGGATATGGGATCACAGGGTCACCCCAGTCACTCTGCAGGTTCTCAGGACACCGGGATCCCTGTGGGGAGAGTCCCAGTACCCCCAGTTGAGCGCAGTCTCGGTGGGTCAGGGGTTTGTGCCCCCTGCCTGACGCACCCTCTGGAGTTCTGGGTTTCTTGGGATGGGCAGTGCTGTGTGTTTCCGCTTTGGTGAGTCCCTAGGTGGTTTTTCGTTCTTTGAATTTCAATTTTCAGCTTTCTTTCTTTACAATTCATCTCTCATCCCTTTTAAAGTGATACAGGCTAATTTAATCAAGCGGTCTCTGGAATAATAGGGAAGTTATGCTAATTTCTGGAGATTAAATTGTCTCTCTTTTTTGGCTCGTGGAATAATGTGCTCTTAACTCAGGAGAAACTTGTTCCCTTTTTTTTATGGAGAGCTGGAATTGTTTCTTTAATCCATTACAAGCCTATCAGGAAAGAATCACAGGGAATGAATCCTGTGAGCAGAGGGATGGACACTGCGCCAGCTGCAGCCTTTTGTGCCTGCAGGAAAAACCTGTGTGGGAATGGGGTTTAAAAGGAGGAGTTAAGGCCAGCCTAACATCTGGATTCAGGGGAAGGAAATGCTGTGAGCATGGAATCATGGACACATGGAATGGTTTGGGTGGGAAGGGACCTTAAAGCCCATCCAGTGCCACTCCTGCCATGGGCAGGGACACCTTCCTCTATCCCAGGTGGCTCCAACCTGGCCCGGGACACTTCCAGGGATAGGGCAGCCACAGCTCCTCTGGGAAACCTCTGCCAATGCCTGTTAGGACAATTTAAGGCTCCTCACTGTTTAAAAATCCCGAAATTGTCATTGATGATGCCACAGAAGTGTTCATTTACAGGCTCTGGGCTACAGCACCCCGCTGGAACCTGCAGATCCCACATTTCCTGTGGCTTTTGGAAGAGCCTCTGCCCCTCACTTGGCTGGTTTTGTCACGGATATGAAACGGGGTGATGGAACTGGCCTGGGTTGGAGTGCTTTGAAATCGGCTGTTAAAGAGAAACAACACCAAAAAGAAACAGCACAAAAAAGAGACAACACCAAAAAGAAACAACACAGAACCTCTTGGTTTGGGCTTTCCCAAGTTGCTCAGAGACACACGTAGGGTTTTTTTCCCCCTTTGTGTGGGATTTCTGTCAGCACCAGGACGTTCTCACAGCGAGATTTGGAGGCTCAGCAAGAGCCAGATCAAACTTCTGCTTCAGAGCACCAGGTACAGACGCCTGTGCAAGTCAAGGCACCCTCTAACAGGGGTTGAAAATAACTCCCTGCTCTCCAGCCCCACAGGCACTGTGGGTTCGGGATTATTCTGCTCTCTGCATCCATAATAGCTCAGCACAGGGGCCATGAGGTGCTGGCAGCCGGGGCAGAGCCTGTGTCTGTCCTCTTGATGCCTAAAATAGGAATACCTGAAACAGAGACTAAGCAAAGTAAGCGAATAAAAGTAGGAATTTATGGAAGATCTTCAACAGGCACGCCTTGGGCAGTGCAGAGCCCGGCTGAGGCCGAAGCTCCGAGGTGGGCCCCGGTCACGAGTTTTCCCCACAGATATAAGTTCGGTACATTTGCATATCAGGGGTTAACTGTCCAATTATTGTTCCAGGTAACGAAGTAATATTCCCCCATTCACCCCCCTCCCAACTCATTTTGTTTATACTTAGGCCCAGGATGGTGACCTTGGCTCCCAGGCCTAGAAGGGGTTGTTCTGTCTGACCAGAATGTGAAGAGAGCTCGCTTAGCACACAATACGGAGTTTAGAATGACATCAGTAAAATCTAAAAGCTAATCCTTAAGGCATCACTCTGCTCCCGTGTTATTCATTCCGGAGCTGTGAGGAGGGAGCCTGGCAGGGCCGTGCGGGAACACTTGTACCTTTTAATAAACAAGGCTTCCTCGGAGTGCTCGGTGAGACATCAGCTCAGATTCCCGTGATAAACAACGCGAAGGAGCCCTTAACGACACTCGACTTACAGCAGAACTCCTTGTAAAGCCAAATGAATTTCTTTGCCCGGGGTGCAACGCTGAGAGAAAATTATGAGGACAAGGACACGAGGAGTTTTTACACTTTGCAGTGTGGGTTTGTTTGGTTGGTTTTTTTTTTTTTTGCCTGTGAAATGCTTGTTAGGTCGGTGGCAACAATTAAAGGGAAGAGGAGAGGAGCTGCAAGCCCTGGTTTGCTGAACAAACACGGAGTGTGGAGCCTGAGCTGGGAGTGAGAACCCAGAGCTGAAGGTGTGACCAGCCCATGAGCAGCGCTGAAGTGGGGACTGGACTGTCCCAGTCTCACCTCTGAGGCCGGGCTGGGGGTGCTGCTCACACACTTCTCTCCCAGGATCCTCTTTTCTATTTTTCCCCTCTTTTCCCCTGTTTTGTGTGCCTGCAGAGCGCTGAGCTGGGGGCAGGACTGTCCCAGTCTCACCTCTGAGGTTGGACTGGGGGTGCTGCTCACACACATCTCTCCCAGTATCCTCTTTTCTATTTTTCCCCTCTTTTCCCCCTATTTTGTGTGCCTGCAGACCATGAAAATCCATGGGATGCAGGGCATTCCAAGCTCAGGGGTCTCTGCTGCTTCACTCACCTGAACCAGCTTCAGGTTCCATCCCTTTTGTGCCTTCCATGGGAATTGAATCATTAATGAGGGAAATGAAAACACAGTGCAAATTCACCATTCTGCTTTTGATTCCCGAAAAATCAAGTGCAACATTGTAATTGCACATTAGGGCTGCAATTCTGCGTATGGGATAATTTCTGTGCATTCTCTTGGGTTTATCACGCGAGTTTTTTTTAATTGGTGAATATTTCCGAGTGCTTCAAATCAGTTTTGCATTGCTGGAGGGGTAAAAAGGAGCACTGGCACAAATTATAATCATCGTTGTGGTTTTTTTTTTTAAATTTTCACCAATTTCTGTTTCTATTTGTGAAATAATTACGGATCAGAAGGGGTTTATTACAGAGGACTCACTTTGGTTAATAAAAGCAGGAGCACCTTCCACTATCCCAGGGTGCTCCAAGCCCTGTCCAACCCGGCCCTGGACACTTCTGATATTTAGGATTCACTGGAATTCAAACAGATCCCTTTAAAACCTTTCCCAAAAATCAGCAAACTCAAGTGGTTCCCACAGGGTGGAACCAGAATCTTCTGGAAGGGTGGATCCCGTGGCTCTGTTATCTCCTGGCACTGTCACAGCTCTGGACAGCTGGAAACTCTGAAATTTTGGGATATTTGGAATTTTGGGCATAGTAAGTTTTGAAACCAGGTGGAGCACTCGATGTCCAAGGGTATCCAGATGTTTTTGCACCACTGATTCCTGTGGTTTTTTCCATTATCTAATTTTTAAATGAAGTTTTGTGCCATGGAAAATGCAATTTTTGGTGATATTTTATCACTGCCTGGGACTCCCCAGCTCTCCCCCAGTGCCACTTTGCCCCGCAAACCTTTCCCAGCCCAAACTCAAGCCCAGCTTCCCGCCCAGCCCTTCTAAGCCTGACTGAAAGGACCCAATTCATCCATGTGAGTCCCTTTTTTCCTCAAACACGTCCCGCGAAGCCTCACCCTGAATTTATCCCACTGTTTCCAGCGCAAGGCCCATCCATTTTTCCATGCAGCTGCTCGTGCATGGATAACCTGGCATGTTTTCTCCTCCCCAGCTGCTTTCCTTCCCTTTTTCCTGCCAGTGATCCAGAAAATCCCCACGATCTGCACACGGAACACCAGCCCCGACTCCCATTTGGGCATCCCGGGCCAGTGCACAGGAGAATAATGAACTTCCAAGTGCTGCTCCTGCATCTCCTGGAGCTCACTGGGATGTGGCTCAGGTGCTAATCTATGGGAATTGGTGTTTTCTCAGCCAGGTTTAGTGGAAATTCCAGCAGCCAGCATGTCCCTGCCCTCTGGAAGTCTCCATCTGAGCACCAGCAGCACTCACGGGAACGGCTGGAAAATCATCCCACTCCGAACCGAACACATCTTGGGATTGGGGGCGTTGAGTGGGATAAAGAGGGATGAGGGATGAATTTGGGTGTCAGAACTGTCAGTCTGTCAGGGGAAGGGCCTTGCAAATCTAACTTCTCCCAATCCCTCTGGTCGTTGTTTCTTCAGGGCATGAAGATCTCTGATGAAAGGGAGAGGAAAAAATGACAGCGGCAAAACTGAGGCTTTGGAGTGGTGGGAAATAGGGATGTGAAATAGAGGAGGCTGAGAAATGGGGAAAAAAGCAATCAACAATGAGAAGCAATCCAAAAATCACCCCCAAAAAACTCAACAGAAAGATAATAATAGTAATAAAGATGATGTGAATAATAATAATAATAATAATAATAGTAACAACATCCTCAACAATAATAATAATAAAAATAGATAAAAATAAAAATAGATGAAAATCAAAATGAAAAGGGGGCTCAAACAGTGGATGAGAACTGCAGCCCTTTGCCTGCAATATGTGGGTTCATCCACTTGTGAAATCCAGGGCTGTGCCCAGCGCTGGAATTCAGGACAAAACAGTCTCAGTTCAGCCATCCCCCACTCCTGTGCTGCAGGAGTCCTTAACTTTGCCGTTTGCACGCACAGTTTATTTCAGATGTGGAATTCAGAGCCCTTTGTAGTGGTTCCTGTTCCTGGTTGTTATCCCAGTGCCCCGGGTCCTGTGCAGGGCAGGGAGTTCAACGGCTCCGCGGAATCGCCGCGCTCCTCTGACTGCTGTAATTTGTGAATCAATTGGTTAAATCGGGAGATAAAAAGCTGAATTGGCAGCAGGGGCGAGCTGGGGGTTTTGTTATTCCTTCTTCCAGTCAGAGACATGGATTTGCCAACTCATGGGGACCAGCGGCAGATGCTGGAAGTTGCTCCAAGGGCGGGAAGCACAAGGGGTTGAGGATGAGACAGCAGCACCTGGAGATTCAGTTTGCTTAAATTGTTTGATTTGGGGACTTCTATCCAAATTCCAGGCCAGGGTGGATGAAGCTTGGAGCATCCTGGACTAGTGGAAGGTTCCCTGCCCCGAACAGGGTGGGATTTAAGGTCCCTCCCAAGCCAGTCCAGTCTGGGACTCCGTGGTTCTTGTTTGAAAAATCCCAATAAAATCCCTGATCAGGCACCCACGAGCAGGAGAAGAGGAGCACGGTAAAAGTTTTCTGAAGGAGGTCTGAAAGGCAGAAACCAGAACTCTGTTGTTTACTCCTTCTGCTTTATCCTTCCCCCCGGAGTTCCTTTTTTTTTTGCTTTGCTCATGGTTCAGTGCTCCCTGCAACTCATCCTGGCTCCTCCATAAGCAAATTCCTGTCGAGCGAAGCATTCCACGAGAGCAGTTTAGACCCAGACAATGGGCTAAACAGCGCATCTTCGCCTTCACGTGCTAATTCATCTGTTGCTAATTAGGGGAAGGACCAGATCAAACATTTGTTTTGCTTCCCAACTCGGAAGGCACCTGTTGGTAAAAGCAATTAGAGTTTGAGCTCGATAAAACGGGCTCTAGTTTGTTTATGCAGGGATTTGGTGGGGGTGGATGGGTGTGGGTCCATCCACAGGAACGAAGCCCAAGTGGTGAGGGAGGGGGGATCCAATTTCTTTTGTCTCAGCCAAAAAAAAAAAAAAAAACAACAAAACAACCCATGATCTAATTAAAAATCTGCATGGAATATTTATAACCGAGGAGAAGAAGAAAAACTCCCCGCAGTGAGGCTGCCAGAAATAATGAGAGCAGAGTGGAAATCCTCCGAGTGAGGGAATCATAAACTTTTCTGTAACGTTTGTCTTTGTTTTCCCAGCTCGGAGGGCCTGAATGACAGCCTGGATAAAATATATATGGCGTTATTAAAAAATAAATCCGGTTCAGTGCTGGAGTTACCAGAGGAAATCGTGTCGCCTGCATTATGCACGAGGGCAGGAGTTGTTGGAATGTTCGTTGCTGGTGTAAAACGGGAACAAACTCCTCTGGAAAGCAGAGGCAGAGAATCCCAGAGCGATTTGGGTTGGACAGGGCCTTAAATCACATCCCATTCCACCCCCTGCCATGGGCAGGGACACTTCCCTCTATCCCAGGTCGCTCCAAGCCCCATCCAACCTGGCCTTGACCCTCGTGGCTGGCTGGAATTAAGTTTCCTTTTCCTCAGGAAGCTCAAAATGCCTCTTGGAGTCTTTTTCACCAGTGGATTTTGAAGGACTTGGCATCATTCCTCCCGTCCTGCAGATTTGTGGGGACATGGAAAAGTGAACTGCTCTGCTGGGTCATCAAGAGCCAGAGCTGGAGCCAGGAGGGCTCAGGAATCCCTGGATCGCTGCTCCCTGTTCTGCCCTGTGGGGTCACCAAGAGCCAGAGCTGGAGCCAGGAGGACTCAGGAATCCCTGGATCGCTGATCCCTGCTCTACCCTGCCGGGTGGTTCCTATTCTTGGGTTGCTTTAGAGGTTTTATGCAGCCTGCTGGAATTCCCAAATATCCTCGGAATGGCACTTTTTTGGAGGTTCTGAGCCCAACACGCCCTGGGGGAGCAGTTCCTCAGTGTATGGATTAACAGCTCCCCTCCAAGAGGTGTCAGGGAGAGCTGTGGGTGAGGAGCAGCTTTTAGGAAGAGCCCCTGTTGTCTCCTCAGAAGG
Organism: Ptilonorhynchus violaceus; assembly: GCA_013397565.1. Classification (NCBI taxonomy): domain Eukaryota; kingdom Metazoa; phylum Chordata; class Aves; order Passeriformes; family Ptilonorhynchidae; genus Ptilonorhynchus; species Ptilonorhynchus violaceus. The sequence goes on along the minus strand of VZRJ01011565.1, from coordinate 142,720 downwards.
GGAAAATGAAGCATTGTCTAGTCCCAAAAAAAAGAAAATGAAAATTCTGTCCGCAGTGACATTTTGATATCTTGCTTTTTCCACCATTGATATTCCTAATGAGGTATTTTACAAATCCAATCCTCGCAATAATTGGATTTTGAGGGGTTTTTTTCTGCCTTCCCTTCTTCCTGGAGTGCTGACAGTGACACTGGACACCCCCTTAAGGGGAGGAAAACCCAGCCCAGTTGGGTGGTGTGAGTCCCACAAGTGAAAGGGGGAACAGAAGGGAGCAGTTGGGAGCAGAGAGGAAAATTGCATTAAATTTATATCATCTTTGTACGAGTGGTGTTCGCCTCAGAATTCCTGGGAGGTCTCTGCACTTGGTTTTCTGGAATTTCAGTGCTCGAAACAGGGACTCTGAAAATGGCTGTTTGTAGGGCAGTGTGGGTTGGAGGGGAAAGGGGAGGGAGAGGGAGAGGGAGAAGGAGAAGGAGAAGGAGAAAGAAGGAGAAGGAGAAGGAGAAGGAGAAGGAGAAGGAGAAGGAGAAGGAGAAGGAGAAGGAGAAGGAGAAGGAGAAGGAGAAGGAGAAGGAGAAGGAGAAGGAGAAGGAGAAGGAGAAGGAGAAGGAGAAGGAAGAGGATCTTTCCCAGCTTTGCCTCTGTGCCCCCCTAGCACATCTCCGGAATGGGTGCATTGGGAGGACACAAAGTGGCGTTCAAATGAAAGTTTGGGATCTGGAGCCATCCAGAGCTTTCTGCAGCCCTGCTCCTCTGATCCCAAAGAGAAAACAGCGGGAACTCAACTGGAACTTCCTTATCAGTCCCTGCTCTGGGATGATCTGGTATCTAAACCATCCATAAAATCTCTGTGTAAAGCTATGCAAGGCTTTTATTTCCCTCATCCATGGGTAGCTCTTGAAAACCTCATTTCTATAGAATGAATTTTGCACAGAACCCTGTTGATCCTTAACTTTGCAAAAAGTTCCTGTCACTCCAGCGGAGCTTTTGTTGGGTTTTTTTTTGGCAATCTTTGGATTTTTTTGAGAGACATTTTAATTGTGGGAGGCAAATTCAAATCTCCTGACCTCGGGGACATTTCCTTATCATTAAATACACGTTGACATGATTTGTGAGATGTTTAAATATGTGCATTTAAGGCAGGGTTTGTGGCTACACTGAGGAGATCCTTGGGATTTTAAGCACAATGATTTTAGTTAACGCATCCAGAATTATAGAAATCAGCAGCTGGGTCCAAAATTTAAAAAAAAAAAAAGGGAAATAACCAAAGATTCCTTACTTGGAAGAGTTTCCCCGGAGTGTCCTGTGCCAGAGCTCTGGGAGTGCCTCAGGGACTCTCTTTTAAAGATCCTGCATTATCTGCCACAGGTTTTTCACTCCACCTGACATGGAAGAGGGCAAAGTGGAAGTTTAATTCCTCAAAATGGCACGAATATCGTCATTAGTAGGAATATAATTTCCTCCTGTTGCTTCAGATTTCCAGAATTTTCCCTTAGTCTTGCACATATTTTTTAATTTTTTATTTTTAATATTGTATTTTTTAATTTTTAATTTTCTGAGGAAAAAAATCCACCCAGAACTGAATATTACTTGAACTATCTGACCATGTTTTTCTTTAATGATTGCCAACAATCGGATTTATGTATTTTTAAAATTATTCTGAGCACTGATCTAGCGAAGGTGTCCCTGCCCAGGGGGTTGGAACAAGATGATCTTTAAGGTCCATCCCAACCCAACCCATTCTGTGATCCTATAACTCAATAATGTGCTATAATTTGTCCTATAATGTTCAGGGTGGTTGTGCCCGTGGTGTTTTTTGGGATAACACTGAGGCTGCTGGGAATGCTCTGATTTTCTGATTTTTTAGCATCTTTCTCTGAGGTTTCTTTCTCTCCTGTCAGACACACGTTTTAACAAACTGCAGAAATGCTCTTATTCTGACAAAGGCTTGAAAACCCAAAAAGGGCAAAGGGGAACAGTTTTGTTCCTCAGTGTAAAATTATCCCTGTAATATGAGGAGGGCGGCTCGGCTGAAGAAATTTCACTTGGGGAAAAAAAAACCCGAAAAGAAAAGCTTTAAAATACTTTTTTCCACAGTCATGTCAAGGAGTGAAGCTTCCTGAATTGGATACAAGCAGGAATTAAGCTGGAATTTGGATTTACATGGGGAAGAGCACACAAATCTCCATGACAGAACTTTTTCCTCCATCGTTAATGAAAGTTCATAATGGATCTTGGAATATTCTCCTCTTTGCACATTCCCGTCCACAAGGCCTCCTCGAGCTGCCCCAGCAGATCAATGATCCGTCTTTTCCATCTGCTCCAGCACCAGCACTTCCATCAACCCTGCGGCTCCTGGGGGATCCCAACCCCAGCGGGAGCTGGGGGAGGAGGGTGTGGGCGGTGGGATGCCCCGGGTGCGGAGTTAATGGGCTGGAAGACCTTGGAATGAGTGGGGAAGAGGACTCAGGGGTGCTAAGCAGGGATTCGATCTTCAGCCTGCTCATTCCATTAAATAAAGTTTGGATTTGGGGCCTGTCGTGGTTTCCAGGCTTGTGGAAGCAAATCAGTCATAGCCATGAGAGAAGCAGATTCCAGATCTTCCAGAAAGTGATGTTGTCTCTCCCTGACCTTCCGTGGGATTCAGCTCAGCCCATGGGAGACCAAAGGCCATGGGGCCTGCTGAGTTGTGGAAGGACTTTTTGAACAGCGCTCAGCAGCTCCCACTTGGAATTCCAGGAGCTTTGAGGAAGGCATGGAAACCTGCGGGCTGTGAGAACCGGGATGTGGAGAGCTCCCAGGGCCATCTGAAATCTGTCTGAAATCCATCTGAAATCCAAATACTCGGAGCTCTGCCCCAAGATCCACCCTGTGCTCGTGTAGCCGGGCATGTGCTTCCCTCCTGCTGCTCCTGTGGGATGGAGCACAGGGATGGAGCTACAAAGGCTCTACTGCCGCTCCTACAGGCCAGCGTTGAAAGCCTCCCACAAATCCTCAGGTGGAAAGAGGGAATTTCTCCACATGGGATGGGTTTAGGAACAGGACCCCTGTGGAGCGTCAGCTCTGTGGGGCTGTGCTCATCTCGACGCTTCTGCTTCCGTTTGAAGAGTTCTTTTGGCTGCCGAGTTTTTTCCCACGTTCCAGAACGGTGCTCGGAGCTCCCAGCCAGCCCCGCGGGAACAAAAGGGGCGAGCACAAAGAGGAGAGCACAAAGAAACTTCGGGAAAAGGAATCTGTCGGCTCTTTGAGAGGATTTTGCTGCGAAGAAAAGAAAAGAGAAGAGTTTTATTTTAAAATCAAGAAGAAGGAACTGTCAGGTGTCTCTGAAGACGCGGGATCGTCCCTGGGCCGTTGTGTGCCGGGCCAGGTAATTGAGCTTCAGCTCAAAGTGCTTCGCAGATGCTTTTCCTTCTGTTCTTGTGCCACGGAATCATGGAATGGTTTGGGTTGGAAGGGACCTCAAAGCCCATCCAGTGCCACCCCTGCCATGGGCAGGGACACCTTCCACTATCCCAGGTTGCTCCAAGCCCTGTCCAACCTGGCCTTGGACACTTCACGGATGGGGCAGCCACAGCTTCTCTGGGAATTCCATCCCAGCCCCTCACCACCCTCATTCCTGCCCAATATCCCATCTATCCCTGCCCTCTGGCAGTGGGAAGCCATTCCCTGTGTCCTGTCCCTCCATCCCTCATCCCAAGTCCCTCTCCAGCTCTCCTGGAGCCCCTTTAGGCCCTGGAAGGGGCTCTGAGCTCTCCCTGGATCCTTCCCTTCTCCAGGTGAACATTCCCAGCTCTCCCAGCCTGGCTCCAGAGCAGAGGGGCTCCTGTGAGGGAGGGAATTGTGCCCAGGGAAAATTCTTCTTTCTGTTTAATCTCCAAATCCCACCCTGGAAGAGGAGCTGATGTCCCTGGCACTGCCACGGGGTTCCCACTTGGAGATATTTCAGCCAGGTTGACTGAGAGTGCCCAGGTCACCTCTGAAAATAAATATACGCATATAAATATATGAATATAAATAAAAATATATGAATATAAATATATCAATATAAATATATTAGTAATGCTGGCATGGCTGTTCATGACAGGGAGGCAATTTGGGGAACTGATCCAACTTAAAAAATACTCTTTTTATTAAATTTTTTGAGTTGATTTTAAGCCCCATTCCCGACCCCAAGTGCTTCTCCAGGCAAACAAACACAGTCAGGGCTGTGGGGACGCAGTGGGACAGGGTTTGGAGCACTCCCCTGTCTCATCAGGTCGCGGTGACGCGCCGTGACCTCCTCCTCGCCACACGGTCCCTGAATTGACGTGAGATTTGTTCTAATGAGGAAACTCCGCGTTCACAGAAAAGGCAGGAAGAAAACCAGGAGAAAAAGATCATTTCCTATTTTCTTCCTCCACTTCGAGAGCGGCGGCAACCCAGAGGAAGAACTAAACGGTCTGGAAAATTATAATTAAGGGGAGAGAGACGTTGTGTTATGAAAACACGGGGCTGAAAAGCAGAGTTAAGAAAGGAGGTGAAGCGCTCGTGGCTACGGGTGGAGCATCAGGGATTGTTTCCTGCAGAAGTGTTTGGGTTTTCAGGACAGCAGAAAGAAATTTAATGCAATTCACTCCTCAAGCCTTTTATTATTGTCTTCTTTTCTTTAGGAAAATGTTGGTTTAATGTGAGCCTTTGCAGCCCAATGAGTCTGGGGGTGCCTGGCTGTCCCAGAGTCTCTTTCTGGAGTTTGAGGGTTTGGAGTTCTTTTAAAAACTCAGAAGGGTTTCACCCAAAATGAGATTTCCTTAGATAACTGATTGAATTTTTCTTTAGATACCTGAAAGGTTTTTTGGTATTTTGCCTTAAGATTTTTTACTCTTGAGCTGGACATAAAGTTCTTTAGAGAATGGGGAGCTCTGACAGCACAGACAGGACAAAACCATTCCATATATTCCAAAATATCCCCTATTTTCCTCAGTGAACACATGGCACACGCCCTTGCCTTTGGACCGATGTGAAATTAAAAATTCTCAACCTCATTTGCCGCTCCTACTCTGCCCCTCTCCTCCCACACCACCATTAAAAAAGAATTAATAATAACAGAGAATCTAAAAGAGCTTAGAGCAAACATTTTCCTTGCAGGGCAACTGGAACAAATAAAGCAGCACAATTCCATTTATTCCGGGGGTGTTGACATCCCCCTGGGGTTATTGCTCACAGCATCACACACCTCTTCCTCTCAGAGGTTTTCTCTCAGCCCTGCACAAACGAATCGATAATAACATTGTTGTTTAAATCAGCAATAATCCCCCCCCTCGAGTTCCTGTTTCCTTTGAGATAAATTTACTTCTCCACACAAATGGGGCCTTTCCCAGCTGCCATTTACCTGGGTACCCAAAGAAATCCATCCTTAAATCAGATTTTACCCTGTTTGTCGATATTGTCACCAGCTGCTTGGGCCCCTGGGGTTTGAAGTCCTGGTGATGCTTCCCTCACTTTTTAAGACTTCAAAATTAACCCCAAAAAGAGAAAACAAAACCCTCCGGTTGAAAATTCCGGCTGTGATGAGAACTGGAAGGGCTTTAAAGATCCCTTCACTGTGTAAGGAACTCTGAGGGGGAGAGACAGGAGCCCCTTTTGGTCAGATCAGAAATGCAGCTCAGAACAGTCCTGGGCTCCTCCTGCACTGGGAATGTGCCATTGGCACAGGAATTGCCTTGGATTTTATTTATAATAACAGGAACGAGCAGTGAGAAAAGAAGGAACGGCACCAAAACCCCAATGAAGCACATTCATTGGGAGTGGAAATCAAAGGTTTGTTGTGTAGAGGTGATGCTGAATCACACATGAAGATCGACTTGGGTGAGCCAGTGTCACCTGTGCTTTCCAGGAGGCAGCATCTGAAGGGAATCCTGGAATTCCAGGACGGTTTGGGTGGGAAGGAACCTTAAAGATTATCCCATTCCACCCCCTGTCATGGGCAGGGACACCTCCCACTATCCCAGGTTACTCCAAGCCCCGTCCAACCTGGCCTTGGACACTTCCAGGGATGAGGCAGCCACAGCTCCTTTGGGAATTCCATCCCAGCCCTTCCCCACTCTCACAGGGAAGAATTCCACCCCAATATCCGAACTAAATCTACCCAAGGATGCTGAATCCTGGCAGATAAAGAGCTGGAGGGTGCTGTGGGAGAGTGGGCTATTCCCATGTCCCTTCCCTCGAGTGCTCCTGGACCTTTCCCTGGCATCTTTCCAGGAGGGAAATGATGTGTTGGAGCTCTTTCCGCAAACAATTGGAGATGTGAAGATGAAAGGAACGCGGTTGAGGCTTTGGGTGCGGCGATAAATGTTCAACAGCGCGGTGGAAACGCCGATCTGATAAGGTGTTTAGCGAATTTAAATTCCATTGTTGACATTAATCCCCGGAGGAGGATTAGGCTGCGGCGAACAGGAGGCGCTTGGCCGCCGAATGCCGACGCTCACGTTCCTTTTGCGCTCATTAACGCCGCGGTTTTAATTAACGCATCTCCAATCTCCCGCACGCCCGTGTGAGGGTGCGTTGAGACCCGCGTGGTGGAGGGCGGCTGATGCTACTCAAACGATTCATTTCAGAACGAGATGAATGCAAAGACAATGCACAGCACGTTCCTGTAAAACCAAAATTAACACAGGAAAAAGAAAAAAAAAAAAAAAAGATGCTTTTGGTTCTGGTTGCCTCGGTTTGATCAGGGGAATGAATAGATTATTAAGACTCAATATCCTTATATCATCTCCTGCCATCAGCGCAGGCAGGAAATAAGTATCCAAATCACTAAATTGCTTCAAAGCTGCTTGGCAACTGCAAATTGCAAAATTGATCATCTGACTCCTTTATTACTTTTTTCCAAGAAGAGGAGAAGGCTGGGAAGCAGCTCAGGATCCTCACGGGGAGCAAATCCGGCTGCAGTGGTCAGGACTCTGTCAGAGGGAAGACAGGATGCCAAACATGCCATAATTCCATCAATAACCATAAACCCAGCCGTGCTTCCCTTTGGCTTTGTCCTTTTCACTCCCTTTCATCCCCAAAAGTGAACATAATTTAAGCCTGGTTGGGTTTGCCCATGAGTACTTTTATATCCAAACATTATTTTGGATGCACTGATTTTCTCTCTTTCCCTCTTTCTTCTACCTGGGTTTTGCCACCTGGAATGGGAATAGAGGGAAACAAGTCCCACGTGGGGAAGGTTTGTGGGTGATGCACACAAACCTCTGCCCCCGGAGGACTGCAGGGACAGAAACTTATGGGGATGATTACAAAAATTACGGAGAGATTGGCTTTTCCGAGGCAGCAAAAACTGGGAGCTGAACTTTTGCTTCTCCCATCACTTCTCCATGACCAGAGGCTCCGCTGCCCTGTCCGGAACGATCCAGATGTTTTATTCATTGTGCACGTGGCTCAAACCTTTCTGTTCCTGAGAGCTCTTGAAATCACTCCTTAGAGGTTGGAAATTACTCCGGGTGTTTTTGTGCCTCATGGATGTTTCCAGTGCATCCCAAAGGAGATCTGCAGCCCAGCCCAGCTCCATCCCATCCGGCTGCTTGTCCCAAACTCGTTTCTCTGGGAAAATTAAACATTATGTGTTTATAGAAACCTCTCCTGGTGCAGCAAGTAGGCACCATCTACAGGATGGTGTTGATTTTCCCAAATAAACTCCTTGTCCAGGCAATCTGCCCTTGGAGCTGCTTTTTTCCAGGTTCTTTCCCCCCGATTCTTCCCCCATTTTCTTCTTCTTTACTGAGGAACTTTTTGCTCCTTGGTCGTGGACGAGGGCTGATGGAACCACGGGGGTTTTGTGCAATCAGGAAATAATGCAGAGCTCCAAGAGGGGAGACAGAGAAGCTGCTGGGAGGAGTCAATGAAAATGGAATTACTCTGCTGGACATTTCTGCACAAGGCAAAGAGGGGGTTCAGTGGAGCTTTTGGAATGAGCTGCTCTCTCCCAGTGGTGGGAAGAGGCAGAAGGAAAAACAGATGAGAAAAACAAAGGAAATGCCCAGATTGTGCATCCTGGGAATGAACCGGGTGATCTTAAAGGTCACTTCCAGCCCAAGCTGTTCCACGCCATGTCCTGCCGTGGACTCTGCTCCAGGGGAGGTGCAGGTGAAGATCTTCCTCACCTTTGTTTCAGGTGTTTCACCCCTTCCCTGGCAGTGAATGATGCCCATAAAGGCTTTTCATCCATTTTTTTGGGAAAGTGCATCATGACCCACTTGGCAGAGATACAAAATGAGGCTCAGAGCCGCGTTGGGGCTTCCCTGGAACCTGGAAGTGAAAATCAGGGATAGGATCCCATGTTAGCAACAGAGATGTCTGTGCAACATGCAGGTTAAATGGTGTTCGATGTGATCTCAGAAGTGGCAAACAGCCCCCTAAAAGACCTGTGCCTGCACCTCAAAACCTGCAGGATCTTGCTGAAGACCCCAAATCACCTGAAAACCTGGGAAAAGAAATTTAGAAGCGTCAGTAAAGGAAATATTCCAACCCCTTGGCTGTGCTCAGCCCCTGCTGTGCTTTCCAAGAACACAACAAAGAGCCCGTTTTTGCCAATTTTTGAGATGGGTTTAAACAGTCAGCACCTGTTTGTGTTGCCTCTGAAATGACTCTGGACACAAACACCATCCAGGGAGATGGATTTTGCTCTGGGCTTTTGTTTTTCCCCGTGACTCACAGACAACCTGCCAGGTAAATGTTTGTGGCCTCACAGGGCTCTGCAGATTGCTGCCATCATCCCGATGGCAAAAATACGGGACTTTCATCCCTGCCTTCTGCGAGTCGGGAGGTTAAGAAAATGACCTAAATTTTTCCTTCATTTCCCAGAGTGTCTTTTTGAAGTGAGAAATGCCCACATCAGGCCCAGAACCGCTGATCAGAGCCCTGCTCTCTGTCACCCCTCCGCGTGGAACGAGCGGAAAATTGGCAGCCAGGCTAAAAGGGAGGGAAGAAAAACCAGAGGGGTGAGCAAAGGACCTTTTCAGCTCCTCCAAGTCAACCTGTGCTGCAGGAAGGGTTGGGGACTCATTTAACCTCTGGTTTAGACTCAGTTCTCACAGATCACCACGTGCTCCTAAATATTTTGTGGGGTTTTTTTGCCATCACTTCCATTATTGTGAATTTTGGAGGATGTAGAAAATCTGTGTGTAAATCCCGTGTGGAGATTTAGGGCACACCCAATTGTAGGAGCTCTGAGTTACTTGCAAGGAGTCAGATTTCATTCTGGTGATAATAATTATTTCTTCCTGGTGATTAATAACTCAGGACTGCTGAAGAGGATTCCTGTTTGGTTTCCATCTGGGAAAATGTGGGTCGTGTATGAGCGTCGGTCCTGGGAACCGTCACCATCCCTACTGGTAAAAATGTCACCTCCCATCCTAAATATTTCCTGAATTTTGTGTTTTTTCTTCCCTGTAAATCTCAGATTGGTTCTTGGTGTTTCAAAGGTTATATTAGAATGTTAAAGCATCTGTAGAGTAGTTGCAGCCTACCCAAATTTCATGACATATTTTGTTTGCCTTGGCTGGGCTTTTCCTGTTTGAATCTTGCCCAGAACTTCCAAAGTCAGCCAGAAAGGTTCTCCATGTGCTGCCATTTCCTGTCACCAGTTGGCAGTGACAATCCACTCTGAGCTCCCAGGGATTGGAGGAAAGTAACAAATAATGATTTTGGGGGGAAAAAAAAAACAACAACAAAAAAGTCAAGTCTGGCTTTCTTTTGCCTCTGTGGTTAAAGCTGAATGGAGCCCCAAGAGGGACTGGAAGGAGACGATGTTTAAGGCCCCTTCCAACCCAAACCATTCCATGATTCTTTGATTTTTCCATCCAGAAAGAAGGAATGCAATCCATTGGCAGTGGAGGGCTCAGACCTGAGCAGATTTTGCTGGGGATAGTCTCCTCCTCAGCAATTTGAGGAGGATGACCCAGGGAATGGATGTTCAGGAAAGCTTTTTCCCTTTTGGAGCCTCTTCCCGTGCTCAGATCTTCAGCACTAAACAACAGCTTGCTTTATTTATTCATTTATTTCTGTATTTCCACCTCACAGAAGTCCCAAAGAGCAACAGGCCCAGAGCTGAGAGTGGACCCGGTGGTTGAAAGCCTCAAGAGGAGGAATTTCATGAATTTGCAGATATTTCTGGTGCTGCAGGGGAGAGAATTGATAAAGAATTCTGCTGAGAGAAGAGGAGCCCCCAGTTTGTGTCCTGCACCCCACGGCTGCGGGGTCTGGGCTGCTCATGGGCATGGGGACATGGAGTCTTTTAGAGGACTTTTCAAAATGTATTTTCTGTGCCTTATCATTCTCTAAATCGCTGCTGCAGGGTCTGATCATTTCTAAAACTTTTTAATTGACCCAATATGGAAAAATCTCACAACAGCGGTTTGCTCTTGTCTATCAAATTTAGTGTTTTGTGTTTTGGATGCAAAAAACCCCACCCCAAAGTGGTCATTTTAATGAAACTGCAGACAGTGTTTTTAGAGGTTTTTTTTTGGTCTTCATGATGCTGTAATTTATGTGGGAGCAGGAGGCAGGGGAGTTGAGCAGTGAGGAAATACAAACCCCCTGGGAGGGGGTAATTACAGTTATTAAGCAGTTCACTGCTCCCTGCCCTTCTGCTGCGCGGGTTTTGTCTCTGCAGCGCTCACCTGGCTCCCTGGTCATGAATTGTTGAGGGGCTGAGCCCAGGTCTCCCTTCGAAATCCATGGGAATATCCGTGTTTCCCACCATAAACCTCTGATCCTGCGGGAGCCTTGGGTTGCTGGAGCTGTTGGCAGGGAGGGTTTGTGGCTGTGGAGCTGTCAGGACCAGTCCCAGTCCCAGTCCCAGTCCCAGTCCCAGGCCCAGGCCCAAACCCAGGCCCAGTCCCAGTCCCAGTCCCACTCCCAGTCCCACTCCCAGTCCCAGTCCCAAGCCCAGGCCCAGTCCCAGTCCCAGTCCCACTCCCAGTCCCACTCCCAGTCCCAGTCCCAGTCCCACTCCCAGTCCCAGTCCCAGTCCCAGTCCCAAGCCCAGTCCCAGTCCCAGTCCCACACTGGGGCAGAGAACATTTGAGTTAATTCAGTTAATTCAGGGTTGGCTTGGTTTGGGATTTTGGAGAGTTTGGAGTGTTCCCATGTTTGCATCCAAGTCCTGGAGCTCAAAAGCATAAACCTGCCACTAAAGAGAGACCAAACAACTCCTGTGTGATCACTTGTGTGATATATTTAAAGAAATACAAATTTTCCAAAGAATAACAACACAGGGAGGGTCAGATTCCCACCCTGGGTGCTCACAGACCCCTTCAGGTTTTCTGGTTCATCTCTTCAGTGAGAACCAGGGTTGTGTTCTCCAGATGAATGAGAAATTTTCCATCTTAAACGTTAGGAAAAATGTTTTCCAAGCTCATAAAGTTCTTGGAGTCCTTACTGGTAGAATCAGAGAATCATGGAATGTTCTGAAAGGGACGGGACCCACAAGGATCAGAGTCCAACCCCTGGCCCTGCAGAGACACCCCAAAATCCCAAACCCCCCTGGAGCTCTGGCAGCCTCGGGGCCGTGCCCATTCCCTGGGGAGCCTGTTCAGTGCCCACCACCCTCTGGGGGAAGAACCTTTTCCTGATATCCAATCTAAATTTAGCAGCAATTCCCAGCCCTCAGACTGTTCAGGAAACGTCCCATGAATATAAAAATGACAGGTGGTCAAACCCAAGACTCTCAAACAGATTGAGCAGGAATCACACTGGAGGCAGAGAAGCTGAATTTTCAAGGCAGCTTCTGCTGAATCATTGCAAAATAATCTCATTATGGGGTTTTATTCTTCCAGCTAATGTTGCTTTCAGAAATCTATAGTCCACTGCTGCATCTTTCCCAGATTTGTCTCTTAATTCACCGGCCCATGTGATCCCTCACGCTGCGGGCACCGGAGCGTTTTTTCCTGGAATAGGGAAATACTAAGAAGTTCTTTGCAGTCGTTCAGCGTTTCCTCCCCTAATGGGTTCTGTGGCACTCAGCGTGCACTTACCTCACTTTTATCTCTGCCCATCGCCCCAGACTCAGAGCTCTTCCCATCACAGCCCCATCTCCTTCCCTGAAGTGCTGCTGATGGGAACGGCCGGGCTGTTGGATTTGGGAAAGCGACGGAGAGAAATCCGGGAGGGCAGAGCTCAGTGAGGAGCAGCAGCTGCATTTCGGAGAATCCGAGCTCACAAACCACGGCCAGGGTGTGTGTTTGGGTCTGGGTGGGATAAGGGATCTTCATGGATTCACCCTCCAGTGCCTGGTTTTCCATGGGTGACATCACACAGCCGGTAGGATTCCTGGAAAATGGGTGGTGGTGACCTCTTTGGGAATTGCTGTCGGGGCAGTGCAGATCCCATAGAAGTTCCTCCCTCTCCTGTCAGAAGCCTGGGCTGCTGGAGGGGCTTCCAACAGCCAGTGGGCATTCCCTGGGATACTGGAAGTGAGAGTCACACTGGAGTGGGAATACCTTGGCTGAGGCTTAAAAAATGCCTGTCTTCCTTGCCTTTGGATCATGGAAACACAGAATCTCCATCTATTGTTGTATCATGGAATCATGGAATGGTTTAGGTTGGAAGGGACCTTAAAACCCATCCAGTCCCACCCTGCCATGGACAGGGACACCTCCCACTATCCCAGGTTGCTCCAAGCCCCATCCAACCTGGCCTTGGACACTTTCAGGGATCCAGGCGCAGACACAGCTCCTTTGGGAATTCCATCCCAGCCCCTCCCCACCCTCCCAGGGAAGGATTTTTCTCAGCATCTGCTCTAAACCTGATCACTTCCAGTCTGAAACCATTCCATGTTCCCTGAAACCTGAGGAACTGCAGGCTCCTGTGGAATTTATGGAGCACTTGCAGCCCAAGGCCCGTGCCAGGCCCTGCTCTGCAGACACCCATCAGTCTCCTTGCTCCTGCCTCCAGTGTCCGTGTGTATTCCTCTCGGGAATTTGCGAGCTTGTCCTCCCAGCCGATGCTGTAAGCCGAGCCTATCCTACAATCCATCTTTCCCACCTGGAATACCGGCACAGCAGCGCTGTGGAGAGCATCTGTGACCAGAATGCCACTTGAGCTCATGTCCCTGCTCCTGAGTCCCCTGAACGTCCCCAAAGCTGCCTCTCGCACCAAACCCTCTCCGACCTTTCCAAGACCTCTCCGAAGTTTCCTGCTCGCCGGGGGTTGCTGTGCAGATTAATTAACGTTTGCAAAGTGCCACGAGCTCTTCGCGTGGAAGTGCTGGAGCTCATTAATATGGATGACACCAGATGAGCCCCCGCCACGCCGGGGCGCGGAGGAACGAATCAACAGGAATCAAAGCCATCCACGACAACAAATCCGCCCGGGAGCCCCGGGCAGGGCGTGCGGCCGCCGGGATGTGACAGCTTGACGCGCTCCGCTCCTCCCCGCTCGTTCGCGTCGGGAATCCGACCGTCTCCCGCAGCCCCGCGGCAGCCGCGCGTCACCTGCGGCAGGGATTGGCTTTTTCCAGTCGAGGTTTTCCGTTGTCATCGTCTGTGAGTTGTCCCCGGGGTGACTGAGTCAACGGATGAATTTTTGGGGATGTTTTGCAGGGATTTGTGGTGAATTTGGAGCCGTTCCCAAGCTGGAATTGGCCCGAGAGAGAGTTTTTCCTTCTGCAGGGCTTTTGCCACCGTTCCCACTGCATTTATCCACGGCGGGGTTGTTCCTTCTACAGAAGGGAAAATAACAAGAGAAAAGAAGGCACAGAGAGTGGATAATCTGCCAGTGCCTTCCAGTGTATCCAAGGAAAGGTGGGATGGACTTCCAGGACCTAACAGGGGCTTACAGAGAGGCCTGGAGAGGGAATTTTCACACGGATGTGGAGTGGGAATGGCCTTCAGCTGATGGAGGGAAGGTTTAGATGGGATATTGGGAAGAAATTCCTCCCTGGGAGGGGGCAGAGGGGCTGGAATGGAATTCCCAGAGAAGCTGTGGCTGCCCCTGGATCCCTGGAAGTCTCCAAGGCCAGGTTGGAGCAACCTGGGATAGTGGAATGTGTCCCTGCCCATGGCAGGGGTGGGACTGGATGGGTTTTGAGGTCCCTTCCATCCCAACCTATTCCATGATTCCCTGATTCTCTACGGGCTGTGTCAAGTATTTTAAGTATTAAATCATGACATTACAGCTGCTGTGCCCTCCTTTCCTGGCACAGGAGTGTGGAAGAGCCCAAACAGAACTGAAATGGGCTCCAAGGATTTGGACAGCTGCTCCAGACCTGCACAATCCAATTTTTCCCGTCATTCCCCTCTCCCTTTCATCAGCGAAATGCAGCGAGACAAGAGAAATTCGTGTGTCTGAATTACAGGGTGAAAAGCTGCCATAACCTCTGCAGATCCCAATAAAAATCTGTTACACGGCAAAAGGAATGAGGGAGCCTCAGGGCAATTTCCCTCGGAAAAATGTATGGAAAGGAGTATCTGTGTTTCCTTGGATTATTGAGCTAAAAGTTGGGCTGTTAAGGGAAGCATATTGATGATCGATGGAAGGGGGTTGGAAGAGGGTCTGATGACTGTGAGATGAAAATGAGCATTTTCATTGTTCCTGCATGAAAGAGGAGCAGTTGGAATCATGTAATTGCTGTGGCTCATCACGGACAGATTCACCCCATGGAAAATGCTGAAATTTCGGGAGAAAACTTCAGAGCAGGTTTGAAATCTTTAGCTGGATGTGACAACAAAATGTCCTTACGTTGGGTTTGTACAGCTGTGTGAGGGGAAAAGGGACCAGGGAGGGAGGTGCTGTGTGGATTCAGCTTTTCCAAGTGTTGTCCCTGAATTTCTGAGCCCATCTCGCTGAATGTCCGTGCCCAGCCTGGGATCTGGCAGCCTCATTGCAGAACTATTGTGTTTTTTCCTTTCTCCTGGCAACTCTGGCTTCACTCTGTGCAAATCTTTGCTTTAGCACTCTTGGCGTTTGGCAGGAGCTGGTCCCGAGTTCACCTTTTAATTAAGATAACTTGGATATGGAGCGAAGCTCTAACAATGGGTGAAGAATTCCTCTTGACCTTCCTGCCTCTTCTCTTCCTAAAGTGTTTCTGTCAGCCCTGGATTTGTAGTTGTGAACATCCCTGATTTCCTTTGTGAGGGCTGATGGTTTATATCATTTTTCCATGTGTTTTTCCAGCGTGATCCCGCAAAACCAAACATCCACCTGAGCACATTCCTATGTGTCATATATAAATATGGAAGAAATTCCTCCTTGTGAGGGTGAGGAGGGGCTGGGATGGAATTCCTGGAGGAGCTGTGGCTGGCCCATCCCTGGAAGTGTCCAAGGCCAGGTTGGAGCAAGCTGGGATAGTGGGAGGTGTCCCTGCCCATAGCAGGAGGTTGGAATTACACAAACTTTAAGGTCCTTCCAACCCAAACCATTCCAAGATTCTTTTCAGGGAAATGCAGTCGTTGTCCTCCTTCCCTGGCATCACTCAAGCTCAAGAAGTCGGAGTGTCCAACAACTTCACCCCCACTGCTGTGCTTGGATAATTCCTCATTTCAGCTCTTGCTCTCAAGGACAGGATTTCACCCCACAAGCCGTAAATCCCTCCCCACAGAGTTTTCTGTTGTGGGATCATTCGCTTGTTGTCCTGTCGGGTCATGGATTTACCGAGACAGGGCAGGCCCTGCCTGACGCTTTTCACCACGAGCTGATTGGAAATTGAGTCCCCAACGTGCTGTGGGGAGACATTAAAATACATTAAACCTGTACTTATGCTCGTGGCCAGCTTTTCACACCGGAGACCACTGGCAAAATGTGCATTTTTTTATCAAATATCATTTCAAGCATTTTCTGGAGTCCACCTTCGCTCCAATGCACTGCGGTGAGTTATTTCCACAGCCTGATTTCACCTCCTTACACATTCCCCAATATCTGCGGATTGGATTTTCATTTCATTCAGCCCTTTTTTTGCTGCATTAAACCTTGGCAGCGACAGCCCAGTGACTTGGTTGGGTTCTTGTTTGCATTGCTTCGAATTCCCACCGAGAACATTAAATCCTGAAATCTCGGATCCCACTCCCCCCCCTCCATCCCCGAGTAGCCCAGGGACTCCAATGTTTACCAGTTTAAAAAATGATTGTGGCTTGGAAAGACATTTGCTGTTACTTTAAACAATTCTGCCCGACAGAGATTAGCTTTTAGCAACATCATATTGAGGATAATCAGGATGATTACATGAATATCCAGTGTTTTCTACATGAATATTAAACAGCCTCAAACTCAGCAAAGGCTCCTCCGCTGCGTTTTTTTGGCAAACTGCTTTTTTTTTTTCCTTTTTTTTTTTCTTGGATTAATTTCTGACTCTGTGAAACGAGGGAGAAAAAATGAAGTGGGCTGGGAAGTGTCTAAAGTCAGAAACATCTCCCTGTCCTTCAGCTTCATGGCAAATAATTGGGCCCTGCAGGAATTGGCTGTGGAGTTGCTCTCTTGGCTGGGATTTCCAGCACTAGGGTTTGGCAGGAGCCCCAAGCAGTGACACCCCACAGGAGGAGGAAAGGGGGGTTCAGATCCAGAGCCCCGTCCAGTGGGAAAAAACTCCAAATGTTTTAGCAAATTCTCTTTAGGAGGGGAAATTCCCTGCCAGGTTTTTGTTGTCTGGCACTGGGCGGGTGTCACTTGTTTGTGTTTTAACTTTACAGCCCATTTTGCTTGGTTTCCATGGGTCCTTGCAAGCACATGGGGTTCATTGGGTTTGGGGTTTGCTAAGTTCAAATTTCCTTGGAAATTTTGCAGGGAAATCTTTCCCAAGTCCTCCCCAGTTTGGAAGTATAAATCTCCTTTATGTGATGCTGATGCCCAGGTTTGGATGCTCCTTATGGAGACCAAAGAGCTCAACCAAGGAGACAACTCCGTGCTTTTGGGGACAGAGCACAGCACTTGACCACTTTGGGCTAAATTTAAGTGCATTTTAGCATTTGCATTCCCTTCCTTGGACTTAAACTCTGCTGGATCTGCAGCTCCAATTCACAGAATCTTTAGGGTTGGAAAAGACCTCCAGCATGAAGTCCAGCCTTTGGCTGAATCCCACTTTTTTTTCCCCATTTGTACAAGGGTAGAAACCATTTACCACTGGGAGATCACAGCAACTCTGCACAGCAGATCCTGGTGGAGGGACATGAAATGGATCCATGGTTTCTTGGAACCTCAGGAGAATTCAGGCTTTTCAACGCTCAAGCTGTGTTTAAAAACTGAAATGAGGCTCCAGGCGAGCATCTTCATGTACTTAAAAGCAGAAAATCCTCTGTACTCACCCATTTTCTCCAGTGAGCCTCAGCCCAGCACGAGGATCCAGTGGTTAAACCCAAACTGCAGCATCCTGGTTTAGTGCTGAGCATTACAATAAATGCTGGATGTTGTTCCACATTCCAGGACTTTTACAAACCTCTTGCCACGCAATCCTTCCATATTTCCAAATAACAACACCCAATTAAGCACTTGAGTCAGTGCTGCCCTCAGCAGAGATGTAATTAAGCAGGTGTTTAAATCCCTTGTTAAATTAGTCTCTTATATTTTTCTTTCCTAATTTCCCCTTACTATTCCTAGTCCAGGAAAATGATGGGAAAGCAAATGAATGTTGAAACCCCAGCCCTGGGCACGTAGGGGTCAAACTGCAGCAGCCATGCAAAGAAGATCTATGGGATGTAATCAAATTTGGGGGAAACAAAGCAGCTTTAAACGGGAGCCGGTGGATAAGAGCAGGGAATGGGAAAACATCGCTTCTCTGGGAAAGGGGAAAAAAGAGAAGCGAAATAAAATCCCACTTCCAAAAGGGCATTACGTGGCACTTTTCCCAAGTAATGGCCTGACTGCTGTAATTGGGAACGCTCACAAAATGCATCCGTGGCCCGGCCGTAAAGAGGATGGGGAAACAAAGAGGTTGCTAATTCAATTACAGCCGTTATAGATCGAGCTCTTTGCCGTTCACCCGAATGAAAATTTACACGGAAGAACATTCCCAGGAATTGGCTCGGCGGCTTAATGGACTGAAACTCTCCCGCCTGACAGATTGCCCGGGCTCCGGGAGGTCCTGCAAAGTGGCTCTCCGGTGGGTGCCTTTAACCAGGCCTCCATTTGCTGCTCTTATGGAATAAATGGGATAAAGTCGCGTCATCACTTTCATTGTGTTCCCTCAGCTGAGAGATGCAGCCAAGAGTTTCTGTGGAAAGTTTGCTCCTGTTGTGGTTATGGCCAGAGAAGGAGATCCAGAGAGTAGGAAATCCCTACTTTTGGACAACTTTCAAGGCAAATCTGCAGGTTGGAACCCAATATTTATTTTATTTTATATATATTTATATAGAGAGATATATATATAGAGAGAGAGAGAGATACAGATATATAGATATATATAAAATAGTTTTAAAAGATAAAAACCTCTCATCTGGGACCCTTGAAAAATGTTGTATGAAATGATGCTGAAGCAGCTCTGCTGCTGCTGGGAAGAAGCAACCAAAAGTTGAGCCAAGAAGGCATTTTCAGATGGTTTAAATATTCCACTTCTCTTGTGCTGGTTAAACTTTGTTCGGCTGGATTTGGGGGAGACAAAAGGAATGGTTCGATAGAAAAGGGGCTCAGGTTTTAAATTGATGTGAAAATTATCCCCTCCACAAGGCTGGTTCACTTAAAAAACAAGACTTGTCCATTGTTAGAGCACTTACACTGAAGGCCACGCTATTCCCAGGATAACTGGGGTGGGAGCAGTTTCTCCCTGGGTTTCTGTGTCCCTGCGACACCCAGTGCCCGTGCTCAGCTAAAGATCCTTCCAAAATCTGCTTTTGGGCTCCTGTGTCCTCAGGAAGTGACCAGGGGAGTCCTTTGAGGGCAGCTGGGACTCTTCACCTGTGAGAAGAGAAAGATGAAGGTGCTTTTTTCAGATGGGAATGAGTGGGAATGATGGATCCAGGATCTTGTGAGTCCTTCCCACTCACAGGACAAGAAGGTAAAGACTGAAATACAAGAAATTCCATTTAACATAATCAAAAGTTCTCTATTCTGATTGGCTAAACCCTGGAATAGATTTCCCAGAGAGGCTGTGGACTCTCCATCCTTGGGGATACTCAAAACTTCCCTGGATGTGGCCATGGGCAGCCTGTCCCTGCTCCAGGGAGGGGTTTGGATGGAGGATTTCCAGAGGAGGATTTGGATTCCACTTCCAAACCACAGTGGGTCTGTCGCTCTGAGATTTAAGAACCAAATCCATTGGGAAAGGCTATAAATATTCCAAACTTTGAAATGGCTTTAGGAAGTGAGAGTCAGGCTCCCAAATCAGTGACGATTCCAAGTGCAGGAGCGATAGGATGAAGGCCTGGGGAAAAAAATTATGGTTTTGTTTCATTTGCCTCTCAAAAAGTTTGCACATCAATGCGTGGTTCTGATGCTTGCTGCGAAACATCCCCAAACTTTTAAAATTTACTTCTAAATCCCCCAAAATTCTTCCATTTGTGCAGCAATTACTGAATACTCCAAACAGCCTCAATTCATTCGGGTGAATTTCGAATCCCAAACGAAGCAGCGCCGAACACGTTCCCGCTGAATCCCAGGATTACAAAATCCAGAGCGTGAGGACGCCGCTGATGAAGAGCTCCTTGCTCAAAAGGTTACTTTCCTAAAAATAAAAAAGGAACCCCGGGCAAGCTTCGTGTGCAGGGGCTCATCTCCCCTGCCCGCCGGGGACAAAGGGCTGCGTTTAAAGGTCAGCGCTCCTTTTGTGTGTTAATTGTTAATAAACAATTAGTGCGGCTGGATGGGAGGGGGAACGCGGAACCAGCTCCTTCCGAGCGGATTCCTGAGTGACTGAACCATTCCTGACAGGGCCGGGATGCCGGGATGAGCATCTCCAGGATGATTCCTCAGCGCTGGTTAATCAGCTCCAGCTCACAATTATTTTTCTCCTCGGCAAGCTCCTTCTGCCAGAACCTGCAGTTGGCCCTCCCCTAGATTATTATTTTTATTATTATAACGTTTTACAGCCGATAAGGAAAAAGCATTTAGAGGAAGGAAATAACTGCCTTTTCCTCGCGGGCGCTTCTGCTGTTGGACGCACACGGAATTTATGTGTGGGGAATCCAAATGGGAGCTTTCTCCGGGCATTCCCGGCGGTGGAATTCCCCACACGGTCGGGATGCCCGTGCCCTCCCTCACCCCGAGCACGAACCCCGAGCCCGGTTGTGGCCGGGAGGACAAAGGCCGGACAGCTCAGGTTCCACGGTCCCACAAAAGCCTCGCTCTCCCTGCTCCCGACCCACCCAGCAGCCCAGCAATCCATTTATTTATTCCTCCCTAATCACTGGGAAACACAGTTTGGACTCCTCGGAATGACTTTCACCTGCCCTATCTATTTACTTGACTTTCCCATTAGTTCTGCCTGGCAGTTGTTTTTTTTTGGATGCCAAGGGATATTCTCTTGCTAAGTTTCCAGAATAGAGAAATATCGAGTCGGGAATATTTATTTATTTTCTTTTTAATGGCAGCAGAGCCGCTGCTGCTGCTGTAGGTGAAGTGGGGTGGCAGGGAAAGGAGCCCGTGGAAAGCAGGGAAGCTCCAAGGATTTTCTCTGCCTACAGTCAGGTTCCCTGCCAGAGGAATGTTTGGACAGGGAAGAGGATGGACACTCAGGAAATCAGCGATCAATAAATCAGTAATCAATAAATCAGTAATCAGCAAATCAAACCGGTCCCAGGAGCATGGAGCTGACAGTGTCCTCCTTGTTCTGTTCCCAGGTTTGCTCCATCCAGGCTTTTCAGCCTGGAAATCTCAGGAGTTTCACCCAGCCCAGCGTTTTTCCCGGTTTTAGGGAATCTTGCAGGGCTGAACAACGTGCAGGTTTTTTCCTGGATGGGAGCTGAGCCTTGGATCCTGTAATTCCCAGCAGTGCATGCACTGGAGCTGGAGAGGGTGGGATGACCCCTGCCGCCCCTGGGACGCCTCAGAGCCAGCAGGAAAGGGCACCAAACCCTCCTGGGGAAGGGAACTCGCACCGATCCAGGTGAATTTACTGGCATTTTCCAGGGATGGAGAGTCCCCTTGGAGCCCAGGAGATGATCCCTGCCGGTCCAGCACATCCTCTGCACTGCAAACACAGCTCAAGGCAAACACTGGAAGTAATTACTGTTATCTCCTGGATAGTTTCCTATCTCGTTCTTGGTGCAGCTCCTTCGATCAACAAAAATATTTGGGAAGTTCGAAGCAGCCCCTCGTGGTTGGGGGAGAGGCTGGAACGGCTCCAGAGCAGCATCCCAAAGGATTTCGCAGCACTGACTTTTTTAGTTTACAATTTTGTGCCCGTGATGCAGGGGTCTGACTTCCCTTGCTTTTGTTTGTTTGTTTTTAATTAATCCTTTGTTGTTTCCAGCGCCCGGAGTGATGAAGTGGTGGCAGTTGGAGAGCATCGGGGAGCAGAGGTGCAGCCCCACACAGACAGGAAATAGGGAATGTTCCTTGGGAAAGGTTTGCAAACTCCCTGCCATACAGGAAAAGCCCATTTTGACTCGTGGGATATAAACTCCATAAATCCCAAAAGGGATAAAATGATGGGGGAAAGGGTGGGAGAGTCCCCCAATAATCAGCTTTTTCTGCATTAATTAACTTGGTAAATATGATGTGGAAGGAATACAGAGAAATTGTTCTTTGTGCCGAAAGAACTTTCCAAAAAATCCTCATAATAAAGTTTGAATTTAAAGTTTGTTTCTAAATGGATTTTAAGGGATTAATTCCCAGTGAACGGGATGTTGGGTTTGGTTCTTGGGATTGCTAAAGGTTTTCACATGAGGATTTAGTTTGGATATCGGGAAGGAATTCTTCCCTGGGAGGGTGAGAAGGGGCTGGGATAGAATTCCCAGAGGAGCTGTGGCTGTCCCTGGATCCCTTGAAGTGCCCAAGGCCAGGTTGGAGCAACCTGGGATAGAAGAAAGTGTGAAGGGGATGGAACCCGATGGGTTTTAAAGTCCCTTCCAACCCAAACCATTCCAGGATTTTCTGAAATCATCCCAAAAAACGTGTCTGGTCCAGGACATGTGAGTGCTCCATTCTGCCTGACCCTGACTTCAACTGCGGCTGGTGGCGGAACTCTTCCCAAGAGTAACCAACCTCCAATTTTCCAGGAATTCCACTGGAGAGACAGCTGCTTCGGGTGCTCCCTCCCGAACCTCTCGGAGCGGCGTTTTGTCCCTGCACAATTCAGCTGGAAAGCAAATGCCGTGGAAAATTTACATTACACCCCCGGGTTTCATTGAGCTCGGAGCGTTTTTCAATTCCACAGCGAAGCCGCAAAGCTCGAGCCGGGCACAGAATTCATTATTTTAATGATAATAATTTACACTTGCATAGGAGCTTTCATCCAAGAAAATACCACGTTAGGATTTTCCATTCACGGCCTCTCCAAGACGGGATAATTTCACCTTGATAAGTGTGCGTGTTATATTTGCCTGTGCTGCTTCTGAAAGAAAAAAAAAAAAAAAAAAGAAGATTATTATAGTTTGTACAGCCGAGTGTTTATTATGGAAACATTTTGCATTTTTATTGTCGTTTTCTTAAAATCTGAAAGCGGTTTTGAAACCCTGGTTTAAAGCTATCAATACCCTCGCGGGGAATTTTATCCCAGTGCTATGTTCCTTGGGGAAACTGAGGGAAAACCCTCCTGGGGCTGCTCTGGGGTTTTTTTTTCCACCTCTTTTTGAAGGAAATGGAAGCAGTGCCTGATTTGCATCTCTTGAAATCAGGTCCCGTTACTGGGATCCAATCAGCTCCACTGGGGCCTCAAAAATCCAATATTTTCTCTTACCAGGGACTTGTCCATGTGCAAACCTCAGAGTGGGGATGTTTTCCATGGTTTCAGTCCAGCTTTTAATTCCTTTGTCTGTGGAAAACACGGATCTTCCTTTTTTGTCTATACATGGCAAATTGAGCCAATTTGGCCTCTTTTGATGGGTAATAAATTCCCCAACCCAAAGCTGTGTTTTCTCTCTGCCTTTGTCTTTTGGGAGCCTCTGCATAAATACACAAGAGCTTATTTCTATTTTTTCTTTCTTATGCAATTCTCTTTGCTTTATTTGCTTGTTTAGAAAAAAAAAAAAAAATGAAATTGCCTTTTTTTGTTGTTGTTTTCCTCTGCCCAAAAAGCTGTTGGGAACTTTTTCACTGAAATGTGTGAGCAGCAGAAGGGGGCCCAGGAACACAGAGGGAAAACCATTCCATGGGAAGGGTTTTACAAATCCTAAATGAGCCAAACTGGCTTAGAAAGCATTTAACAGAGGAAATATCCCAAGTCCAGGACAGATTGTGGGATATATTCCCTTAATGATGGATTAATGCAGTTTTAAGCGTTGTTGAATTCATATATAAGTTGTTACTGTGAGATTTGATTGTGTCATAAAGATTTCGTAGATTATTTTGGATTTTTCTTCTTTAATAACTGGTGGGAGTGACCAAATTCGATCAAATTTGAACTTTAAATTAGAAATACAATAGCAATAATTTAACAATTATTGTTATCATTGTTATAATTATTATAACATTATAATTATTCATGATGTGAATAATGAAATAATAAAATTAATGTAATAATTATTATATAAATAATGAAACAATACAATTAATGTAATTTAACTAGTGGATGGATACGACCTTTTTCTGTCTCTTTCCATCACTGTCACAGCCTTTCCATCACTTTAAGAAAAGCCCAACACTTTGGCTTAAAACTTAACAAAGCCTCTGATAAACTTAGAAAACCCCTTCATGTCACCACTAAAGACAAAACCATCCATGTAATCAATGATTTCAGCCACACTCTGCTTGGCAAAGACAGAATTCACCTTTCCATTCTTCATTTTCATGAGTAAACTGAAAAATAAAAAGAGAATTTTGGGGCTCCCCGCGGGCATTCCTGTGGTATTGAATGCCTGGGGTTAATGGGGTTGGTGTTGTTACAACCGCAAAAATCTGAGGTACAATAACGATTAAATTAATTAATGTATTAATTAATTATGTATGCAGTAATTAATTATGAAATGAGGACGTTCCCTCCAGCAGGATGGAGCCACCGGTCCAGGGAATCAACCTCCAGCAAATACCTTTGGATTTCCTGACGAATCCATGGACATGGCATTAACTAAAGCTCCTCGTTCCTTGCTAGGCCAGTTTATGTCTCCTTATCCACAAAAAAACCTTGTTTTTTTTTCTTTTCCACCAGTGCCTCATTAATGAGCTGTGAGAGCTGACATTTCCAATAAGGAACAATTAAATCCGAGACTAAATTAAGTTCCTTTACAAAATAACGGCCAAGCAGCGCGAGGAGGGTGAGAAATGATTGCAAGGCAGGGGGAAAAGGGGAAAAAAAAAATAAAAGAGTAAATTAAGTCTGACTACATTAATGTTCTTTAAATACTTCTGCTGTTCTGAAAATTAAATGGGAAGCATCTTATTAACTTCCTTCCAGAGGAGGGAGGGATGGGGATATCCAGCATGACAAGTGCCAAGGAAAAAAATCCTGCAGAGGGGTCGTGTAGGGAAGGGACTGAAATTCTGGATTTTCACCCCTCTTTCCTTGCAAAGGTGCTGGAGCAGGGCTGGAGCAAGGAATTCTGGAATGGTTTGGGTTGGAGGGGACCTGAAATTCCATTCAGATGGGCAGGGACACCTTCCACACTCCCGAGTTGTTCCAACCTGGCCTTGGACACTTCCAGGGATGGGGAATTTCCTGGGTGGGAAAAGGGACGTGGTGAGTGCATTTCACCTCCAAATTCTGCTGAGCTCAGCACTGAGGGCCCTTCCGGCCCTAAAACATTTCCATGGGGCCCTGAGGCTCCTGGATCCAGGGAATCAGGAACAGGCTGTGCCTGTGGATGTGGGAATTGAATGGAATTATCCCAATCACAGCCAATTCCCGGCCCCAGCGGAGGAATCTCCTGGGTCCTGCTGAGGTTGGGTGTGGATGGTGTTCCCAGGCAAAGCAGGAATTCATCCAGGGGGAATGGATTCAGGGCATTCCGTGGAGGATCCTCCAGGCAATCCACGTTCTCCCTTTGTTCTGTCACATTCCAAGGGCAGAATTCCCATCAAATCTCGGTGGTCCAAGGCTGAGGTGCCTCTGCCTCATTTCCAGTGTCCTGTGCCTTTCCAGGGAGGCAGAACTCCCTCTCCTTCCCAAGAATCTTCAGCCCCAGCATTGCATTTCCGAGAGCTGGTAAATCCACAGGCAATTCCCGGCCGCTCACCCTCCTGGCTCCTGCAGCTGGGGTTTCCAGGCTGATCCCTTTAAACCCAAACCCAAACAAGGGGTGCAAACACTGGAGGAACGAGTGGAATTCATGCTGAAATTCCAGGGAATGCTGATTCGCTGCGGCCAGTGCCAGCTTCAGGTTTGCCTCACCACTTTAATGAACTTTCATTTAAAATCTCTGAAGGCTCAAGTTAATTTTTGTGGTTTTTTTTTTTAAGCTTTTTTTTTAATTTTAATGGCAAAAAATAATTTTGCCATCAATTATTCTTAGGGGGGTTTGTAGAATTCTCAACTCTTTCCTAAGAATTTGAGTTTGACTTGAATTGATCTAAAAAAATCTCCAACTTTCCTTCTCCACACCCTGAGTTTTCTTCCCCTCGGACTGAGGGATGTTTGAAAAGGAAAATAGGAAAGAGATTCAGATCCCGGTTGGGAAAAAAAAAAGAGCATTGATTTCCTCAGTTATACTTAAGGCCCTTTCCTTTTGTAAAATAAATAACCTGAATCAACATGTCAGGGAAGATTAAAACCTCATTAAAAAGTGTAAACAGAGTACAAAGAAGATTAAAAAAAAATAAAAAGCAGCTCGGCTGAATTGAATAATGGTAATAATAAAATCACTACCCAATGTTGCCAGTTCAAAGTCCTGCTAGGGGGGAGAGGGGAAGCAGAGCTGCCGTTATCTCCCGCTCAGGATGGAGAGATTTCTTCTCAATAATTAGATAACATTTTAATGAATAAATTAATACCATTACCCGGGCAATGGGGCTCATCGATAACGCCGATTCCGAGCCCGTTCCCAAATCCAATCACGGATTTCTGCCGGGGACGGGCGGCGAGGATGGATGGGAGCTGCAATTTTTCTCCCTGCCCACCTGAAGGAGACACAAGTGCTGAGGCCGCCACTCCAGCCCTGCTCTAACTCACGATATTCATGCAAATTATGGCTTTGAGGGTGGCAATTACGCATTTTTATTTCACCGAGGTGAGCGGGATTGTTGCATAGCTCAAACGAGGAAGAAAACAACTTTATCTTCTTTTTCGGGGATGTCCTTTTAGAGACAAATTTGCAGGAAAAAAGAGAAATACGGCCTGGTGCAGAGGGGGAACCGGAGCAGGATGGAGTTGTGTTCGTGCGGTGGCAACGCGTGAGAGCTGTGCTCAAGATTTTGAATTTAAAGGGTGAGGGAAGGGGAAAGGAGCAGAGGGAAGAAGTGAGTGGAGGAAAGGGCGGAAGGAGTGCACAGCAGTGATGTTTCCATAGGAAACGACAGGAGCAAGGGAAGGAATTACATTTGTGAATTTAAGGTGAGATTTAACACAGGAGGAGGGCTGGGATGTGCCTGGGCACAAGCACCCTGTGATTATCACCCCTGGCTCGCTCCAGTGGGAAATGTGGGATTGTCTGCCTGGCATTTCAGGAGGGATCAAGCAGAGGAATTTTCATAATGAGACCTTTATCCCAGGCTCTGGAGGCTCCTGAGGCAGGGATGGATGGGCTGGAGGGATCCCAGCAGGGCTCTGCCTGTGGGAGCTGCCTCCAGTGCCACCACATTCAGGATTGCTCCTCAGCCCTGGGTGGTTTGTGATCCTGGGAATGGATCAGTGTGTGCTGGAATGGTTTGTGATCCTGGCAATGGATCAGCCTGTGCTGGAATGGTTTGTGATCCTGGGAATGGATCCATTTTTACTGGAATGGTTTGTGATCCCATGAATGGATCAGTTTTTATTGGAATGATTTGTGATCCCGTGAATGGATCAGTCTGTATTGGAATGGTTTTTATTCTCCTCCAGGTTTTGAAGGTGAGGGTTGGGAATGTGGACCAAGCTGCTGCTTGCAGGAAAGGCTGGAGGTTTCCTGCAGGTTTCCTGGTTTCTCCCTCCTTTTGGTGCTTGTCGGGCTTAAAGAGCTCAGCCAGGGCTCAGTTTGGGCAAACCATGGAGAATATTGTGAATATTGTGAATATGGTGAATATTCCATGGTCCCAGAGTGAGCAGCAGGGTCAGGCTGCTCCATCCAGGGAACAATCAACCCAGCACTGGGAAAGGTGGGAAAAGCGGAAAGGGGCTGTTCCATGATCTTCTTCTCTGGAGCTCTTCTCTGTCCTGGGGCTATTCCTTGCCCACCTTGGGCTTCTCCCATCCTCCTGTTCGTGTAACTGGGAAAATCCTGCTCAGCGTTGCTCATTTTTATGGCTCTTGCCCTAATCCTCCACGCTTTTATCCGAAGGGGTTTAGAGCTGTGTGATTGTGATTTTAAATTTAAAATACGTCCTCAGTCCTGGAGGCTGCCAAGGGAGGCTCAGCTCCTCAGTACAAGTTGTTTCCTGGAACAGAAGGCAGAGCAATAATTATAATAATAACAATTTCTAGCGGTTCGTGTTATAATGGAGTAGAAATGAGGGTAAAGCTCATGGAAAAGTTTAGGATGTGATGCTGATGGATGAGGTGGAGAAGTGCTACCAGCAGAAGTTTGGAGGAAGGGATTCCATGTCACTGTCACCAAACGTGCAGTGACAGCACCACAGGACACAGAGAACCAAAAACTGGTGAAATACCTACAGGAGGAACAAAAAAACCTCTCCCGACCTTTTCTAAGGAGATACCAGGGCTTATTAGGAAAGAAAGGGAATGAACAAATTCACACAAACCGTGCAATCCAAGACATTAAGGCTATGGTGATGTTCAGTTTGTACTGGGATATATGGGACTAGAAGAGCAAAAACACTACAAAAAGTACCAATTCACTGCCATGAATTTTTTTTTCCAGCTCCTTTTTGCAGTGTGGAGAGGAAAGGTGGAGCCAGAGAGGATGTGGGGTGACGCTGCTTGATAAGGTAAAACTCTCTTCATGCAGAAGGAAACAAATGAGTTTATTCCTTCCAGAGTCTAGAAATTTTATTGCTTTTTTTCCAAACTGTGGCCTGCAATTCCCAAGGAGAAATGCCTGCTTTGGCTGGAATTAGGAGAGCTCATCCTATTTTATGAAGGAACAAGATATGAGGGGTTGTAGTTACAGATTTATTTGTTCACTCCTACAATAATTTTGATGTGTCCGTGGTATTTTGAGATTTCAGTGAGAGAACAGCCCGAAAAGGGACCTTTTTATTAATCCTAGTGAAGGGGACCTGGAATAGTTCACACCTGAGCATGGAAGGCTCTGTTTTTCCAGGGATGTTGGCAAGATTTGCCTTTCAGCCTCTGGATTGATAAGAACAGCGAGAGTTCAGCGCTAACCTTCGCTTATCTTCTGCTCCGACTGCCGAGTTTTATTTTCTCGCTGCTAGCCTGGAAATTGGGGCTCCAGCTGGGACGGTGCTGAGCGGATCAGGCCATGAGCGTAGAAATTACCAGAATTACCAACAACACCAAATGCACTCCCTAATTTTACCCCATTGTCTGCCACACGAGAGAAGAAGAAGAAAAAAAAGCTAAAAAAGTGCTAAATTTTCACAAAAATCTTATTCTTTTAATGTTGGCAGTTGCTTGCTGTGAAATTGCTCCTTTCCCGTCAGATGCTGCAGGAGCAGCACTGCGATAATCTGAGTATTAACAGAACTCTGCTGGTGAAACTCCAGCCCCGTGTTGGAGTTGGAAATTGAAAAAGGCGTGGTGAAAATGGGAATTTTTTTGGGAGTTTCCAACCCGGTAACCTGGCTGGGGTGAGTCATTTGTGGTCACTAATTAGTGCCTCGGAGCAGGGGCTGATAATGATGCAGAAGTGGCAGCGATGTAACCCCCAAATGAACATAATTAGAGTGTTTGCCTTGGTGCTTAACTCATTTATTCCCTAATTAACGGCCCCGGAATCGCCTTTTCCCAGGGATGTATAAATTTACCCAAGGATTGCAGGTAGCAGAATTAACAGAATTAATGTTGTTGATTAAACCTGACAAGAGTCGTGCAGGAGAGGCTGGGAGCACAGCACGGAAAGATGGGAAAACACCCAAAAAAGTGGAATACGAGGGAATTGTGCTGGCTCTTGGCATTTTAAAAATATGTGCACATCAACTTTTTGTGGCTTTGCATTCTCCCAATTAAAATAATCATTTAAAAGCCTGATTAGTTCTAAAAGTTCCCATAAACCCAAGTTGGGTTAAAACCACAGAACTGGGAGCTCGGAGTGAATTTTTGCCTCTTTCCGGCCTTTAGGAGTGGAGAAATCACGGTCAGGATGAGCCATAAATTAAAATTTGGGGAAAATTTTTACAGAGACAACTCTGAGCAGCCAGGCTGACCTGAGAGTGCAGGTACAGAGTTTAGTTTTGGGGCTGTTGGTGTTCGTTTTGAGAGCTGGAGAGGACAAACCTTCCCCGAGCCACCTCCCCGAGACCCTGAGAGCTCAGGTTTGTTGTTTGTATTAATTTCTGGGTATTACCATCAGCCTCCTGCCAGCACAAATATTCCTCCCATAAAAAATTCAGCGTTCCCCTGTTAAATATTTCACCACAGCCATAAACTTTTATCAGTCGCTTTAATTGACAGGCTCCTTTAGGTCTGTTTTGTTGTGAATAATTAAATCTTTCTGTCTTCGGAAAAACACCCCGAACCCCTCCAAACCTGTGAATATTCTGCCTGTGCTCTGTCCCTTGGCAGATGAGGGTTCTCAGTTGCTTTTTGTGTCTCATGGCCTTCGAGAAAAAAATGTCACTGAGCATCACTGAGCACTTTCCTGAAGTTTTTAGCTCTGGCAAGAACTCGGATCCCTCCGTGGTCCTTCTCCTGGAGGAATTTCCCACTTCAAACCAGGGATTCAGGAGTGCTTTGGTGGAGTTCCCCTGGTCCCAAGAAAGCCCAGGGTTCCCAAATTTGATTTTAGGGTTGATTCTTCAATCCATGCTTGCTTTGGAATAATAATAACATTATAATCATAACATAATGTTATAATTATATTAATAAGGATAATATTGGGGGAAAAAAGGCTTCTGTTGCCACAATAAAAAGAGTCACCTTGGCTTTGGATAAACAGCAAAGAGCAGCCCAGACAGGCCCCGAGCAATGACAGATTTCTGGGCCAACAATAACTAAATTACCTCGGTTATTGTTGTTTCACTAAACAAACAATATTATCCAGCTGATTTTCAGAGACATTTGGTAACTCAGGCCCTCTCAATGACAATTGTTCCCTGTAGAGTCAGATTCACTCAAGGAATATTTCTGTATGTCTTGGATTTCCTTTTTCCTTTCCTTTCCTTTCCTTCCTTCTTGCTCCACTTGTCTGAGTAGAGCTTAGTGAGAGTTTTGTCATTGGCCGAAAAACAGCCCAGAATTCAACATACAATGATCATTCGAGCTCCAGCCTGGATTCCTGGGGAAGAAAGAGCTCCTTGTCCCTGCTCATTCCTGCATCAGTGACCTTCCTCCCCCTCCTCAAACCCCAAAACCAAGGACATGAACACAGGAGCTGGGGAAATTGGGAATTAAACGCTTCCTCCAGTGGATCTGAGGAGTTTGTCTTTCCCTTTCCTTTTCCCAGCGCAGGGATAATGACAGCGGCCCCAGTGATGCCACTCGGAGCCAAAGAGGGGAAGGTTGCACGTTTATTTGGGAAAATAATCATGCAGCTAATTAATTCCAGCTCTTGACCCTCGTCCTCGCCCTGCCTGTGTTCTGGGGGAGGCTCAGCTGGCAGGAGGCAGCGTCAGTTATTCCAGAGGTCAAAAGGCTCTCTTGTTGGGATTTGTAATTGCTGGTGATGGGGAATAAAATAAATACGGCGTCATTTGGGGTCATTTCACTCATTGTTAGCTCGGCTGTCACCGATTCTGTTCTGTGCTGTGACCGTCAGCGCACGCTGATCCCACTGTTGGTGCTCGTCCCACCGCCACGACGAGCTTATCTGACTGCTGGGATGGGCTCGATGGGGGTGAAAGAGGGGAAGTAACCCAAAGGTCGAGCTCTGGGCTCTTGTGAGGAATTTCGGATCTGAATTCCGAGTGTGGTGATGTGGCCCGACAGCCTGGGTTAGGAGCATTTTAAAAGTGTGCAGCTCCCTGCTGAGGCCACTGGGAATTTCACGGAATCACAGGATCACAAAATCACAGAAGCATGAAATCACGGAGTTACAGAATCACAGAATCACAAAACCACAAAATCACGGAATGGTAGAATCACAGAGTCACAGAATCACAGAATCACAGAGTCACAGAATCACAAAATGACGGAGCCACAGAATCACAGAGTCACAAAACCACAGAATCAACTGGAATGGAAAAGATCCTCGAGATCATCAAGTCCAATCTCCAATTTCAGGGCAAAGCAGCTGCAGAGGCAGCCCAAAGGTACCACGGCTGAAGGATCTGACTCCATGTGGCCTTGACATCTCACGTGGTTTGTTACGAATTCAGCAATTCGAGTAAATAAACCAAAACACAAGTTTTGTGCAGCTTTTTTCTTTTCTTTCCAGCCCCTCCTGCCCAAACCCTGCCTGGCGGCTCTGGGGACGGACCCTCCTCCTCGGACAACTCCGGAGCCAAATCCAATCCCCATTCCAACTCTTCCTCCTGCTCCGGGTCAGCTCGGTCTCCGCTCCCTCTGATCCATTCCCATTTGCAGGATGCCCTCATCCCTTCCACATTTCCCTGGGACACCGCAGCTTTAGTTCAGTCACAGCCTCGTGTCGTTCATCATTCCCTCCTCTTCCCTCCGAGCCGGATTCAATCCCTCTGGTTGCTTTAAAAGGCTGATTCCTCATCCTCTCCCTGCTTTGCTCCTCGGGGATTCCCAAGGATTTTTCTTTGTGTTTTCTATCTTCCTCATTGGGATATTTATTTTATACCCACAGAGAAACCTCCCTCGGCCCCAACTCCAAGAAATGAATAAATTTTGCCAGCAGTTCCCGGGCCAGGAGCCTGCACAGGGACACTGGAGTGCTCCTGGTGTTTTTTCCAGCTGCTTTTTTGGATATTTGCCGTGTTAATGGTTCCATCCAGCTGTTTGGAATCCAGGATTTAAGCCTGATCCCATCACACAGCAATGCCAGGTCACTTTTATCTCTTATTTTTGTCTAATTTTTGGTGTTTTAAGACACTTTCTTCTTGCATGGAGCACACTGCGGTTGCACACGGAGTTTACAGCAAGGTTATTCCCAACTCTCCAACATCCCAAAATGTTTGGACAGCTGGTGCCTTGCAGCATTTTCCCACAAGATGTTTTTCTCTGGGTGCATTTTCTGGATCTGATTTTCTTTATCACTTTATTGCCAAATATGACAAATTATCTTATTAATAATTTCCTTTTAATGACTGATTTTAACCAGTTTGTAGAAGTTTTGTCCTAATAAATACGAACCTTTCACTTCAGTACTTCACCGTAGCTGGGCAAGGTTTTCCTTCTACTTTTTTGGCTTTTAAAAGAAATATTCCAGGATATTGGATATTGATATTGGAAAAACAGTGGTTCCAGTCCATTCCTCCCTGACAAATGGATTTTTCTGTGCAATTTTTTGATCTGAAATAAACATTTTTGAAAATAATATTAATCATTTTATGATTATACCAATATGTAATTTATAAATAAATGTTCCTGTGCCTTGCACCTACAGTTTAAGGCTATGACTGAGGAGATGAGGTCATAAATAAAGATCCATCTTTGTCCTGCTCCTGAGAGTATCCAATACCTTGATCCTAAGGAAAAATAACCCGAGACTGGACAAATCCACAGCAGTTAGTGATGCTTCTCCTGGAATTTCTCCTTTAAGGAGCGTTCAGAACCTCCCAGGGGCGAAGGAGCCATGGAGACAATCGAGTTTTTATTGCCGATGCCGTGAGCGAATCTCTCCTCCGGGAATTTGCCCAATCTCTTTTTAAAAATCTCCTATTTATTTCAAAATTGCTGTTTAGTGATTTCTCTGCACGGCTCGGATCTTCCCAAGGTTGCATTAAGGCTCCTGGAAATGGATCTGCCTTGTGCTCTTTGGAGGTTTGTGATTCAAATCCCTTTTTTTTTTTGCAGTGTGGCCTCTTTTCCACCTCCTTTTCAAAGAACTCTGGGCTTTAATAATAAATTAACTCACATGGCAATGGAATCACAGGAGATTCGGGAACTCTGAAGGAGAAGAAGGGGGGGAAAAAATTGCTATAAAAGCACTCCTGTATAATTCTCCTGTAAATCACAGCGCCAAAAACGCCTTCCATGTTCTTAAAACTCTCCTGCTTGTGACATCTCGCATGTCCATGGTAAATATTTGTATTTTAATCCGGGATTTAATTGGAGGAAAAGAAGCCTGGGGTGGTTTAAATGGGGAATTGAGAGTGGCTTGTTTGGGTCTTCAAACAAGTGGAAGGTTTCTCTGCTAAGGGAGGGAACAGCCCAATTTCCTCTTGTCCTTCCCACTGAAATTGGAATTGTCGGGTCTGGAGCCCCTCGAGGCAGCTGGACACACGCAGTGATTGAGCTTTTTCCTCGGGATTTTCACTGGAAAACTCCCCACAGCCCACACAGGGAAGGAGGGGAAGGTGTTTTTACCTTGAGCAGCCAAACAGGCCCATTTAAAATTCCTCCTCAGCTAATTCCAGGGAGGAATTCCTTCCCAATATCCCATCTAACCCTGCCCTCTGTCACTGTGAAGGACCCGGAGTTTTGATCCTTCTCCAGGCCGTAAAACTTTTCCACTGTTTGAACTCCACTGACCTGGATCATTTTTTCCTGGACCTTACGAGGAGAAGGGCAGTGGCTTGGATGGCACCAAGGGCCATCCAAAATCACTCCTGATGTGTTCTGTTGCCCCAAAATTTCAAATTCCTCGTCCAGTCTTTGCTACTTACAGCACCTAAAATGGCATTTCTTAGAATCATGGAACCCTGGAAGGATTTGAGTTGGAAGGGACCCTAAATCCCATCCAGCCCCACTCCTGCCATGGGCAGGGACACCTCCCACTATCCCAGATTGCTCCAAGCCCCATCCAACCTGGCCTTGGACACTTCCAGGGATGGGGCAGCCACAATCCTTTGGGAATTCCATCCCAGGGCTTCCCCACACCAGTAACTTTCTCCAGAGGATAACCAAGTGCCACAACCTGAGCCCCTCTGGAATGTGGCCGGGATGTCGCTGATCCAGGGACGTCAACCCAGGGAGTGTTGATTTTCCACTCGTGCTGAGTGAACACGAACCCCTCATTAACTCTCAGCTCCCGTGAGGGTAAAACTGAAATCAGAGAGGTCATTCCCGAAACTCCTGCAAACAAAACAAACAAAGTTCCCAGTGCTGCCCAGTTGCCCCCATTTAATGGGGTAAATCTGCTCCTAGCAGCCCCATCCCAGCTCTTGCAGGGCCAATTTTGTCCAGCTCAGGCTTTATTTTTTTTTAATTTAATTTACAATCATCTGGTGGAAGTCTGCACGACCGTCCCGGCTACACTCTGTTTAATATGCACCAGAATTATTGTATTTGATATACATCAATTTTAAATCTGTTTCCACACAACCTTGAACGCCTTTCTGGCTGTATATCACTTCATCAGTCCGGCTTAACTAGAGCTTCTTTTTCATTTTTTATTGCCCCCATAAAATCTAGGAATGGAACACTTCGATTTTTCTAGCAGTAATTTTTATTACTTTCAGCCCCCTTTTTTTTTTCCTTTTTAAGTACTTGTCAGTGAGACGCAGTGCTTTGTACAGAGTACATTTTCCGGCTCCGCATTATATTTTTATTTCCATTTATTTTAGGCAGAACGTCCAGCGTACATCTAAATAACACCCGGGCTGGTTCAAACGAGAGGATTATGGGTGTAATTAGGGGGGATATAAAGTGGGTTCACCCCCAGGATTGGTGGATTTTGGTGGATTTTTGCTCCCTGTCTCCAGTCCCAGCTCCTTTCAAGTAAGTCCTGAAAGGATAACTCATGTTGGGGTTTTAATGCTGCACATAAAACCCCATTGCGACGCGGGAGGGGAAAATGAATTTACTGCCGGTTTTACGGTTTTACTTTAATTTTTAGGTTTTTCTAGATGTTTCCCCCGAGTGTGTTATGGCATTGCGTTTTATTTTTCCCCCTAAGAACACAGGAATTGCCGTGTTAGCTCAGGGATGTGCCCAGCCAGGGCTTTCCCAGGCAGGAATGGGAAGGCCTGGGAGAGAATGTGGCCTTATTTCTCCATAAAAGGGTTCCTGACCTACACATAAAAAACGCTCTTTACATATAAAAAGCAGCTGCACTCTCAGCACAACTCAGATATTTCCCGAATTTTGTCTTCCTGTGAAGTCCCTTCACTCGCTCTGATGATGTCAGGGAGTGTTTCCAACAGGGAATTTTTTTTTTCATTGGTGGAAATTCTGATTTTCCAGAAGTGTAAGAGGGAGGAGCACAATGGAAAAAAAAAAAGAATTTGCTCTTCAGTCGGTCAAAATTTTATATTTCACAATTAATGTACATTTTAGAGCATTTTTTGTGCTGTTTCCGTTGTTAACACTGAGCACCAACCCATGTAACACGAGCCAAATGTTCCTCCAAGAAAATAAAGCGGGACCAGGCACATCTGAGCCCAGCTCCTCGTCCACCTAACTCGTTATCCTCATTCTGCTTAATTAACATGAATAATACATTTTAAATAATACCTCCAACAACGGAAGGTGAGGGGGAAACGGGAGCTCTTCTCTCATTAGGCCTTTGGAATGACTTTGGGAAGGGGCCTGGGTTAAATCACCTCCCCTGGCTGTGCCTGGAATTAGCAGGGATTTAATGCCAGTGATCATTTCACGCCGTGCTGACATCAGGAGTTGAATGCACCTGGCAGCCAGACAGGGATTTTTTCCCTGTGACAGCCCCAAATCGACCCCTGGAATCCTTTTCCTTCGGCTCCCCCACCCATCCAGGCTCCAGCTCCGTGAAAGGCCAAGGAAAGAGGAGGGTGCTGAGGCACATTTTGAGCTTCAATTCATTAAAAAATGAATAAAAGCCGCACTGGAGGGCGAAGTTTGCATTTCCACCACCTGGGTGCTGCAGGAGGCAGAGTATTTATCCATTTATTTCCCTAACAACCTGCAAAATTCAAGGTGAAACAAGAGAAACTGGACCAGATGTGATTTTGGTGTTTTACTTGAATTATAGTGGGGATGACCACAGGGTGACCACGGCCTGTGACCTCCAGTGCAGATATTATTGAATTTCAAGGAAAATGGACCAGGATGAGTTCACCCAACCTTTGAACTGAGGTCATTTCCAGGGTAAACTCCAGGTTTTACTGAGTGGGGGAAGCCCAGGGAGTGGGCAGTGGGATTTTGGATCACAGTTTCACTCTTTGTGAGCCCTTTCTGTGCCCATAAAACCCTGGCAGAGCCTGGGAGGGTCCCGATGTCCCTGTCACTCAGGGGTGGCACTCCAGGGGCTGCTGGGCCGGGTCGTGCCCCAGTTTAGTGACAGCAGAGGAGAATCTCTGCTCAAATCTAAATTCAGCTTTGAGCCCAACGAGTGTTGGACCAGATTCGAGCCAAGGGGTGACACGAGGACTCACAATCCGTGGTGTTCAGTGCCCTGCGTGTGGCTCTGTCCCAAACCAGAGTGTTCCCGAAGGAATCCAGCACTGCCTGGCTTTGCACAGGTGAGCAGGGATACGTGGCCACCTTCCCACTTGGATTTTCCCAAAATGATGATAAATTGGCAGGTTGGACCCAACCCCGGCTTGAGTTCAAGGTTCACCAGGAGCTTGGTGTGCTCCTGCCTGTAAAAATCCCACTGTGTGTTCCCAGCAGCATTCCCAGCCAGGCAGGATCTACGTTTGACTTGGGTTTTAGATCCCCTCGAGGAAGATTTGCTCTGAGTTATTAAACCAATGAAAAACCACCCCTCAGTGCCGTTTTTACACAATTGTCCAATATTTCCCCCGAATTATTGTCCCTTTTAATTGTATCTGTTTCTCTTCTGACCTTAAATCCTCATCCTCAGAAGAGCCTCCTGACAGCAGCTTTTCTGTTTCATGAGAATGGATCCCTTTGCACCTGGAAAGTTTAACAGAGATTTAATCTCGCTTCTGTCATCTCCCAGCCCGAACAGGGAAGGTTTTTCCTCCAAATTTAGCACTCAAATAACACCAAAATGCCACATTTGTGACGAGCTTTGGGGAATGTGCTCCCTCAAGAGCAGGGTGTGGGGTTTTTAGTCTCTCAAGAGCTGTGCTTGTGTTTTTACAGAATATTTCAGGCCTTTAACATCTGAGATTTTATGTTGGGATTTTCCATATTTTTCTTACCTTGATGATTCAGACAATGGTAGTGTCTTGACCTTAAATGTTAATTAAGGTGATTTCACTGTTCCTCATCTGTTACAACCTCGTGATAACACTGACCAAACCCAGTAAAAGGTGAGTCAGAATGGTTTGGGGTTATTGAAGTTAATTTTTGTTAATAAACGGTGAATTTGCACCACAACGTGCAGCCAGGTTAAGATTTGCAAAGCACAACAAGCACACAATTCCATGAATCAGAGCACCAAAATCCCCATTTTTGGACAGTGGAGGCTCAGCTTGCTGGTGATAATCTGTGAAATAATGGTTAAACCTCAGCAGGTTGATCCCAGCTCTTTTATTCCATAAAAAGCAGGTGGAGGAAGGGGAACTCTCCAAAACTCAGAGCAAGTTGTGAATGGATTCCTTCATGGAGAGGGGTGGATAGAGACTTCTGCAGGCACAATAAAACCTGATCCCCCCAAGTTTTACCAAAATGCTGCCTTTTAATAAAACATTGAAGAATAAAGGCCTTTGAGGAGGTGCCTGGGAGCTGCTGTGAGCACGGGAGCCACGCTTGGATTAAAACATAAGCACTCAGAAGTTCCTCAGTGCCTGTTTATCCCCATTCCCGAGTATCAAAAGAGCCTGTTCACATCGGGATTTGTTTGTTTACAAGGATAATTCTTGTTAACTGACAGTTTAAAGGGAATTACAGGGGCCTCCAGCATTGATAGGCTGGTATTAAAGGGAGTGTGAAACGCTGGCCTTGGATTCAGCCAAAGGCTTCCTTTTCCCTTCTCTCCTCTCCAGCAGTCTGGAGAAGGGATGGGAATTCAATCATCCAGAACTGGTAATCATTATACAGTCAGGTGGATGACTGAAATAAAATTCCCACTGAAAAGGGGGATTTAGGGAATAACTGCTGAGGTCCCAGGGAGGTTTCCCATGGATAATCCCAGCACGGCAGCCTTGGCACAAATCCCCTCTGGACTTCGTGTTCAGCACCCAAAAACACGGACAGAAGCTCTTTCAATTCTCCTAAAAAGAAGTGGAATGAGGGACAACTTCAGCAGGAAGGATCTGTAATGCCCCATCCCTGGAAGGGTCCAAGGCCAGGTTGGACGGGGCTTGGAGCACCCCTGGGATAGTGGGAGGTGTCCCTGCCCATGGCAGAGGGTGGGAATGGGTGGGATTTAAGGTCCTTCCCACCCAAACTCTTCCAGGATTCCCTGGTTCTGTGTTTATATGATTTAAAATAGTCCTGGCAGGAAAAAATTCATGTGAAAGGGCTAAAGAGAGTCTCATCAGCAACGTGACTGAGGTCAGAGGGGAACACAAACCAGCACACTGAGATGGGAAACTGGGAGAAAATCCCTGGATCCAGGGGCTGCTGGGGGGAATAAAGGCAGGTCCTGTCAGGGAATCCAGAGAATTCAGCCTGGACAGAACACCACAGGTCACGGAAGAGCAGCTAAAAGGAAAAATGACCTGTTTAACATAAAAAACCAATTTAAAATGGGCTCGTTGCCCTGGTTCTGGTGGGGATTTGGGGTTTGTTTTTTCACGGAACAGTTTTTAAGGGAAGATTTTTGACACTGAAGTACCTCAGGACACATCAGTTGAAAAAACCCAAAAGTTACAGAAATTCCAACCCTTCCATTCCACCCCTGACCCATATTTAATACAACAGGATCCATCAGAACAGAGAAACCGCAACGTGTCCGGAGGATTTTTTTAAATTTGAGTTGAACAACTTTAATTCTTTTTTTTGCCCGGCATCGTTTTCCACTTCCAGCATTTCATCCCGACGAGGACGAAAATCCCTTTTGACACGAGTGGAAACGGAAATCCGATGTGACCGCTGCTCCCAAGGATCCCGCCGCGGCACCTCCCTCCTGCCATCCGGCTGCGGGAAAAGGTCACTTTGGAGCCTTCGTGTGTGACGGAACAAAAAGTGAAGGAGAATTCCTCGGGGGAGCCCGTGACATTCATGGGAGATGGGAAATATGCTGGAGTTGGGGGGTGGGGGGTGGTTCTTATTTGGGTTTATTTTAGGGATAAAGACGGCAAAGTGCCCCTTGAAGCAACTTCGTCCAGAAGTTTGGGTTGAGCCTGGAAAAAACAAGAGGAGGGGAAATGTTTGCTGGGGATTTAAAGGAAATTTTCACAGTTTTCATTAAAAATGAATCAGAGACGTGCAGATTAATGGGTTAATTTGGAAATCTCAATTTTTGCTCTGTGTTCCCCTTGGCTACCCAGGGATATCACAAATCCCACTATTTTTTGGTTAAGACAGGTCCTGCCTCTGGAATTTTGCCTGTTTGAGGGACATCTTTAGGAAATTCCATATTTTAGTTTTATTTCCATGTAGCCAGAGGTCTCCTCCCCCTACACTGCCCAGCCCAAAACCTGGATTTTTCAAGACAAAACATTTCCAACATATTTCATTCCTATTTCTATAATTTTTTCCTCCTATTTCTATATTTTTTCCCTATTTCAATTGCTCCCACCTCCAGCTGGGATGAGCAGCTCTGGAATAATCCCGAGGTGGGCTATGATGTTGAATCTTGTCTTTTAAGAGCTATTAAGATGTTAAAAAAATTAATAATGGCTTCTCTTCCCACTGGCATCCCTTGAACTTTGTCTCCTGTCAATCTCGGGTGGATTTTCATTCTTATTCCTTCAAAAACGATGCCTGATATTCTCTGGCTGAGCAAAGCAGAACAGAGCAAATAATGGTTAAAGAGTTGTATGCCAGATAGGAAAATTTAGGAATTCTGAGAGGACAAAATACAGGGAATGCTGGCTGAAAACCCATGGATGCAGTTCGACAGCAGCAATCAAACCAAATCTGATTTTTCTCCGGATTTTTCGAGAGTTTTTAAAAATCGTTGTATTTAAATTTTCCCAGCAACAGATCTTTCCAAATAAAAAGCAATTTTTTTCTTCATTTTGATATTTGCAAATGAAAGGTTTCAGCAATTTTAAATGCTTAATCTGATTTTTTTTTGCCTGGCAACACTTGCCCAAATAATAAGATAAGAATGAGAGATTTCCAACTTGGTGAAATGGAGTTTTGGGCTTATTTTTTTTTTAAATTCTCCCTCTAAATGATGATTTTCAGATCGATAAGAGAGTTAATGGTGCTCTGTGAACGAAATGCTGGTGCATTTTTTTGTCAGAATCCTGAATATTGGGAATAACTCCTCTGACTTTTCCATCCTTGCCACATGTTTGAACCAAAGCTCTCTCTTTCCAGTGCTGGGCTGATATAAAGGGTTTATCATTCTCCATTCCACCTTCCTGATGGGCTGGGCGGGGCTTGGAATGGATATTTGGGCTTTAATGGCCCTGGAGGGTTGGGAATAGGGGATTTTGAACAGGGATCCCATGAGCTGCCCATGCCAAGGGTGTGTTTAGCGTTGGTGAATTTATAATGGGGGACCAGCAGCTCTTTCCCAACCTCCCCTGGGCAAAGGTTTGTGATTTAAAAGGGAATTCTGAAATAAAGAGCGGGAAAGAGGCTGGGCTTTGACTACAAAGGGAAATGCAGGCCCGTGGGAGTGAGGGCCTGAGGTTTGAACCAAAACCCCAATGAAATCAAAGGGTCTCCAGCTCCTCATCATAAAAATTGGATCAGAAACTCGCAGTTTGAACCAAACCATCCTTAATGGGTTTTGTGTTCAATATTTCAGGAACATTTCCAGAGCTGGCCCCCGTGTTTAAGCTCTCAGTGTCAAACATTGTGATTATCTCTTTGTTGCCACAGAAATACAGAACAAGTCCTAATGCATTGGAGAAAAACAACAAAAAACCACCCCAAACAAACAAACAAAAAACCCCAAACCCCAATATTTTACATCCAGAATTCTGGATTTGGGGTTTTATTCCGTTTAGTGAGCTTTTCTTTTGGGGTTTTTTATTGTGGTTGGGCATTTTGAGATGGACCCAGGGAGGGTTGGTGCCTCTTGTTAGGTTCCAGGGCTGATCTGTGGGAGCAGCAGAGCTCTCCAGGGAG
The DNA here is from genome assembly GCA_013397565.1 of Ptilonorhynchus violaceus. Classification (NCBI taxonomy): domain Eukaryota; kingdom Metazoa; phylum Chordata; class Aves; order Passeriformes; family Ptilonorhynchidae; genus Ptilonorhynchus; species Ptilonorhynchus violaceus. Next base: position 101,310 of record VZRJ01011565.1, on the reverse strand, counting down.
CAGAAAATGTTCTAAACATCCCCCAGTCCCTCTCTGCCTTTGCCCTCCTGACCTTTTGGGGCAAACTGGAGGCTTTAAAGGCAAAAACCCATCACACCTGAACCCAAAGAAAAGCAAAATCCAACCCGAACTCCAGGAAAGACCAAACCCCACCACACCTGAGCCTGTCCCTTTGCTGCCCTCGGGATTTGTCCATCTGAGCCACCTTTGGAGTTTTCCCTGCTCCCACTGCTCTGTGTGGCCCCTGTGACCTCGTGGGGCAGCTCCACCTTGAGTGGGGTCAGGGTTTAATTGGGTTTTTGTGAAATCCTCAGTGGTCCCATCTGTTAATAGCGAGGAATACTGGGAATTGTTGAAGCCCTGGAGTCCATCCTTGTCAGGGCTCAGCGTAGCAGCCAATTTGGGCAAAAATCCCCCATTTGGACTTTTCTGGGCAAAAATCCCCCATTTGGACTTTTCTCAGCGTTTTGGGGTCAATTTATCCACGATTTCCCCATGCTCCTCAAAGGTGGGGCTGGAGGAGCAGGTCCCCTCCGGGGCCCTGTGGGTTTGAAACCCCCCAGGAGTCGTCTCTGTGTGTGTGCCTTAAATCTGCAGCTTCGCTTAAATTACGTGGAGTCCTTCAAAAAGTGGGGGGGAAATAAAAATCAATTTGGCTTTGGCATCTGTCTCCACGCCGGCTGCCAATCACCAGAGGATCCTGGCTATTTCTGACTCTCCTGGAATCGCTCTGCATTAAGGCAATGGCTGGGCTTGGATTCCAGCCCAGGCCTCTATCAATATAAAATGATTTGTTGGAAGTTTAAAGATGCTTCCTCCCCATTCTCTCTCTTTTCATTTGCATTTTTAAGCTTTCATCAGAACGTGGATCAACAATACTGATGGAGGCTTTCTTTTTTTCCCCCCCCTCCATCCCGCTTTTCCTACCAAGAGCACCTGGGATTGGGTGTTCTCAACCCCAGCCTGACACGAGAGGGTTTTTCTTTCTGCCCGAGCAAGAAGGAGCAGTTTGGTCACTGGAGGGACCAAAATTGTGCCATTTGAATGTTTTCCGCTCAAGCTCTGAGGGACAGGGAATGTGTGGTTGGGGGAGGGATTGGAAGCACAAAGGAGAGGATTCCTCATGCAGCAGTTGGTGGAAATGGCCGTTAAATGAGGGGTTTTGTTTTCTCAGGTTAAAAATTGACATTTTCAAAGTGAAAATTGTGTTAGACCAGCCCTTCCTGGTCCTTTTCACAAGGGATGGAATGACAGGACAATGGGGAATGGCCTTAAACTGGAGGAGGGCAGGGTTAGATGGGATATTGGGAAGGAATTCCTCCCTGGGAGGGTGGGGAGGGGCTGGGATGGAATTCCCAGAGAAGCTGTGGCTGCCCCATCCCTGGAAGTGTCCAAGGCCAGGCTGGATGAGGCTTGGAGTAACCTGGGATAGTGGAAGGGGTCCCTGCCCATGGGACTGGATGGGCTCTAAGGTCATTCCCAACCCAAACCATCCCAGGATTCCATGGACAGACCAGCCCTGGATGGGTTCAGGACATCCTCTGCAGTTGGGATGACGTTTGTTGTTCTCCATAATCTGGCAGGAATTCTGCTCACAAGAGGAATAATTGACTTTTATTCTCAATAATCAAGTTTCCCATCTCTAATTTTGCCATTTGCTTCTCTCATTCCAAACTTGCACAGGCTCCTTCTGTCCATGGCTTTGCTCGGAGAGATTCTCCCAAAGGAAAACCTGGAGAGATTTCCCCCAAGGAAAACTGTGGAGAGCTGCAGCCAATTATGAACTGAAATCGCTTTGTGATTGAGCGGAATTGTGTTAGATTCAAGCTTGTTTTTACAACAATTTAAAAAATCAAGATAATATTCACTGCTTCAGCTTCTCGTTAGTAGAAGCACAATTTCCCTGTGTGCTTTTCCCAGATTTCCAGGGGTTTCTATGGCAGGCCCCATTTTACAGAAGAGAGGAGGCATTTTTTATTCTGTGTCTCTATTTTGGCTTTTTTTTTTCCCTGAAATTTTCCAAGACACACAATCCTCAAAAACCTTATAAAAAAAAATAAAACTAAAATTTGACAAAAGCTCAACTTGTTGCTTCGTTTGTGCTGACAAGGCTGAACTTTGCTGCTTTGCTGTAAATATTTGTTAAAAACATCCAGCACCGCTTGATGTGCTGGAGCTGCCTGTGTTCCTCACACGTGATCCAAGCAGAGCAGTTTGATGTTCTCTGGGGCTGAGGGAGTGGCTGAAAAGGAAATACCAATTTTTTTGCCCATCCTGTCTCCAAAGGTGCACCAAATATTGCACAGCTCAAACTGCTTGGGTGCTCTTCAGCTCCTTTGTGCCCTTTTTGTGCCCCTTTTTTTTGCAGCATTAACATCTGGGGACAAAAAAAAGGGGAAAGTTCATTCTCATTCCTTATTTAATTCCTTAATTTTCATAATTTGTATCATTTCTGCGCTTTTGGCATAGGAAGCTCCCGGGGCTCCGTCACCGCTTCCACTCGTGGCTCAGCACTTGCGGCTCTTTGGTTGATCAGCAACATCAGGAAAATCTTCCTGGAGGTTTTCCATCAAACCCATTTGGAGATGAAGGAGGGAACATCTTCCCTAATGCTTTCAAACAGGAGCCATAAATTCCGGAGTGAACTCCCAGTGCCCTCATTAATTGGGAAGGAATTTTTTTCCAGCATCCCCCTGACCTGGGGAGGGAAAAGGGGACGTGCTGGGAAGGGGAATGTTGTGAGTGGGGAGATGGATGGGATTTAGAGGAAGAGTTTTTGCTCCCTGATGCCAAATTCCGTCCTCCACGGCCATAATCCCTGCTCCTGTCACTCTGTGGGGTTGGGGGAAGGTGATGTAGGAATGTTGACTTCCAGCAGAATGGAATAACTTCCATAAAATCTGGTTTAGGGGGAAAAATGACGGCAGTTTCCAAAGCTCCCTGCGAGTGCCCGCTGTGCTCCCAGCGCTCTTGGTCCCACTCTTACCTGCCTTTTAAAAAGCAGAATTAATAAGATGCAAATCAAAGGAGGAGGAAAAACAGGTCCCGAGCAGTCATTTTCATAAAAACAGCCCCAAAAATCAGTGTGACCATAAAAGTGTCCGACCTCGGTGCTGTGCTGCAGGACCAATAAAATCAGGATAAACAGAACATAACCTTGAGAGGAAATAAAAGCATTCCAACGTCAGGGCTGGGAGTGGGAAGGAGAAATAGTCCCTGGGGCTTTGTGCCAGGCAGTGCAATGTTGGCTTCTGACGGCTTGGAGGGAATAAAGGAGCCAAAATCCAAATCCAGCTGTTCCTGCAAGCCCTGGATGTTCTGCTGACAGCCAGGGGCTGCCACTCCATTTGTCATTTACTGACAAGATTGTGCAGTGTCTGGGCTTTAGATCCAAGGAATTCGGTGAAAAAAAGGACTTTTTGGGATCAAGGACTTTTTGCCTTGTCAGCTCATCCCACGCCTGGAATTCCAAGGGACGCCTTCCACTCTATCAGGTTGCTCGGATGAAGATTGATCCGTGATCAAACACTTCCTCCAGGGGATTGTTGGGGTTTTGGGGGCGTTTCAGGTGCCTCTGAGTGACTCTGGGATCGGATATTTTGTGGTGATGTCTCAAAGCCGTCGTGTCACCTGCTCAGGGAAGAAACTTCACCGCGAGGAAATGCAACTTTTAAAGATCACCTCAACACTCAGTTTTCCTATAAATACAAATCTCAGCAGCACATTGTACTCATCCACCTCGAGCAGTGTAATTCCCATAAATTTGATGTTAATAAAGCGTAAAATAAAAATTTTTCCTCCCCCACAATGTGCTCAAAGTTGTTGTTTTTTGGGGTTTTTTTCCCAAATACGGGAGATTAACTCAAAGGAAAGAACGAGGATTAAAGCAGAGAGCGACTGAGTTTTATTTTCAAGTATTATTAGAGCATAAATACATTTGGGTGGGCTGATATATTTTGTGATTCAGCTGAATCTGAGATAGGGAAATTACCTGGGAAGGGAAGTTACCTGGGAAAGACGAGTCAGGAGAAGCTGGATTGGGGCAGTGAGGCTGCAAATAGCTGGAAAGCAGCAGAGAACTCCCTGTATTGATCTTAGGATCATTTGAATTTCATCTCTCTAATGGGATAGATGATGGGAACGGGAAGGATGGGAAGAAGGGGCCCAGAAGATGAGAATATTTAAATGCAGAGCAATAACAGCTTAAGGAGCAACTGAATCTCAATATCTGGCACTGCTTTTTGTTTGAGAGCTGAGCCTGTGCCTCACCCCGGAGCAGCTCCCGCTGCAATTCCAATCCCTGGAACCCATTTGTGCTCCTGTCCGGCTTTGGGAGATCGGGAATTCCTCGGGACGGCGAGGAACTTGGGCTAAATAAAATAAGGAACAAGGGAGATTAAATAAAAGAGTTTTGCAGATTTCCAAGGCAGTGATTATTCCGTGCTGGCCTTGGGGATGAACCGCACAAGCCACTGACTGCACACTTGGAATTATCCCTTTCCTGGATGCGGGAATTGCAGGAGTCATTCTGGATGTATTCTGCTGGCTACTCCACTTATTTTCCTGTTGCTTCCACATTCCATGGCTGAGGCTGAGTTTTTCCAGCTAAGATGAACCTTGTGCTGATACCAACGTGCTCCTTTCCTCACTGCCACCACCCCCTCTGAGCTAATGCTGCCGATTGACACACGTCCCATTCCATCCATCCCGGATTTGGACAGCCTTACAGGATTCCTGGGGAGATGGCGATCCCATGGATTGCCAGCTAAGACGAGGAATCATCCACCTGGCTGTGCCTCTGGGATTTGTGCAGCCCCCAGGACAAGGGGACCTGCAGGGCTAGGACATCCCTGGAGCTTTGAGCTTTGCCATCCTCAGTGCTGGGTTAAACAACTTCTCCTTCTTCCAGCAGCACTTTCTGTCTCCCTCCATCACCACACGATCGTTCCCTGCCCAATTAAAGGCTGTTCCGTGGTTTTATGGGAGCTCCCAGCACTCCCCACCATGGAGCTGTGCTCTGATTGAAGCCCCAGGGCTGTGGGGGACATAAACCTTTAACAGCAGAGCTAAAAGGGCAGTGCAAAGGGGGGAAAAGGGGAGAATCTTTGGAAAAATGGGAGTGAGAGGTCAGGGAGAAGATCAAAGCGTTGGAGCTCTTGGTTTCAAACGCTCTTTCAACCTTTAAAAACAGGCTGGAGGTGGTGGTGGCTGCCAGGGTCACCCAGTGGGGTTTCTTTGTAATTAAGCAGCAAACTGAGCCGGGCACCTCAGCTTTGGGTGAACCTGAAACTCAATTTCCCCTTTTTCCAGCATTGTATATGAAATTCCCCCCGTGTGATTTGCTGGAGTTGAGCCTCTTTTTATGTTTCCTGCGGCAAAAGGAGACATTTTTCCCTTTGAAGGCAGCACGGGCTGCAACTCCAGCCCTGCTGTTGACAGATCAAATGATCCCCAGAGGGGATCACCGGGACCTGGAGAGGAGTTTTGGGAAGCAAAGCCACGTCCAGACACCGGGAACAACTCACCGCTGGAAAAACGTCTGGAATTTGGAAAGCTTTGACTTTTCCATCCTTTGAAAATTTCTGCCTGTGCCTTCACTGCCTCCTGAGGGTTGTTCTTGTTCAGCTGGACCTGGAGTTAATTTTTGTCTTCAATAAATTTTTCCCTAAAATGCAGTTTTAGGGGCGGGGAAATGTTCATCAGCTGCAGGAATGTTCACTGCAGGGGCTCAAAGCAAACGGAACGACACAGTCAAGGCTGGACTCGGTGACCCTGGAGGTCTTTTCCAACCTCAATCATTCCATTATTCTCTGCACTGGCTTTTGATGGTTGAAATATGTATTTTTTAAAACAGGGAATAGAATGGAAAGGAAGTCTAGGAAGCACCAGAAGAAATAGTGATATAACACTGATAAAACAGGAAAATCAGAATCACTTTCCCCTCACATTTCCCATTCTGATTTTTTTTTCCAAACAAGAAATTTTGTTCGCAAAGAAAAATTTTCAGATTTTTAAAAATTTCCTTATTTTTAAATAAGGCCATGAATTAACGCTTCTCTTCTTGTTGTCTGTGTTTCTCACCCAGCTGACCCCGGAAGTCCTTTGGGGTGATCTGGTCCTGTGGTGTACCCAGTGCCTGTTGCACTTTGCTTTCCAGTCCCTCCCCAAACCCTTTATACCGTCTCAAAAGCAATATTTAAAGGAAACTATTCAAAAAACAAGCCCGAGACTATCAAAAATCAATGATAGGGTCAGTAAAGACCTGGGATGTTTTGGTGTTGGTGTCACAGTCTAAAAACATCCCCAGCTTTTAGTGCTTAGAAATGATCTGATGGGAACATCAAACCTCACCTGGGAACAATGAAATAAAGCTCAATAAGCGCTTAATAACGAAATAAATTTATAATACAAATCAGCACAGTTGTATTTGCGTTTAGGGTTTGATTTGAGGCCGTTTCTGGGGGATATCGGTGGTTAAACCATACCGAAGATCCTTTTTAGGAGCTCACTGCACACTCCCGGTGCCACCAGGAGCTCCTGCTCCCATTCTGCCACCGGAGCCGTCGGCCTCGTGGGGATTGAAATCAGGAGTATTTGGGCTTAAATAAGCTTTATTTCTGATTAATGTAATGCCGTGATTTTATGTCTTTTTTAGAGTCTTTAGCTCCAAGCAGGAGAGCTTATGATAAATACTGCAGATGTGGGGGGAGTTGATTAAATTAGTCCTGGGAATGGGCAGAGGGAAACAGGAGGAAAAGTGCAAAGATGAGCAAATTTAGGGGTTTTCGGCTCTGCTTTCACCCTTTGTTAATGGGTTCAGTCTGCTGTTGAAAAAAATAGAAATATTCAAAGGGTTTTTTTCAAACTGAGGATTAGCAGGGAGAAAAAAAAAAAAAGAGGTTTTTGCCTGCTGGAAGAAGCGAGAGCTCTGTGAGCCATTCCCCACCTCTTCTAATATCATAAATTTTTAATGTTAATTAGGGGAAAAAAGGCGGAGGAGAAAAATTAAACTCAACATTCCTCCCCACGTCCCCCCAAAGAATTAAAAAATAAAATTAAAACCCCCCGCACTCAAATGCCTTTAAGACCTTTTCCTAATAAGATCGCTTCAAACTTAATTGAGCAAAGGGTGAGATGAAGCGCCGATCAATTACTTCGCTTTAAACACTTCAACGTGGCCCAAAATGGCTTTTGGAGGTTCCCAATGAATTTGGTTGCCCATCTGCTTCCCAATCCCCAGGATTCCTGAGAGTGCTGAGAGCAGGAAATCCAAATACCTGTTTAGAGCCAAGCCCCTCTTAAAAATCAGGTTTTTTGTAAAATGTCTGATCTGTGGCCACAGTTTCAGGAGCGAGAGGTGACCTTGAGGGAGGTCAGGACGCAGAACTCTCTGCCCTAAAATTGGATTTGAACCTGGAAACTCCACTAAAAGGTTGTGTCACCTGGAGGGACGGGAAATTATCCCCCGAGCAGATTTACAATAATCAATAATAATAATAATTCAATATTAGGGGTGTGCAATATTCCATTTATTGGCTTTCAATAAGCAGGGGAGGGTTTGGGGAGAGGACAGATGTTGGATCATCTCCTCAATTATTCCTGTCAGAGATGCTTAGGGACAAATTCCATTCTCTCCCATGGATATAAATCCAGAAAAGCTCTCTGAGTACAGCAGAGCCAATCAATGTGTGGAATGTGAACCACTCCTGGCCTTGCTGTGTCCCTGGGATGAGTGGGTTACCTGAGGAGGCCTTTCCTTGGAGAAAAGGATTCTGTCCTTCAATTATCCCTCTGTCCCCACAAGGCCTTGTGCCCACACATTCATTGCCCTAAAATACCTGGGCTTGGTGTCAGCTGCTCCCTCGGACTGCTGGGGCTGAAATAAACTGAAATAAACTGAAATAAACTGATCTAAACTGAAATAAACTGACCTAAACCTGATCTAAACGGAATAAATGGAAATAAACTGAAATA
>VZRJ01011565.1:43624-93109 GCA_013397565.1 Ptilonorhynchus violaceus | reverse complement strand
GCTTTTCTGTGGAATTCCAAATATTTCCCTTCCCCGGTCCATGCTAAAGGCAGAAGTGTCACCTGAGGTGTTCAGGGACCAGCTCAGGGATCTAAACTGGGTGGGAAGTGTAAAACACCCGAGAAACCCTAAAATGCTCATGGAAATGGCTTAGAAATTCCCAAAGTTTACCCAGTTTCAAGGGAGATTCATAAATAAATATAAATAAATAAAAATAATTAAAAATAAATATAAATAAATATAAAGGGCTGGGTGAGGGTGTTGCTTAGAGCCTCCCAAGAGACCTCAAACACCACATGGAAAAGAGAAAAGGGGGAAAAGAGANTAAACTGATCTAAACTGAAATAAATGGAAATAAACTGAAATAAACTGATATAAACTGAAATAACTCCATCATCCTGTGAGCATCTACCGAGCAGGGACGGATGATCACAGAAATAGGGTTTGTTCTCTCTGCTGGACCAATACTGACATGAACTTCAGCTTTCCAGAGGCTTAATTTGGATTTTAAGGCAGTCTTAAATTTAATTTCAATGGAATGAGTCAGATTTTTAATAAGTAGGGATCTGGTTTTGCCCTGATTTGTCAAAGTTCTGGGAATAAACCAGAAAAAGGGACCATTTTGAGGGGGCACCTGGGAGATGTGTGGGAATCCCTACCAGGAAAAGGCTCTTCCCGGTTGTTCTTGTCCTACTGATTGTCCAGAGGAAGCTCTGAGTGGGTGGTTCAAGTTCCAGGATGCTCAATTAAAGGAAAAGGAAGAATTTTTATGGAAGAGAAATCCATCAGGTGCTCTTCAGCCCAAATATATAAAAATTAAGATGTGCTGGGAAACGCTTTTCTGTGGAATTCCAAATATTTCCCTTCCCCGGTCCATGCTAAAGGCAGAAGTGTCACCTGAGGTGTTCAGGGACCAGCTCAGGGATCTAAACTGGGTGGGAAGTGTAAAACACCCGAGAAACCCTAAAATGCTCATGGAAATGGCTTAGAAATTCCCAAAGTTTACCCAGTTTCAAGGGAGATTCATAAATAAATATAAAGGGCTGGGTGAGGGTGTTGCTTAGAGCCTCCCAAGAGACCTCAAACACCACATGGAAAAGAGAAAAGGGGGAAAAGAGAGAGAAGAAAAGAGAAAGAGAAGGGGAAAAGCAAAGGAAAGTCTTTCATATGAAGCTCATGAGAGTGGGAGGAGTTCTGGAGTTGGGTATTTATTTGTACTTTTGGAGTTACATATTTATTTATATATCTGGAGTCAGATATTTACTTATATTTCTGGAGTTAGATATTTATTTATCTGGAGTCAGATATTTATTTGCATTTCTGGAGTTACATATTTATTTATATATCTGGAGTCAGATATTTATTTATATTTCTGGAGTTACATATTTATTTATATATCTGGAGTCAGATATTAATTTAGATATCTGGAGTTACATCTTTATTTATACTCCTGGAGCCAGCCATTTATTTCCAAGAGCACAGCCATCAGGATCAGCTCTGGAATGATTTACATCCATCTCCCCTAATTTAAACAAATTCTTTGTGTTCCACATGGATGTTCACGGACCCTCCATCCATCCCCCTGCCCCGGGCAGCGCGTGGAGTCAGAAAACCCCACATTTCCTGCCCAAACCGTGGGTTCCATGTGCCTGGGGCTGCAGCAGGGATGGAATTTCATCCATCCCAGGCTCTGCTCTGGGTTTTGGCTGTGCCAAGGAAAGAGCTCCCGGTCAAGCTCAACTTTGTGAGCAAGAGCGGGGTGTAAATGGATTTATTCCACAGTGCCTGTGCTGATCAATATTTCACCAATTCCAGCATGTCCGAGGTGTGGCCCAGTGCCTTTCCCAGTCAGGGTTGGAATTCCAGTTTGATTCCCAGAGGAACTCCCCCAGCCAGCCCCTGACCGGTGTGTGAGAGCCCAGCTTGGCTTTAAACGACTTTTAGAGAGGAGAAACCTCTTCAGCTGCCCCAGCTCCAGATTGGAAAGATCCAGCCTGGATTTTTAACTTCTTGCACTCCTGCCCCTTTGCATCCCTGTATTCCCACTGGCATCGGGTGCAGGAAGAGAGACTTTGATCAAATCACTACAAATTTAAGGATTTTCCCCAGTGTTGCACATCCCGAGGGTCATGGGATGCTCTCAGGGCATTTTTGGGCAGAATCGAGCCCATTTTTGATGTGGGAGTTCAGAAACCTCCAGAAGCCACAGGCACCCCCAGAAACGACATTCAGAGTTCAATTCCCTGCAGAAAACATCTTTTCCCCTGGAAAATTGCTCCTAAACAATCCAAGCCTGTAACACAGAATCATAAAAGAGCAGTTTTGATGGTGGAAAAACAACCGGGAAAAGCTCCTTTTGAGCTGTTTGCTCATCAGCGAACTGCAGCTCGAAACTTTTGTTTTAATGCCTGTTTACAATTAAAAAAAAAAGCGGGAGGAGGAAGAGTTTCTCAAACACAGGTTGCTATGGAATTTTTGTGTGAGGAACAGGCAAATTGAAGTGACTAAGGAGGAGGCAGAAAATCCATGTGAGACACAGGAACAAACAGGCAACAAACCGTGGCTGGTGGGAAAAAAAAAAAATGATACAGGCAGGAATAAAAATAGTTGGAGCTGCTCTTTGTACCAAACCCATCAGCAGCTCAACAACATCCCACAGCTCTGGGAGGGGCAAAGGCGCCACTTCTCCATGTCTTGAGTGATGTAATTGTGGTGGAATTAAAAAAAATAAGTGTTGACGGGAAGAGGGGAGGGAAAAGAACCTTCCCAAGGGGGTTTTTTCCCCCAAAATCAAGCAATTTAATCATGCAGGAAGAGGCTTGCACGAGGTGTTTGCACGTGGGACAGAAAATGGTTTTGGAGCTGGTTCTGGAATGTTCCCGGTGTGTAAGTTTGGGGGTTTATCCACGGGAATAACTCAGCTGCTTGATCCGAGGCTCTTCAGGCACAAGTGGCGCTCGGGAGATTGTTGTGCTTAATTAGTTTATAAATCTGTCTCCGATAGCTGGGTGTGGGAATTTAATACGCCAGCCTGGCCAGGACGGGCAGCTTTTCCCTCTGCTGTGAGACAATATTCCAGAATAAACCAGGCACGGGAGCAATGAAGATTAAAACCCTTTCGAAACAGGACAGATGTTCCGGAGCTCCTCCCAGAGCCAGAACCAGACTGTTACACTGGGAGGGGCATCCAGGGTCTGAATAAATGAATAAATAATCTGTATTGATCATTAATAATTATCTCCCCCAACCCCATCCCTTAATCCTGGATAAAAAATGCATCATAATCACATTTAGAGTGGAAATCCCCCCATCCCCCAGCTACAAAATTATATATTCTTGATATTTTCAATAGTGAAGACTTTTTAGGCAAAGACACTTTTTTCTTTTCCATTTTTGAGCCGTGGTTGCGGACTTGAGGACGGAATTATTTCCCCAGAAGTGCTGCAGTTGTGAGGACTTCCACGGGCAGGCTGGCTCCTCACTAATTTTTATATATATATTTTTCGAGCTTATTTATTAAACTGAACAAATAAAAATGGTAATTCCCGCTGCTCCTCCCAAGGAAAGCTCATCCTACGGCTGGCAGGCCATGCCAGGGATATAAAGATATAAATAGAATAATCCTGGAGCCCGAGCTCCACATCCACAGGTGAGAACGGCTCCCACACAAATCCATGGGAGAGCATTCCCTGACAGCAAAGGGACACAGAGCTAATGAAGCCTTGGGAGCATCCAGGATTGATCCTGAGCTGCTGGAGATTGCCTTGGAAAGGCTCAGCTTTGTTTACACCACAGGAGGAAAAAACTTCTCTGCTTTGAGATGCTGCAGGTTTGAATATCTTCAATTAACACGCACAAATTCATTATTAAAGGAGTGATATTAATTATCCTGGGTGTGTTTCGACGCGTTGATGTTCAATAGTTTGAAAGTGGAGGCTGGGGCGGTGCAGACCCTTTAAAAGTCACTGAGGTTTGTCGTGGTTTAATTTTTTCCTTAACTGGCTCTTGGCCTGCCCCTGTTTCCATAACCCGACGGATCCCGAGCGTGGCCTGGGTCACAACGAGGGTGACACCGCTGATTACTGATGAGAATTAATTGCTTGTTTTCTCCAGGAAAATGTTTCTTCCCCGCGCTGAATGGAAATTAAATTAATTCTCGCCATCTCTGCAGGAAGCAAAGAGAAACATCCGTGTCAGGAGAGGTGAGACCAGCAGGTTCCCAGGATTCCCGACCCCTTCTCCGGGGCCAAACTTGGGCAAATAATGGATAAAATAGGCAGGAGCAGAGTTCAGAGCCTGTTTTCTTTATACAGGAAAGGGTCTGAGAAGTATCACGGAATTTTGGGATGGTTTGGGTGGGAAGGGCCTTAAATCCCATCCAGTGCCACCCCTGCCATGGGCAGGGACACCTCCCACTATCCCAGGGTGCTCCAAGCCCCTTCCAACCTTGGACAGTTCCAGGGATGGGGAATCCACAGCTTCTCTGAACAAGGAGCTGTTACAAACCTTCCCTCTCACATTTTGCCCAGAAATCCTTTAAACTTCCCTGACAAGTGTTCACATTCCCGTGAAAAGCTGCAGCTCCAACAAATCGATACCTTTTGAACAACAACAACAACAACAACAAAAAAGCCTGGAAAATTCATACTTAGCTCTGCTGCCCCGGGGCCTTGTTCCTGACTGGGATATTCCAGCGTGGGATCGTGGCTCTGCCTGGCACCAAAATGAACAGGGAGATCCCAAATATTAAGGATGTTTTGGGGTTTTTTTTGAGGTTTTCAGGTGCTGAACACTTTTTGGTTTGCCTTGTGCCTCAAGCTCAGTGCTTTTGTGCCCTGTTTTAAATCCTTTTGTGCCCTGTTTGAACTCCATCAGATTTCCATGAGTTGCACCTAAAACGAGCGTTTGACCCCGAATCTCCTCCGGGCTGGTGAATTTTGGGATTTTGTGCCTCTGAAGGCAGAGATTTCTGTGGCATGCACACAAATATGAATATCCATGAAAATTTCTATAACTATTTCTATGACTATTTTTTCCATTTGCTTCTTAAATCTTCCTAGGTTTTGGGTTTTTTTCCCCCAAAGGTACTTTTTGTGAAACTCGCTTCTCACGTCCAAATAATTCCTCTTAGTTTGAAGCAAACACTTTATTTTCCGAGCAGGATCCGCTCAGGGATTCAGCCTATTGATTCCTTTCAAACAACCTCGCTCCGGAGCAGCTTTATCCTTTTTGTTCATTTTTTATGGGTAATGAAAAACAGTTTAATTTCATTATGCTCATCAGATAAGGCTGGAAAACTCGCGGAGGTTCAAAAGAAAGTCCTGAATAGATTGGGAGGCTCAGCCTGCCTCGGGAGAGCCGTGTGTTTTCCAGGCTCCTGAATCCTGGCACATCCAGCCCTCCCCCAATGTTTATTTAATGCAGCCAGGGAATGCATCCTGGGCCGTGTTTTATGGTGCCAAGGGGGAATTGGGTTGGAGGAGGAACATTCCGGAGTGAGTTATCCCGTGCTGGTTCCCGCTCCCGTGGATTCTGGCCATGCCACCATCTAAATAATGCAGGAATTATTTAATTCCTCTGATTTTCCTCTGATTTTCCTCTGCTTCCAGGGAATGTGTGTGTATGGCACGCATGGCTTTTCCTGGAGGATTCCTGGCTGGAGCAGGGAGGATGGATCCCTGGGGAACATCACATCCTCTGTAGGGGCTCTAAATATCCTGATTTTTCAGCACCTGCCTCCTCCAGTTGGGTTACAAATCCCAGCCATTGCTGGGGTCGGATCTGCCTGCTCATGGGGAACATTTCAATCCAGGAAAATTGTATTTTTCCAGCTCTGACTTGGAAACCCTGGAACTCGAAGCTGGCGGATTTTCTTGCATATAAACCCCCCCTACAGAACCTCAGAAAGGTTCTTGCCTCTTTTTGTGCTCTCAGGTGTCGCATTTATTGATCATTTATGGAGAAAAGAGAATTTCCAGCTGATCACATCGCCGTGTTCATGGTTTATTTTGGGGAATTAACTCCGGGTTTTGGCAGTGTTTGTAGTGATGTGTGTGGGGTCGCTGGAAAGATGGGAAGTTCCTCCCAGTCAGGTGAAAGGCAATAGGGGAAATATTGTGCCCAGAGAGCTGGGATAAATCCTGGAGTATCCGTAGGTTTTAATATTTAAAACTGTCCTGCTCTGCATCCCTTTCTCCCGCTGCTGGGACGTGGTGCTGATCATGGAATGTTTTATTTCGTGTGGCTCAATGAGATGGGTTTTTACAGCTCTGATCCGGGCACATGGAAATTCCTGAGGATTTTCTGGGACACACCAGGCTCGGAACACCAGGAAAGAGATAAAGAAGCCAATTTTTTTTTGTAGGAAAAGATCTCAAGTGGCTGCTGCCACTGGGGTGCCTCGCTGGGGAGAGGAAAGAGAATTTCCCTGGATTTCCTCCACATCTCGGGTTTGTGCAAAGCTAAAAAAGTCCTGCTCTGCCTTGCTTTGGTCATGGATTCCAACCTGGAATTTTTTAAGGCTTTATTGAGGTGGAGCTGCCCTGTCCTCGGTGCTGAAGGAGGAATTTTACCTCGAAGTTGAGTGAATTTCCAGCAGGGAATGATTGTTTTGGGGAGTGGTTTCCTTAGGATTCTCCATGGGAATCACCTGGGAATTACAGGAGTGCTGCTTCTTTTTCTCCCACCCCTGTTGGTGATGATCAACCCGGTCACTCCTATCCAAGGGGGAAATATGGCAGGAATTGGATGAGGGGTTGGAAATTCAGGCCTGATTTGGGGACGCCTTCAGTGATTTGCACATGGATGGAGTGAGAGACACAAACCCCCTGGCCCAGGAGCTGAATCTCTGTGAAAATGTTGGATCTGGAGTTATGGATGAGAACTGGAATACTGATCAAAGCTGGGGTTCAGGGAAGAGGAGATTGGGTCTCATTCCCAGGATTTCTGTGTGTCCCTCATCCATGGAATGAGATGGACCAGGACCACGTGTATCTTCTCCCTGGAAAAACTTGTCCCCATCGAGGTAAATTCAGGGAAAGCCAACTTGACTTCAACGCTAGAGGCAAAAAGCCTGGAAAAGGAAGGGAATTTTCCTTGGAATTTCATGCTTCCCACTCATAAAGGTCTTTAAAAGCAGTGCACAGCAAATAAAAGTTATTTAATTAATTATTAATTAATTATTTAATATTAATTTTTGTGTTAGACAGGGGGAAACAAATCCAGAACAGCTATTATTGCTAAATTATTTAATTTGTGCTAATGAAAACAAAGAGGGTTTTAANTTGAACAACAACAACAACAACAACAAAAAAGCCTGGAAAATTCACACTTAGCTCTGCTGCCCCGGGGCCTTGTTCCTGACTGGGATATTCCAGCGTGGGATCGTGGCTCTGCCTGGCACCAAAATGAACAGGGAGATCCCAAATATTAAGGATGTTTTGGGGTTTTTTTTGAGGTTTTCAGGTGCTGAACACTTTTTGGTTTGCCTTGTGCCTCAAGCTCAGTGCTTTTGTGCCCTATTTTAAATCCTTTCGTGCCCTGTTTGAACTCCATCAGATTTCCATGAGTTGCACCTAAAACGAGCGTTTGACCCCGAATCTCCTCCGGGCTGGTGAATTTTGGGATTTTGTGCCTCTGAAGGCAGAGATTTCTGTGGCATGCACACAAATATGAATATCCATGAAAATTTCTATAACTATTTCTATGACTATTTTTTCCATTTGCTTCTTAAATCTTCCTAGGTTTTGGGTTTTTTTCCCCCAAAGGTACTTTTTGTGAAACTCGCTTCTCACGTCCAAATAATTCCTCTTAGTTTGAAGCAAACACTTTATTTTCCGAGCAGGATCCGCTCAGGGATTCAGCCTATTGATTCCTTTCAAACAACCTCGCTCCGGAGCAGCTTTATCCTTTTTGTTCATTTTTTATGGGTAATGAAAAACAGTTTAATTTCATTATGCTCATCAGATAAGGCTGGAAAACTCGCGGAGGTTCAAAAGAAAGTCCTGAATAGATTGGGAGGCTCAGCCTGCCTCGGGAGAGCCGTGTGTTTTCCAGGCTCCTGAATCCTGGCACATCCAGCCCTCCCCCAATGTTTATTTAATGCAGCCAGGGAATGCATCCTGGGCCGTGTTTTATGGTGCCAAGGGGGAATTGGGTTGGAGGAGGAACATTCCGGAGTGAGTTATCCCGTGCTGGTTCCCGCTCCCGTGGATTCTGGCCATGCCACCATCTAAATAATGCAGGAATTATTTAATTCCTCTGATTTTCCTCTGATTTTCCTCTGCTTCCAGGGAATGTGTGTGTATGGCACGCATGGCTTTTCCTGGAGGATTCCTGGCTGGAGCAGGGAGGATGGATCCCTGGGGAACATCACATCCTCTGTAGGGGCTCTAAATATCCTGATTTTTCAGCACCTGCCTCCTCCAGTTGGGTTACAAATCCCAGCCATTGCTGGGGTCGGATCTGCCTGCTCATGGGGAACATTTCAATCCAGGAAAATTGTATTTTTCCAGCTCTGACTTGGAAACCCTGGAACTCGAAGCTGGCGGATTTTCTTGCATATAAATCCCCCCTACAGAACCTCAGAAAGGTTCTTGCCTCTTTTTGTGCTCTCAGGTGTCGCATTTATTGATCATTTATGGAGAAAAGAGAATTTCCAGCTGATCACATCGCCGTGTTCATGGTTTATTTTGGGGAATTAACTCCGGGTTTTGGCAGTGTTTGTAGTGATGTGTGTGGGGTCGCTGGAAAGATGGGAAGTTCCTCCCAGTCAGGTGAAAGGCAATAGGGGAAATATTGTGCCCAGAGAGCTGGGATAAATCCTGGAGTATCCGTAGGTTTTAATATTTAAAACTGTCCTGCTCTGCATCCCTTTCTCCCGCTGCTGGGACGTGGTGCTGATCATGGAATGTTTTATTTCGTGTGGCTCAATGAGATGGGTTTTTACAGCTCTGATCCGGGCACATGGAAATTCCTGAGGATTTTCTGGGACACACCAGGCTCGGAACACCAGGAAAGAGATAAAGAAGCCAATTTTTTTTTGTAGGAAAAGATCTCAAGTGGCTGCTGCCACTGGGGTGCCTCGCTGGGGAGAGGAAAGAGAATTTCCCTGGATTTCCTCCACATCTCGGGTTTGTGCAAAGCTAAAAAAGTCCTGCTCTGCCTTGCTTTGGTCATGGATTCCAACCTGGAATTTTTTAAGGCTTTATTGAGGTGGAGCTGCCCTGTCCTCGGTGCTGAAGGAGGAATTTTACCTCGAAGTTGAGTGAATTTCCAGCAGGGAATGATTGTTTTGGGGAGTGGTTTCCTTAGGATTCTCCATGGGAATCACCTGGGAATTACAGGAGTGCTGCTTCTTTTTCTCCCACCCCTGTTGGTGATGATCAACCCGGTCACTCCTATCCAAGGGGGAAATATGGCAGGAATTGGATGAGGGGTTGGAAATTCAGGCCTGATTTGGGGACGCCTTCAGTGATTTGCACATGGATGGAGTGAGAGACACAAACCCCCTGGCCCAGGAGCTGAATCTCTGTGAAAATGTTGGATCTGGAGTTATGGATGAGAACTGGAATACTGATCAAAGCTGGGGTTCAGGGAAGAGGAGATTGGGTCTCATTCCCAGGATTTCTGTGTGTCCCTCATCCATGGAATGAGATGGACCAGGACCACGTGTATCTTCTCCCTGGAAAAACTTGTCCCCATCGAGGTAAATTCAGGGAAAGCCAACTTGACTTCAACGCTAGAGGCAAAAAGCCTGGAAAAGGAAGGGAATTTTCCTTGGAATTTCATGCTTCCCACTCATAAAGGTCTTTAAAAGCAGTGCACAGCAAATAAAAGTTATTTAATTAATTATTAATTAATTATTTAATATTAATTTTTGTGTTAGACAGGGGGAAACAAATCCAGAACAGCTATTATTGCTAAATTATTTAATTTGTGCTAATGAAAACAAAGAGGGTTTTAACACCGTGAATAAATCAGAGAAACAAGGAGCTCTTTAATGATAAAGTGAAGTTGGATTTCTCTTTTTGGACAACACTGTGTGGTTTAAAGGAGATTCATTTCTGTAGAGGTATGGAAAGAATGATAGGGAATATCTGGGGAGGGGGGGGGGAAAATCCCAAAAATCAAAGCTGAGGAATGTTTGGAGTAATAAAAAGAGTGGGAAATTGTCTTGCCTTGTGTACAGAACGTGTGGCACTGGTGAAATGTGAGCTGGAGTGAGCCCTTCCCTTCCCAGCTTGAATAATCCTCATTTTCAGGAGATGTCACAAAGTTATTTCAGAGTTAGCAGGGCAAAAAAATGCCTGAGAGGTCAGTCCTTGGGAATTGTTATTTATTAAAAAAAAAGTGGCTTTAGAGCTTAGTAAGGAATGCATAAAACTTGGTGAATTATTACCTTTCCACGCCCGAACCTGCAATATTTTATTGAGATTAACTGAATAAAATGGGTTCAGGTTGCTGAGTCAGATATTGCTTCCCGTGGTTATTATAATGTTTCCATGAGAAATCCAGCAGTAAAACAACATTTGCAGCTTTGAGGGGAAAAGGGGCTTTTTGGGAAGCAGAGGAAGCTCAGGCAGAGCAGTTTGTGCCCTGTTCCCTCCCCACATAGGGATTTTGGGGTTAAATTCCCTTGTTAGGGGTTCATGACTTGGGATAAAAATTCACTTTATTTCGGCTTTCATCTTTTATTTGCCTGGGGGTTAAGGAATATGGCAATTCCCAACTTTTTGGTGTAAGGACAGGTGAGCACAAGAGTTCACCAAGGACAAAACCAGGGGCCAGATCTCCCTTTGGGAGGTTTGCAGACTATGGCAGAAAATAATAAAGGCAAGTAGGAAAATACTTTTGTTCTGCTTTATTTGCAGATATCGAGTGTTAACATTAATTTCCATTTTTTATAAAGTGTGGAGATGCCGTGTTCCACGAATTCCTCCTTCCAGCGTGGATTTAAGGCATCTTGCTGGTTCTTTGTTTGTGTTTATAACTCAGAGAGGCAGAATTTGTTCATTTTCTCTCCTTTTTGGCCATTTGTGTGTGTGTCCATCTGCGAGCGCTTGGAAGGGCCTTTGGAATCTCCAGCCGGTCCTGGGATGAAATTCAGTGGCTCCCAAAGCGTTGTAATCCCTGCAGAAAATATCCTGCCCCGTGTATGATCCCGTGGCACATGGACATCGTTTCTTTATCATACAGCACTTGGAGCTGCAGGATTATTTCTTATTTTGATTCCAATTCTCTCAATGCCGCATTTTCAGTTCATTGGACACGGTTTTCATTTTTTAATTGGAATTCTCAGTGGCAAACTTCAAGCAAAATATGAACAAAGGGACTTTTCCCAACCCCATCCCGCAGGCTCTGAACGGGGACAGGTTCTGCTGCCTCCCCAACGTGTCCTGCTGGAGATGAGGGGATGGAAACGATCCCAGTTGTTCCAGTCGTGGAATCATGGGATGGTTTGGGTTGGGAACGACCTCAAAGCCCATCCAGTGCCACCCCTGCCATGGGCAGGAGCACCTTCCACTATCCCAGGGTGCTCCAACCTGGCCTTGGACACTTCCAGGGATGGCGCAGCCACAGCTTCTCTGGGAATTCCATCCCAGCCCCTCCCCACCCTCCCAGGGAGGAATTCCTTCCCAATATCCCATCTATCCCTGCTCTCTGGCAGTGGGAAGCCATTCCCTGTGTCCTGTCCCTTTCCGCCATATAAATTACTCATCCAGTCACTTTTTTATTCTGTTTATTTCTGATATTTGGGTTTCTTGTTGTGCTTTAACTCACCCTGGACCTTGTTTATCCCACAATTTTCTGGGAGATCTCAGATAACGGAGTTAAACTGAGGTTTAATGGCAGCTGAGAGCCCAAATCCCATGGGCACCAATAACGCTGCCCCTTGGAATTTTAATGATTTGTAAGGACTCCACCCCACGGCCCTGGAGGAGGGAAGTGCCCAAGGACTCCACCGGGCTTTGGGAAAGGCCTGGAATCTGCAGTTCCTGGAAGTTTTGCAGCAATCCGTGCCCAGGTTTAACTGGGAGCAGCGTTTGATGGCGCTGGACATGTTTATGTCGCTCTAAAACCCATCCAGCTAAATATAAAATTCCATAATCCATAACACACAAGCGTAGGAGGCAGGTTTGGGGTTTTTCCTGTTTAGCTGGGGTTTCTTATTTCTTTTTTTATATATATTTGATTAGTTAAGTCTGTCTCGGGAACAACTCTATGTGGGAGCCGAGATTCAGCATTTTCCATTCCAATGATAAATCTTCGGAGCCATCTGGGAGATTTTCTTTTTTTTTTTTTTTTGATTAAACAGTGCTTGAGCAGAANCAAAAAAAAAAAAAAAAAAAGAGTTTTGTCCCAAAAACGAGCACACATCGGGAGAGAGAAATGAAGAGTTGCCCAAAGCTCCAGATCCTTGTGTGATTTCCCATTCAGCACCACGCTGAGAGAGGGATTACGGGAATGGCACCGGGAGAGGCGCCTGGAAATGGGAAAAATAATATTGGTGCTTCATCTTGCCGTGGGACAACGGTCTCCTCCGGTGACATTTGGCATAAAAACAGCATAAAATTTCCAATGTTCTCGCTCCCAGGCAGCTGAGTCAGACGAAACCGAGAGCTGGATGCTGAATCATGGCTGGGAGATGGGGAATTTCACATCTCAGGGAGTCACCAGGCAAAGCTTTTCCCTCCACCCGACACTAAATCGTTCTTGTTTCCCTTATTCCGGAGTTGGTCTCTATCCATCATCGTATTCCCAATCTCTGATAGCAAATCCTGTGTATCACACACCACATCTTGGGGGGGGGGTTATCTTTTTTAGCATCAAAGGGACTAAAAAGTCTTTTAAAACACTCAAAATGGGGAAAACAGCCAAAATCCTTGAGAACAGAGTGTAGGGCCCAAAAGAAACTCCTGGGATGGGGAGGAGGTGCCCTGGTTTCCTGTGGCTGCCTCAGATCCCTCAATATCGTGATGAAATTGAGTTTTTGTCTCTTCAGCCACGCGGCTCCTTTGTCCTCTGTAATCAGCATTTATTCTGCTCCTTCGCCCTCGGACGCCGGCAAATCCTGACACGGCCTGGAAGAGTCCCAGGATAAATCTGCTGGGAAAGGTCACACAGAATACGAGCCTGGAGTGAGCCAAGGGTACAAATCTCTCCACAATTCCACCACAGAGGGGGAAGTGACATTGAGGTGGACCTGGAAGAGCAAAAATTCCTCAAAAGCAGAGAAGCATTGGATACAGGATGGAATAACTGATGTTTATGGGAAGGTTTAGTTGGAGACATCCCCCAGCCAGCCCCAAAAAATGGAATAATTCCCAATTCTCCCTTCCAAGAGCACTTTCCTTATGTAACAGGGCCTGTTTGAGCTGTGCTTTGAGCAGGGTTTTGCCGTCAAATCTCATTTATCCCGGCACACGCAGACAGGGAACGTCTTCCCTGGGTTTCAGCCCAGTGCGTTTGCACACTCGGGATGAGACAGGGGAACGGCTCCGCTGGAGATCCAGCGGAGCACGGAGCATATGGATGTGTCACAGTGGGACCCGGAGCGTGCTCGTGACATCCCACAAGTCCTGAGTCCTCTGTTAGCTGATAAAACAGATTTCTGCAGCTCTAGGACTGCAGAACTAGAACTTTTTTTTCCTCTAAAAATCTCTCTTTTTTTTAAAGTTTTGATTTCCCTCTGTTTAAAATTAAGGAAGTAAATAATAAATTCAAACTTTGCCGCGTGGCACTTTGCTTGAAGTGGAGAATGTGAGGTGAGTTGGGCACTCCAGGGACAAACACAACTCCTGGGGTGAGGATTTTGCCATCGTTTGTCTCTCAAGTCCTAACTCGTCATTCCAGCTTCTCTTCCCCTGTAAAACCTGTTTGTAACAACTTTGTCTGGGTTATATTCCGGAATTTTATTGAAATTGGATTTCTTATATCTACCAACTTGATTAGAAACAGGCCCTGGTGTCCATACTGCTCAAAACTCCCTAAAAGAAGAATTTGAAATATATCCTCCCCCTAATTAAATAAAACCAATTCTTGAACACTTATCTTACCAAATAGAATTCAGGATGCAGACTTTGATCCCGATTCGTGTTCTTTTAAGACGATTTCAATCAGACAAACCTCTCGATGTTGCAGCTGCTGTTTTGGTGGTGATTCTCGTGTCCATCCAAATGAGAAAGAGAAGGCTCTGACAGGGAGGAATCTTTTTATTGCTCACAGAAACCACGTGGAATTAAGTCTCGGTATAAAACAAACATGGGCAGGGCAGAACAGAAAATATCCTGGTTAAATGTGAGTTCTGCATGGAAAACCAGCCTGAAAAAAGATTTATTTTGTGCTGGGTGTGGAGCCGGGCTGGGAGAGGCTCAGGGAAGAACAACATTTGCTGAATTAAGGGAATTCACCCATTTTCCTCCCCACTGGGAGATGCCACCTCGTGCTCTTTGTGCTCCAAAATGCTGGAAGGGCACTGGGGACCTCTTGGTAAGGATGCCAAGGTCTGGCACTTCCACTGGGAGAGCATCCAAAGGGATCCAAGCCTGGAAATCTGCGCCTCTCAACTCCCCTTGTGCGGAGTGAGCAGCCTGTGATGATAAATGTTATTTACAGGGAGATGGATTTCTATCATTTTATTGCAAATCCACTTTTCCGAAAGCCAAGCCTTCGGGAGGGGTTTATCTCACTCCTTCCCCCCAAGGAGCTTTTCCAAAGGACATTTCTGCCTTTTCCTCCACGGGCCAGCCCTTCCCGCTTCAAAACCTTTTGGAATTGCAGCGCTCACACCGCCGCAGTTTGTGAGATTATTCCCTCGGCTGAACTTCCTGTTGCTGCAAAATTTAATTAATTTCCAGAGGTCGTGATTTATGAGGTTAATAATTCAAGTTGGAAGTTCTCAAAAATGCTTTATTTCCCTATTCTCAAGGAGTTCTCCTTCCCGGGGAGGCTCCTTTTTTTTTTATTTAGAAGAGACTCCGGAGCCGTGGGTGATTTGTCTCCACTTTGTGAGCAGGTTTTTAATGGGAATTTTGCTTCGGAAAAACAAATTTGAAGTTGGAATTGACTTCTCAGGACCATGATGGAGGCGAGCCAAGCACAGGGTGGTTCATAACTCACCACCTCAGCCTTGTCTCCTGAAATGTGTTACACCAGCAAAGGATCTGTGGGATTTGAGCTTGGAGAGCTTTGGGATTGTGGAAATGTCTGAAACTGCAGGATTTTTGATGGGTTTGGCACGATGGATTTGGGTCTTTCCAGAGCTGACTCGTTCCCTCTCCAGGGCTCAGCCTGGTGCTGGTGAAATGCCAGCACTGGGGGGCATGGACGGGATTAATTGGCAAAAATTCCCAGTTCCCTGCAGTGCTGGGGACCTGCCTTTCACCGTGCTCAAGTGCACGGAGTCCAGGCAGCTCCAGTCTGGTTTTAGTCCAAAGTTTCAGATCTTTGGATCTAAAACCCTCCATAGGAAGCACTTAAACTTCGTTTGGTTCTGAGGGTAATAATCCTTCAATAGCCAAGGAGAGTCTGGAGAGAACAGCCTGGAAAACTCTGCTCAGTGATCTGAAATCCTTTATTTTTTAGGGAGTGACTTAAATTGTTCCTGGAATTAATGATGGATTAAGGTAGGTGCCCTTCATCCTGTGTCACAGCAGCTCCCTGGCACTGCAGGGGCCACTGAACTGGGGGCGTGGGCAACAAAAGGGTCCTTGAGTGGGAAGGATGGCTCAGAATTCCCTGTCCTGGGTGCTGCCAGCTGGGAGAGCCTCCCCTGGCTGAGCTCAGGGCACACCCAAATGTCCTTGGCTGTCTCCGTTCCCTCTCTCCATCATCTCCTGCACCGTCTCCTGGGGCTGCCCCATCCCTGGAAGTGCCCAAGGCGAGGTTGGATGGGGCTTGGAGCAACCTGGGATAGTGGGAGGTGTCCCTGCCCATGGCAGGGCTGGGAATGAGTTGATCTTTGATGTCCCTTCCCACCCAAACCATTCCATGATTCTCCAATCAGCCAACAATACCAAAAATATTGATTTACCAGAGCTGTGACCCTGAGGATGTGAAGGCAGAGACTGAGCAGCAAACCCAGCTCGGTTCCCCCATTTCTAGAAATTCCATTACATTTACCGGTGGATCAGGAAGCTGCCTCCAGTTTGGACTGGCTATTCCAAGACAGGTTTGGATCAAAGCCGTGACAGGGAAACTTTCACCTCCCAGTTCTAAAATACCTGCTCTGTGTGTCTGTGAGGCACGAGGAACAACTTGTTTGCAACAGAGGCACAGTCAAGAAAATCACTCTCCTAAGGTTCAGGCGCAGCAGCCAATTGATTTCTGAGGGGTTGGGATGAATGGCAGAGGGGAAAAAAAAAAAAATATCTTATTTTTAGTGCTGCTATTTCTGGCTGCAGATTATCGAGACGGTGGAAACGCAGCTCTTTGATTTGGGGATGAGGTGGTTTATGGGAGCTTTAGCAGATCAACGCTTCAAAGCTGGGGCGATTCCACGCGTGCTGCTGGAGCCTCCCGGTTTGAAGGCGGCACGTGAGGAATTCTGCTGGATAGAAATGGGTTTAAATCTCCCAGGAGTAAAAAAAAAAAAAAGAAATATTTGAAGGACTTGTCCCATGTGAGACAGGAACGTTGTAAAAATGGAGTTGAGGATGTCTCTACCTGTCTCCTCCCTTCCAATCCCATTCATCTCCTCAGCCAGGAGTGTCAGTAACCTTGGCAACCCCCTGTTTGTTTTCTCTTTTCTTCTCTGCTCCTGTGACAACCAAAAATGTCCTTTTCTTGTTATTGTTTTTTTTTTGTAGTGATGTAAAAAGCAGAGCCCAAATCACTTCGTGTTAGAGGAGGAAGAGGGAGGACTGAGAGGAAAAAGCTCAGGGTGATTTTTAGTGCAAATTTTATATATTTATAAGTTTAGGAGTGGCTGAGACAGCCTAAATGTGATTGCAGTGTTTTCAACAGGCTTATTTTGTCCATTTGCTGTGTGGGGGGATATTTAATTCCATTCAAAATGCCACTGGAATAAAACCTCGTGCTTAAAAGCCTCATCAGCCAGGACGCTGCTCTGGGCTATCAGAGGGGGTTTTTTTCCCATCAAAAGCCACCCTGGAAGGGAAGTGACCAGTGCAGGAGGTGAAGCTGAGGCCTTTGATGTGCTGGTTACTCTGAAAATCAATTCTCTCCCAACTGGGCTACAAAGCCTTCCCTGCGCCCCCCTCCAGTGCAAAGTTCAGGTGTCAGCTCGTCCTTCAAGCACCAGCAAGGCTCAAAACCTCCAAAGCTGCCTCACAAATGGGAAGTTGGCTCAAAACACCTCCAAAATAAGTTGTTTTCTGGGCAGTTCCTCTGCCAGATAGAGATTTTCCTGCTGTATCCACGCGTATCCTGAGGATTTGGAGTAGGAGCACGGATCTGGTTGCACATCGCAGCGCTTACTCCCTCCTTAGCTACTCCAAGGTAAGAAAATGTGCTGTAAACCTGCAGAAAATCACCCTCGTAGGGTTCAGGCACAACAACCAACGGATTTCAGAGGGGTTGGGATGAATAGCAGAGGAAAAACCTTTATTTTTAGCTATTTCTGGCTGCAGAGTATTGAGGAGTGGGAATGCAGCTCTTCGAGGGTGAGGTGGTTTATGGGACCAGCTCAATGCCAGCCCTAAAACCAGCTCAAATTGCTGTACTAAGGGCAATTAAACCCATTAAGGTCGTATTTTAACTTTGGCTTCGGCCACTTGAGGAATGTTTTGCCTCTTTGCAAGCCGCAGATTCTGAGGGGGAATCACATCCAGGAGTTTTCAGCTGACAGGCAAAGACGGGAATTTCTTCCAGGCACGCCAGAGCTTTGCAGCCTCATACAAAGCCTGAAAGAACACAAGGAATTCTGCATACACACATAAATTTCCCAGGATTTTGGTGTCCCACCACATGTGACCAGGCTCAGCTTTTCCTCTGGTTGCTCCAGCTGCATTTTAAGCTCTTGATCCTTGTTTTTTGGACCAAGATGCTGCCCTTGGAAGCTGCGGATCCTCTGCCGTGTTGCTCCAGCTCTGATCTATGATTTAACTTCCAAAGTCGTGCTCTGCCAAAGGACTTTGATAGAAGGTCAAGCTTGTTGATTATGAAAAAGTAATTGAAATTTGTTTTATTGGGGCAGGGGAAGGAAGGGAAGATGATTTGTATGTATCTGATAATAGAAAACATTACGGTCATTTATTTCAGTTTCTGTAATTGAATTTCAAACCTCTCAAGTTGCGCTGTGGATCCATCCAGCCTGGGAACTTTCTGCAATTCCCCTCGGCCGCTCCCGATCAATTTTAGCGATTGGATGGATTTGTCTTTCCAAGAGTGGATTCCCGGGCTGTGGTTAAAGAGCAGCGGGCGGAGGAGTGGCGCTGCCGGCGAGCAGATAACGCGGGGCAGGCTTCTCACCGCTGCTGCCAGAGCTTGCCTGGGGCACGGGGAAACCGTTCCCTGCCTCTGGAATGGGCTGGGAGGGGCAAGAGGGGTGTCCTGGGATTTCTAATGCATCATTTCCTTTTTATTCTGTGTATATTATATAGACACAGATTATATATTTTATATATATATATAATATATATATGTGTGTGTATATTATATATATTAATACATATTTACTGAATATATTCTATATATTATATATATATCTGTGTACATTAGATATATATTNTATTTACTGAATATATTCTATATATTATATATATGCCTGTGTATATTATAGATATATTTGTGTATATTTACTGAATATATTCTATATATATTTGTATATATTTACTGAATATATTCTATATATTATATATATGTCTGTGTATATTATATATCTATTTGTGTATATTTACTGAATATATTCTATATATTATATATATATATCTGTGTATATTTACTGAAACTCAGGACACTTTAATCTACAGGATGAAAGGTGAAACAAGGAAGGTTGGTCAGTTTGGGATTTGGGATCCAGGGGGATCTGCAGGGCTTTATTTTGCGTTCTTCACCTCGAGGGGAGGCAGGGAAAGCACCAGTCCCGAGCAGGAGGAGCTCACCTGGGCTGCCAACATCCACCTGAGCGTTCCCTACAACTCTGTGCACATCCCAGACGGAGAGGAAGGACGGGGAGAGGATGGCAGGCACCACTTTGGTGAGGGAATTCCATGTCTTTCTGAGCATCCCAGAGCTCACCTCCCCGCAGGGAATTTCAGGCTCCTCTCCCCGCTGCCCTTTGCTTTGGCACTGCTCATCCCCGAGCAGCTCGAAACGTTGACGTTGGCGACGTCTGCCTGGTTCTCCCCTCCCTTAAAACAAACCAATTATCCAGGCCTGACAGGAATAGAAACAGAAGGTGGTAATTCCTGGCACTCTTTAATTGCCTCCCAGAGAGGATAAAGCACTTCCTTAAAAAGTTCCCGTCTTCATCTGCGCTGTTGAAATAAAGCCTTTTGAGGATAACTTGAAAGGACGGATGAAGAGCCCTGGTTTGCCAAGGGAAGCCAGGCCTAAATGAGCTCCTGCCTCCGACAAACCTCACCTATCATTAGGAATTCTCTCTGTCCCAGGAAATGGGGTGGGAATTAACGCAGGGCTGCCGGAGAAGGAGCAGAATTTGGGCAGCTGGGCTTTCGGGAGCCTTTAGAAAGCAGGAAAGAAGGTTCAAGAGGCGGGGAGCAGGCGTGGGGTGTGGGTTGTCCCACAGGTGCCCCGCTATCTTCCCGTGGGATCTCGGGTTGAGGATTTTGGATGTCCCAGAATTCATCCCTCAAATCCATGTGACAGTGTGTCATTATCCAGGATTTACACTGGGGGCTGATTTCTTTATGTTATCTCTGGAATCAGGAATATCCCTGTCCCTCTTTCCAGCCCCTTGTGCTTGGGAAGCTCATCCTGCCCTGCACTGACATTAGAGGGGTCAGGGCATGTTCCAGTTCAGGGTTTTTTGGGATACAACCTCCCTGCCCTGCCCTGTGGGAAGCAAACGAGTGGCTGCGGCCAAAATATATCCCATGTAATCCCAGAGCGTTGCTTTCCCCACGGAAAACAGCCCAGGGACAGCCGCACCCAGAGATAAGGAGGTGATAAGGGAGATGCAGAGCGCGGTGATCAGAGCCCAGCCCAGGCTGAAACTGCTGCATTCCCACGTTTATAAAAACCTGGAAGTGAATTTTCCCACCTGTCCAGCCAGCCCTGGAGCCTTGCAGCTCCTTGTGTCATTCCCCACGGGAGTTCAGAGCTGGAAAACGGGATAAAAGTGAGCTGTGTTATTTCCCGGAGCTGCCGGCATCTCTGGGGGTGCCAGGGAAATTCCTGCACTTCGTGAAGTTCCTGCTTGGGAATTTCAGCCGTGCAGGTGGAATGGCTTCAAAACACAGAGCAGCAAAATGCTCTTTGTTGTTCCACTGTCACTCGTGTCCCACCTGCGGTCCTGATTCCCAGCTGAAGGGATGAAGATCCTGGTTTTCTGCGGATAAATCCGATCTTTTGGGTTCTTCTGGGCCTTTTACTTGACTAAATCCTGGATAATCCTGGTTCATCTGTGTGTTTTCTCCTCTCTTTGTCCCGTCTCCCTTCTCTCCTTTGTCTTTCTCTTTGTGTCCATGAAAATTGGGAAGCCCTGGGTGCCTCCAAACCCTCTTTGATCCGTCGCACAGGTGCTTTTTAACTGGAAAAAAAATATTTCCAGCCCAAAAGGAAAACAGGAGTTGAAGGCAGCTCTAACGAGAGCACGCGGAGAACATTCCCTCGGGGCTGTTCTTGGGGATGTTTGGTGATCCCTCCTTTTACGATGTGGAACACAAGCTGGGAAAATGGTGTTGGAAAGGCTCGTGCTGTCGACGGAGCACACGGGAGCGGAGGAGGGCCGGGAATGGGGGGGAAGCAAACGAGTTTTGCTGTGTAATTGAATTCCTGTCAGGAATTTTTCCAGCGTAGAAATGCCTTAAAAAAAAATAATTAAGGCATCCTCCTGCAGCTGCCAGACGGATTTTTCTAGGAATAGGATGCGCTCCTGCTCAGAAGTGTGGAGACCCCACAGCCTTGCTCCTGGAATTTGTGCTCCTCATGAAGAGGAATCCCACGTTATTTTTTGTTATTTCGAGCAAAGATATTTATATAGTCATAATACATAATATTATATAAAATAATGCATATAATAGCTATAATAAATTTTTATAATAGCATATTATAATTATAGTATAATTATACCAAATTATAATAATTACTATGAAGAGTATAATGTATCATAGTATTATATGATGTAATGATGTAGTAATATAACATTATTTTAGTATTATTACGATATAATATTGTCATATAATGTCACATATTATAATATAATACAAAGTATCTATTATATTTATAATATTTATAATACTTCTCACCTGCTATGATAAGATTTATTCATTTTCCCAGCCGTTTCTGAGCAAGTTGAACAAAGTTGGGTTCAGAAAATGGATTAGCAGAGATCCCACAAGCAGGAGCAGAGAACCACCCAAGTGGTTTTCTACCTTCAGCCTCTGTGAAATTATTTCAGTATCAGATTTACAGACAAATAATGTTTGATCAGTGTATGGACCAGAGGGAACTTACACTTTTGTGAATATTTGGGGTTTTTTCTCAATTCCAGGTGGTTTTGTTAACTCATTTGTTGTGAGATGGCACTGAAGGGTTTGCAGCGTGGTGGCTTCACCCAACACTTGCCAAAACAAAACTATTTCTATTTTATTATTTATTATTTTAATTTCTGTGTTATTTTCTGCTAACAACGAGCAGAAAGTGTCTTTTGGTAATGAAATAATGAAACCAGAGCTTATTTATGGCTTCCCAGGCCTTTCACTGGAGAATCCACCCTTCCATCCACTGCTGGATTCCCAGGGAAAGGCACCTGGTGGAGCTGAGCTTTGAGAACTCCTGTGCAGCTGCAAGGAAATCAGTCATGGAATCATGGAATCATGGAATCATGGAATCATGAAATGGTTTGGGTTGGAGAGACATTAAAAATTACCATGTGCCACGGGCAGAGACACCTTCCCTAGCCCAGGTTATGGATTTCAGCTCACAGGGATCCCAAACCAGCCACGTGCTAGGAGCCTCTTGCAAGGAAAACCCCAAAAAACCCTCAAATGCCTGAATTTTCTTGGCATCAACCTGGAAACCCAGCTCAGGTTTGATCCTCGTGGGAGCTTCCCAGCAGCTGCACCAGAGGGACACAGGGTTTGGGGTTTGGGGTCTGTTTTCCTCTGGACAAACAAAGGACAATGCAGCTTCCAGGGTTTAGGGAAACCTTTCTTAACCTGCAGGATGGGAACAGAAAGAATTCCTGTTCGAGAGGAAAGGAGCCAGCACTGTCTGGGAGCTGGGAGGGGTTCTGGGATTTCTGAGAGGAGCCTTTTAAGGATCTGAGCTGGGGCACTGGAATATGGGTAGGATACAAATCCCTGAGCTTTTTCTTCTTTCTTCCTGCGTGATCCCACTACTTAATTTACCTCTGTCCCCCCACTGAATTGAGATCTGCCCCGCTGGGAACTGGTATTTTGAAACAGTTCCCGTCCCAAATGACAGTGAATAATCAGAATTTGCTGTAAAGTAGCACAAGGCGGGTACAAGGAGCAGAACTGAACCAGTTTCACAAAAAAACTTGCACAACTGTTCATTGAACTGGTGGCAAAATCCGTCCATTGGAGCGAGGAGGTTTTATTTTGGTTTTGGTTCCGCATTGTGTGGCAGATTCCAGAGAAACTGGAATTTTTTTAGCCGATGGAAATAGTGCAAAAATTTTTTTAAACAGTGGTTCAGCACGAGGGCTGAGATCCCGGGTTCTCCTTTAGGGAATATCCTGAGAATACCCAAGGGATGCGTCCAGCAGCAGGACAGGAGGGGGAGCTCCCAGTGCAGCGAGGAGCAGATCCCTGCGTGCTTCTGGATGAGGAAAATCCGTGTCCAGCCTGTCCCTGCGACTCCTCAAAGCCCCCAGTGCCCTGGATTTGACCTGGTCCCCCAAAGGCTGAAAGGCTCCATCCCTCCCTGCCCATCCCCACGGGATGCGGCCGCTCCCGACAAGGATTTGTACCAAATCCTGCCCCGCGGGCAGCAGCCTTTGCTTCCCTTCCCCTGACCGTGGACGGCAACTGAAAGATTTCCCTTTCTTTCCACTCTCCCGCGCCCATCGCACCCTTTCCTTCCTCCTGCCATCTAAATCCAGCTAAATCTTCCAAAAGGACATTGAGAACCGGGAGATTTCGAACAGTGTCCAGCCAGAAGAGAAGAAAACAAGGTGGATGTTCACATTCCAAGGTTTTTTATCACCCAATTCCTTGATAGATGGAGACGTCCTGACCTTAATCTGCCTTTTTGAAGGAAAAATCAAAATGCACCTGCCCAAAAATGCAAATACCCTCGAGCAGGGCACTTTCCTGTTGGTTCTTACCCTGACCCACCCCTGCTGCTGGATCACCACTCCCTGCTCGGCTCTTCCTGGCATTCCCAGCTTTACCTTCTTTTCTTTTGTTTTAAAATCCTTATTGACTTCAGTGGGATTTCTCCCAGAGCCACATCCACGAGGATTTTCCACCCTCTGGCCCGAGTCCTGCTGCCCTTCAATTCACACCCACTCCATGCCCCGGGGGTGCAGCAGCTCCAGGATCTCCCTGCGCGATTCCCGCCGGGAGTTTTCATATTTTTGCGGCAGGGATGCGCTGTCTGCTCAGCGTTCCCGTGGATTTGAGGAGAACCTGGAGCACAAGGGCAGAACGTGGCTGTGCTGCTGCTGCTGCTCCTGAGATTTGTCACGTCCCTCTGCTCGCTGGCAGTTTCTGAGGGGGTTGAAACAACAGAGACAAGGCAATCAGCAGCAGAGTGTTAATTAATGCAAATGCACGTGTCTGCTCCCAGTTCATCCTCCAAGATCCCTCTGGTTTCTCCTGTAACTCTCCTCTTGTGTGTTTTCCAAATTTTACGACCTCCTAGGAGCCACTATTCCTTAAAACAGGATTTAAATCGCTGTATTGCCCTTGTCTTTTATTTTCCTAAATGTTATTGTAAAAAAAAAAAATAATCACAGCAAAAATTAGAGTCCTATCAGGCAACTCCCAGGATTTCTTTTGGAATGTTCAGACAGAGGGAATGTCCTAATGTGTGCAAAGACTCTGTGTCATTGTCCTATTGATTGTGGGTTCTCTGCCACGCTCGGAGCAGCTCGGGAGGGGTGGATGACACTTCCAGGAGGGGCTGCTGATCTAAGGGATTTATTTTGGTCTTGGCAGCCCAGCCTGGAATAATTTACGGGAGTGATTTTGGAACTTGGAGCTGTCCTCACTTTCCCATCCGTGGCGTTTATTTGTGGGTGACTGAAACCAGGGAAGGGCAGCTCCTGATCCCCCCAAAGATCACTGTAGTTAATTCAGACATTAATCAAGCTCTGTGCTGCCTCCTTCCCTTCCTGTGCCTTCCTGACCTGGGACCAGCATGAGGAAGCAGAGGAGGAGAAATGGGAATGTCTTCAACAACCCCAGATTCCCATTTATCCCTTTCCTGCCCCATCCCTCTGCAAGAATCCAGCATGGGGCAGTCTTGGAGACAACAGGAACTTTCTCTTCTTTGATCTAAAAAATACAAAAATCGTTTTCAGAGACTGCTCATGTTCTTTCCTACATTGCTTGGGAGCTTTTTCCTTCAAAGTTTGGTCTGAGCAGGGCAGGAACAGCTTCCCTTGTTCCCCCCCAGCCTCGGATCGATACAACGACCTTCACCAGAGCTGGAATTGGGCCGGTCAGGGATGCACCAACCCTCGGAATGTTTGATTTGTCCTCAGCCGGAGGTGAGGCCTCGGAGTGGGATTTTTTCTCCCCATCCCTGTGCGCTGTAATTCCCTTTAAATCTGCGGGGATCCCTGTGCACTAATGAAGGAGGTGGGTTAATGTCCCTGCTGTCCTTGGCTGTACTGCAGGCAGTGGCAACCGGGGGCCCAATTAGCGTGATTGGGTTGTTGGGTAGGGAGGCTGCTCCGAGCGGGGCTGGACTGACACCACGGAACTCATTAAACTCAGCCCTTCCACCAGCGGCGCTTCACGTGGGAGAGAAAAGAAATGCGGCAAGAGCGAAGTCAAAGCAGAATCCTCATTAGGGTAATTAGTGCCAGGCATTATTTCCTAGAAGCCTCAAACGGGCACGATGATTGTGAGGAGATGCCAAGGGCACGGCTGGATGGAGCTGCCTTGGGAAGGGAGGAAGGAGAGGGGGATTGCTGGCGTTCCCTGGCGGACGGGATGGGTGATCCTATTAACTCAGCACGGCTAATCCTCTTTCCTGGTGCTCATTTCGTGCCATTATCTTTATTTGGCTGCTGATTTCCCCTCATGGAATTCTTCTACCGTTCCAATGTTTAGAGAGTAGGAATCGAGAAAGGAAAAATCCAGCCCGGATCGTGGCAGCGCTCCTGGAAGGAAAAGGAATTGCTGGTGGGTCTGAGAGTGTCTCCAACAAAAGCTTCTCCACGTCCTTGGAGTATCCCTGCTTCCATTCCTGGAATTCGTCGTGTTCTTTCCTGCTAAAGCTGGAATATGTTGCCTCAGTGAATATTAACAAAGAGCTTTGCCAGCAAACTTCTTGAACTTGGAATGGCGAAAGGAGAGGAGGAGATCATGGAATAGGAGGAAAAGTGAATCTGCCAAAGTCCTGGGACGCATTCCTGGTCTCCCCATTGCAATTCCGGTGTTGGGGCATGTGGGGTCACCCCTTGGGTCGCTCCTGCCCTTTCAAGCTGTGAGCACACCCTTCAGGCACAACTTCCTGCTCTTGTCTCCAACCAGAATTCCTTGGGGATGGGCCCCAGAGGAGCTGTGGCTGCCCCCGGATACCTGGAAGTGCCCAAGGCCAGGCTGGATGGGGCTTGGAGCAACCTGGGATAGTGGGAGGGGTGGGACTGGGACTGGGTGGGCTTTAAGGTCCCTTCCAACCCAAACCATTCCATAATTTTATGGATTCCATAACATTGTCAGAAGTAAGATGGAGGTTGGGTTTTTGGGGATGGTGGGGTTGGTTTGGGGTTTTTTGTGTGGTTCATCTCATGGGTTTTTGTTGGTTTTGTTTTTAACAATAAAGGATCTTTGTTGCATCGCTCTCTACCGCCCTTCTTTATCAACACAACAAAGAGGGTCATGATTTCATTGTGGAAAGGTGATTATTTTGATTTATGGATTTATTTTCCCTCACTTTGGAGCCTCCCTGCAGCAGAGCAGGTACAACGTGCGGTGCAACCGAAGCCAGAGAGGGAGAAACAAATAACTCAGTGAGGCCACAGGGATAATGCCCGGGGTTAAACCTCCTTTGCCAGGCAGGATTTTCCTGCATTTTCCTCTTCAAACCTTCCTTTGTCACGGAGAGCAGGAATCCTGCAGATGCCTCATGACTGCAGCTGGAAAAGATGGAAGAGCTGCGTCCTGACCCGGAGACAAAACGCGTCAAACGAGCCCTCCCAGCACCGAGCTGCTCCCTGCTTTTCTTCCCATGGAGGTTTTCCCTCTTTGCTTGGCCTTTTTGAAGTGCAGGATCCAACCTGGAGAACCCAAACAGCTGATTTTTTTTTCATTTTTCAATTAGGAATTGAAAATTTAATCGGCTTGTACTGAAAACTGAGCAGCTCCCGGTGAGAGCTGATGTGAGACCACCTGAAGAGCAGCTCTGTCCCTGTGGATCTGCCCAGGATTAAAGGAAGATGATGGGCTGGAATATTACCTGAGGGAAGACCTAATATTTTAAATCAGTGCCTCACGATGACATTTTGTTATTTATTCTCTATTTTTTTGGCCCCATGTGTGTCTTCTCCGCATTTTTTAACGAAATTACATTCCTGAGAATTCCCGCCATTCCTCTCCCTTTTCCCACAGGTAGTGTGTGTTCACATTTCTGGAAGTCTCCGCGTCAGAGCTTTGGTTGTGGCTGTGAATTTTGTGAGGTTTCTTTTGTGTTTAACTGAGTTTTACCAACGGTGCTGAGTTTTTCAGATCTGTTTCAGAGGCCTCAAGTTTCAGATGAACCAGATTTACACCGAAGGACGTTTCTGACAGCGGCCAAACGATTTTTTTATACTTAGTAATTGAAACATTTTTCTACTCATGTAGATCACAGAACCGAGCGTGATGGAGCTAATTTCTCCAAGCTGAAAATACGGATTGTCACAGAAATCCATAGGAAAAAAATCCATAGAAAGATTCCTGCTTCTTTTATATCAAATCCATAAAACCATTTCGTTCCTGAGTTGCCTTTTGAGGTCGGCCTCGCCAGCCAGGGGGTCTGGAGTCAAAAATTTCCCATCAGATCCAGGGGTCTCGCAGATTTTGGGAGGGGAGGAGGGGATTTGATTCCCATGAAAAGCCTTGTCTGGCTCCATATCAGGATTTCCAGGCATTGACAAAGCAATCAGCGGAATTCTTCTCCAGCACAGATTATGCTGTAAAAGCAAAAAAAAAAAAACCTCAGCATTGATTTGGGTTTGTAATAAGATGACAAGTCTGTAATGATCACCGGCTCAGAGATTAAAGAAAGGGGATTTTCATTTTCCTGACGTGATGTCGATACCTTCTCCAGCTCTTCTGAGCACCTTCAGGGGTTTTATCTCGAAATCTGGGTTTGAGAAAGAGAAGTGAGAGAAAAGGCTGATCTTCCATTGAGGCCGTGTCACTCCTGTTCCTAAATCCTTCTGTGTTTAATAAAATGTATTTTATAAAGTCCTTTAAAGTCCAAGGGGGTCAGGGTTCTGCTTCAGGTTTCCCTGAGCCCTGTGTTTGGGTGATTTTCAGAACCCAACATCCATGAGGGTTTGGGCTGGCAGGTGGGTTTTTCTCACATTGTGCCTTGCCAGAATTTCTCCCGTGTTTTTGAAAAAATTCAGTGATTTTTAAGGTCTCCTCCAACCTAAACCATTCCACGCTGAGGTTGGTGTGACCTGGTCACAGCCAAATCCATCCCCCGTGGGGAAAACAGGCTGAGGAGAGGCACTGGGGCCGTGGAATGGCTTAAATCCCTTTGATTCCATAAATTATCAATAAGGTTTTTAGCCATGATTATCCGTACGGGCTGCTTTACACCCCAGCACGTGCCAAAGGGATCTGTAGCAACCCAGTTGGAATTTTTAAACATATTAAGCACGTAAATGCTATCAACACTTGCAGAATTAGGTATTCTCGAGGCCTTTTTTGGGGGTTAAAATAGGGATTTGAGTTATTTGGTCCCTTTTCCCAGCGCCTGTGCTGCTCACTAGAGCAGACTGGCCTGTTTGTTCCTTCAGTGCTGGTTGGACACTCCCAATCCCCCTGGCAATGGATTTACTCTGGACACACATTTACGGAAGCGACCCCTGCGCTGGATTCCCCACCGAAATTCCCGCTGCAAACCCTGGGGCTGCTCCATCAGCTCCTCTCTTCAGTCTGCAGGGGCCACAAACCCTTCTTGTCCCCCTCTCCGCGTTCCACGCCGGAGTTGAGTGAATTTGGGGAATTTAGCCGCGATCCGGGCGTTTGTTTTGTGTTCATGTCACACGTCGTTTCTGCCACAGTTGCTCTCCTTCCCCCATTTCCATGAGCAGCTCACGGAATAAAAGGAGCTTGTGTGGGATTTGGCTCGGCGGCCTCGGCTCTGCCTCGCTGCCAAACACCTTAAAGCTGCAGAGCCTCTTCTGCTCCTCTTTTAACCGTTCCCGATCCTCCGGGAAGGATTTTCTGTGCAGGGAAACGAGGAGGCTCCAGGCAGAGTCACCCAGTGCTCCCAGTAAGGGATCGGTGTGGTGCTGGGGGGGGCAGGGAAACGGGGGGGGGGGAATTTTGCAAACTGAAAACGAAAGAGGGGAAATTTAGGTGGGATATAGGGAAGGGATTCTTCCCTGGGAGGGTGGGGAGGGGCTGGGATGGAATTCCCAGAGAAGCTGTGGCTGCCCCATCCCTGGAAGTGTCCCAGGCCAGGTTGGAGCACCCTGGGATAGTAGGAGGTGTCCCTGCCCATGGCAGGGGATGGAACTGGATGGGCTTTAAAGTCCCTCCGAACCCAAACCATTCCATGGTTCCATGAAAAGCAGCTTTTTATTGGGATTCAGCTACAAGTTGAAGACTCTGGGCTGATTAAAGCTACCTCGGGGGGGATTTTTCCTGTGCTTGCACCTTGCACCAATCCCTGTCCCTGCGGCTCTTTCTCCCGGATTCTGGAAACCCCCACAGGAGGCTCACGGTGACATTTTTTGGGATGCCAAAAGGAGCTGTTGTCTCCTGACAGGGAACCACCCCGACTGCCAGCATCCATGGAAAGTTATTCCCGCAGAACAGCTCCGAAATCCATCCTGCAGTTCTCCTGAAAGGAAAACTCTGGTCTTTCTCTCTCCTTAAAAAGTGAATTTGGCTGTGCAAGGGCAGGGGCCTTGTGGCAGCGGGAAGGGCTGGCAGCAAATCCTGGCTTTCCTACAGGAATTGTGGCCTCGGGCGAGGCATTTGCTGCTCGTGCTCCTTGAATGTGTGTGTTTTAACAGAGAACAAACACAAACCGCAGTGCCTGCTCCTGGCTCTGCCTCTCCAGAGCTCACATTTCCTGGAGCCCGCCTGGAACTCTACTCCACCAGCAAATGAGGAAGAACTTGGCAGAATGGAGGGGAAAAAACTTGGGAACTCTGGGTTGGAACCCAAACCTGGGATATTTGGTGGAATCATGGGATGCTTTGGGTTGGGAGGATCTTGGGGATCGTCTCATTCCAGTCCCTGCCCACTTTCCACTATCCCAGGGTGCTCCAAGCCCCGTCCAACCTGGCCTTGGGCACTTCCAGGGATAGG
Organism: Ptilonorhynchus violaceus; assembly: GCA_013397565.1. NCBI lineage: Eukaryota > Metazoa > Chordata > Aves > Passeriformes > Ptilonorhynchidae > Ptilonorhynchus > Ptilonorhynchus violaceus. The sequence continues at coordinate 63,290 of VZRJ01011565.1, read as the reverse complement.
GCAGCCTCAGCTTCCCTGGGAATTCCATCCCAGCCCCTCCCCAACCTCCCAGTGCACTTTCAGCACTTTGCCTTGTCCTTAGCTCAGTGTGAGCAGTGACTTTGGTGTTATCAGCTGCGGTTGGAGATGAAATATTTTCATTAAGTCTGGAGTTTTTTCCACTCCTGAAAGCATTTCTGTAACACTGTTTGCTAAGCACAATCATTTGGCTGTTGAATTTTATATATAAAAAAAGAGAATATCTCCCTTTTCTAACACTTCCCTTCCCAAACCTTCCCAAACCTTCCCTTCCCAAACCTTCCCTTCCCTGTGTCCAGCACGTTTTAGGGTGAGGCTGCACCCCCCAAAATGGGACCAGAATATTCTCCACTGTGTAAAAAACACAGAATCCAAGAATGTTTCATAAAATCATGGAATGGTTTGATTTGAAGGCAATTTAAAGATCCCCCAGTTCAGTCCCCCTTGCCCAGTTCCATCTCCCGTATTTCCATTTTTTTTCGGTGCTGTATTTACAGAATGTGAAATCACTGGGAAAACGCGGGCCTGGGGGTTTTTTTTTTTCCTTAAAAAATTCAATGGCATTGAACTCCCTTTAATTAATTTTACAAGATGATAAATTGGCAGCATCACAACATCAGAAAGCCCATCCAGGCGAACTTTTATAGGAATAATTTGTAAATCTGCTGCTCGTGAAATATTAAAGAAAAGCCGTGGTTAAAAGTTGAGTTTGCTACATATTGACAAGGGCCGGGCTTCAACTGGGAAAACACGGAGAAGGAGTCGGATAGGACCTGGTTTGGGGACTCTGTAGGGAAAAAGAGGGAGTGTAAGGGGTGTTCTGGGTGGGCAGAAGGGAAGTGGAAAGTTATCCATGGATTTCATGGAGTGGTTTGGGTTGGAAGGGACCTTAAATCCCATCCAGTCCCACCCCCACCATGGGCAGGGACACCTCCCACTATCCCAGGTTGCTCCAACCTGGCCTTGGACACTTCCAGGGATCCAGGGGCAGCCACAGCTCATCTGGGAATTCCATCCCAGCCCCTCCCCACCCTCCCAGGGAGGGATTCCTTTCCAATATCCCACCCAACCCTGCCCTCTGGCAGTGGGAAGCCATTCCCCTTCTACTTTCCTTTCAGATTATCCCTTCTTGGGATTTTTCTTGCTCCAACAAGTTTCCTAATAAATTATAATTTTACCCGTTTTTTCCTTACAGAGACTGCAAACACCCTAAAATACTTCATTTATATATTTAATTATTATTTTTAAATAGCGCCGTGCATAAACTTCCATTTGGGGGGAAAAAAACCCAACCCATGGCTGACCTAAATAGCAAAAAATTCTCTTTGATCCGGCAGAGACTGAACTTTTACCAGAAATTAATGACTGGAAAATGAACACATGTGGGATCCCTCCGGAGAATAAAACCCATCTTGGAATCAAAGAATCCCAACGCAGGAGGAGCCAACTCCCCACAAAGCTCCTGCTTTTCAACAAAACGCTTGGAATTGGAAAAAGGGGCTCCGGAGGAGGGGAATGACCAGGATTTGCAGTGGATTTAGAAATGGAAATTCTCCTTTATCTGTTGTTCTTCCCTCGTTTTGGGGTTGTGGGGAAATTTGAAGTGGGTCAGCCCTTGCTGGTTCCCCAGGAACAGGTTCAGAGTGTTGGAAAATCTGAAAAAAGAGGAATTAAATCCATCCTTGGAGGCAGAGCCCGAGGCAGGAGAGGGGGGGAATCGTTGCTGTCCCTCCAAACCTCCCCCATGGGCAGGGCCTGGATTCTCACCTGGAATCTGGGTGAGGAAAATGGAAAATTAGAGGCTCCCACAGGAAGCCTGGAACACATGGACTCGTTTTTCAAGGCTGACAAGCCCTTGGTGTTCATGGAATTTGGTGTTCGCTCGGCACACTTGGAATTCCGAGTTGTTGCAATCCTAAATGCTGAGTTATAAACTCGGGTTTCTGCTCTTTGCATCAAAATGTTATTTTTGTTTTCAGAATCTTGGCGTCTTTATCCCTCTAGGACAAGGGGAAACGGCCTCAAGTTGCACCAAGGGAGGTTCAGGTTGGATTTTCAGGAAAATTTCTTGCCTGGAAGGGTGGTTAAACATTGGAAGGGGCAGCGGTGGAGTCCCGAATCCTGAGGATGTTCAAAAATGGAGTGGATGTGGCACTTGGTGAGGATGGTTGAGCTGGCACGGTGGGATTTGGTTAAAGTTTAGTCTTTGTGCTCTTGGAGCTCTTTTCCAGCCTTATTGATCCCATGATTGATTCCATATCAGTTCTCCATCTCTAAATAAGGGCAATGAGGGTTTTTTTTTCCTCATTTCTTTCTCTCCATTTGTATTTAAATTCCAGGTTCTTCAAGGTCTGTCATTTATGGCCCTGTGCGCACTCCTGAGCACCCTGGGCTGGGATTTCAGAACCTCTGTGAGGTCCTTTAATGTAATTAGCAATGGTCAATCTGATTTAAGTCGTAAAATACGTGTAATACTCTGCCCACGGAAGGCTCAATTAATTACAATTCATTTAAAGTATCACAGAGCTCGCTCGGTGAGGAGCACGCTGGAAATACCAAACATTATTTATTACTTCTGTAGTGAAAATGGGGATAATAACTCGAGTTTGTGATTCCAATTTACGGGATTTGTGTATGAACTCGAATTCCCTGAGAGACGACTTGACCTCAATTTCCACTTATTGACAGTGTCTGGCTGGCTCACCCTCCTCGGGCGTTGTGGTGTGAAACGGGAGATTAAATTAAAGAGAAAACCAAAATTAATTCTGCTTTCTGTGCCCTCTACCTGGCTGGTGGCAAAACTGGAAGGATATTTTATATTAGAGCGTGGATCATCCAAAGGAAATTCCTCTTCCAGCTCCATGCTCCTTCCTTTTCGTGTTTCTGTTAACACGTGGTGCATTGAGATCAACTTTTATTTCTCCTAAATTTCTAATTGGGGTTTTCCAGCTGGAGCTCCAGGATCTGAAGCAGCCAGGACACACTAAGACCTGCTGGGCTTTGCTTCCCAGTTTCCTCCACGTGAAGGCAATTCCAGCATCACCTCAACTTAGGAATGTATTTGAGAGTGGATTGGCTTGGATAATGGGAGTCTAAATCTGGTTTGGGGACTGCAGCCATTCCAAACTCGTCGAATAGGGAATTTGGCCCCAGAATTCTTGTTCTGGTGTGGAAGATTCCCATTCCTGTGGCTGCGCAGGAGGCAAAGACTGAGATCTCTGGTTCCTGGGATTTCTGTCCTTTGTGGCTGGAGTTTCCTGGAAATGCATCGGGGGAATCTCCCGGTGGCCGCATCCTCCTGGGACAGGTGAGGTTTGGGGAGCAGATGGAACCTGGAGTGCCCAAGGTGTTCCAGTTATCCCTGCCCTAATGGAAGTGCCATTCCAGAGGGGCTGGGTTAAGCAGCCTGAGGACACTCACCAGCAGAGGTATTATCATCTCCACGACAGCCCAAAAATACCTGAACCAAGTGCTTTCTTTCCCAAAAAAATCCGCATTTCTCACGGAACACTCGAGTGCTGTGCTCGTGCCACTGCAGTGTGACAACGCCTGCAGCTGCTGCATCCTCATCCCGGCCTTCTGTCCACTGGGAATGTGCTGGGAGCGGGATGGCCCCTGGAAAAGCGAGCGTTCCCGGTGCTCCAGGTAACCGCAGGCAGTCCTTTTCCTGCTCTGCTGCTGCGGGGGAGCTGCTCCATGCTGGGAGAGAGGCACCAGGAGTCACTCTGCATCTGTTCTCGCTGCTAATCCTATTACCAGCAGCGGGATTAGGGCACAAACAAAGAGCTCTGCTCGTCTGCTCCCTGTGCCCTGCTCTGAACGCTGAGCGGGGTTTGTTGCACACGCGGCACCTCCCACGCTCAGCACCACACCCAGCTCCTCCAGCTGCTGGAATTCCCTGTACGGATACACAGATCTGGATGATTTCTGGAAAAAAAACAACAGAATGAGTGCTGCATTCTTATCTGTCTTGGAAGGTTTTGAAGGTAGTGCCAGAATTTTAAAATAGAATTATTCCAATAGACTTGGGGGGTGGGAAGAGCGAATAACTTGGGGCGTTATCAATGATGGGACTCGGGTGTGTCCCTGCTTTGCTCTGAGGACAAAGGTGTCGGAAGGAATCTGATTTCCCCACCTGGAAATGGCTTTGGTGCTCCTCAGTCCTTGCTGGAGACTGGGAGGTGCCTGAGATCACCTCACTGCTCTGCAATCCCTGGGCATCGCTGCTGAATCCCATTTCCACCCAGGGATCTGATGGAAAAACCAAACTTCCTTCTGCTTTTCCTCACCCTCTTCCCTCCCTGCAGAACTGTGTTTGGAGGTGTGGGGGCAAGGAGCAGGGAGAACACATGTGAGCCATCCCAGGCAGGAGCTGAGGGTGGCACAGACACGTCTCTGCTTCCAGAATTCCCGCAGATCCGTGCTGGCAGCTCGTCCCTGCGGAACCGCAGCATATGCCACCCCAACTCGGTGCGCTGGCTCTGCTCCCCGAGCTGCTCGGGTGACGTGAGCTAACTTGACAAAAGCAAGGTTTTGTCAGCGGTGCTACATCCCCGGGATTCAATATTTCAGGAGCAGACAGTGTCGTCGTGTCCTCCCTCACCTCTGTCCTCGCTGCTCCTCCTCTCTTTCCTTCGTGTCTTTCCTCGTCGTTTTCTCCGCTCGGGAGGAAAAGCAAACCAAACCAAACCCAAACCCCTCTCTGTGCACCAGCACCACCCAAATCCCTGCAGACGCCGAATTCCAGCTGCACTGGGATATTTGATCATTTGATGCACCTTGTCTGACCCACGCTGCTCCAGCTGTTTTCCACCTTTGCTTTCCAGGAGAGACCCACCTTATCCAAAGGGAGCAAATGATGCCACTCTGCCTTTTCCGCCCTTGGATTCCCACTTGGCCAGCCTGCGGTGGGGCAGGGAAGACGAGGAGCAGATGGATCTGTGGCAGGAGCTGGGTGGCAGATGGTGCCTGCAGACAGCTCCTGACATGGCCCTAATGGGTGTGGGTTTTGCCTTTTAGCACTGACAGGGCTTTGATATTTGTACATTGTGGAGATGTAACGTGTGGACATTGTAGAGATAACAGCAGCAGCAGGACAAGCTCTGATGTTCAGTCTGAGGGTTTAAGAGTTCAGCTTCACCCGTGGTAAAGCCACACCAGGAGGAATCTGTTCACACCACGGGATCCAATCTGTAATTCTTGGATCGCCCTTTTGCTGAGTTCATCTCCAGTGCATGGGATTTATTTCATCTGATATTAATTGTCACTTTAATTCATCTGATATTGTTTGCCTGGGTTCAAAATAAACTCGGAGCCTTCTGGCCGTGCCTGTACAATTGGAAACAAATTTTTATTTTTTTTTTAAATGTTCATTAATGCCATCATTTTTTTTCAAAGGTCTTTGGGACAGGCTTAACCAAACCCCAAAGCATTCTTAGCCTTAAGCTCATGAGCAGGCTTAGAGGGCCCAGCTTGCAGCCAAGAGGTGTCTTAGAGAGTTTTCTCCTCCCTGGGGAGAGGATCCTCAGAAGGGCTGAGAGAGCACTGAAGTGATCAGGTTGATTTGTTCTCTTCCAGTGCCTCCACCTCAGCAATTCCCAGCAGCCAGTTTTTCCCCCTAAAACTGGAGCTGGAGCTGCCCCAGCCCCCTCCCAGGAGCTGCAAATCTCTTATCTGAAATCTTTTCTTCGGAGTGATTTATCCTTGCCTGACTTAGCATTTGTAGAGCCGCCCGGTGACATCCTCAATCCTGGACTCAATCCTGGCTTTGCCGAATCATCCTTTACGGGGCCGCTTTCAATCTCCCCTTTCTACATCTCCTGAATTTTTCATGGCCTGTAAAGAAGGATTGTCTTCTGGAGGCCAAGGAGAAAGATGAATTAAAAATGAGGAGCGAGCGGAGCTGGGTTATGAAGGGTCAAGTTACCGTTTTGTGGGGTTTTATTTGTGTGGGAATGTGAAACACAGTGAAGAAGTTTGGCTGAGACAGACTGGAGGAACCCGAATGCAAAGATCTCTCAACGCAAGCCTTGAGCAGAGATGAGGAGATCCTTCCCCATGTGAAATGCCTGGGGCAAAATGTGGTTTTTAACTGAAAATCAGGGCAAAATATTGCTCAGAATGAAACTGCCAAACCAAAAAGAGGTTAAATGTTTATATTTTACCTTTTTGCACCTCTCAGTTACTCTCAGGATGTGCCACTACTGAGAGTGCATTGGCACCCTGTGCCACAGTGATGCTCCTCCTGCTGCAAGATTATTTTTCTTCCTAATGTCAAAACATTCTTGGTTTGAGAAATCCCAGTAGATGAAGGGATTGGAAGATCCATATGTTTGGGGAAAGCGCTGTGAGATGTGGTGGGAAAGATTGTGTGCTTGGTGTTCTCTCAAAGCAGATCGGGGGGGAGCAAACGGTTCACTTTGAGGCAAAAAGTGTGAAATGCTGCAGTCCCAACGTTACTGAAACCTGAGTGGTGTTAAATCCAACTGCCTTTGATGTAACACACCAGGGGAATCGGGAATTGAGGCCGCTGGAACTGCATGAAAAATCAGTGGCCGAGGAGGAGCTCAGCCCTGTGGAGGGAGGGAGGGAGGGAGGGTGGGTACTCCCAGGTCTGGATTTTGCTGGATTTACCTGCTGGTGTCCAGGTAATTTGGGGGCACTCACATCTCCAAAGTCCAGGCTCGTGGCTCCCTTTCCACTGATGCTCCCGGTTTTGTGCTGGGATAATGGAGATAGAGGTGCTGGACTTGTCTGTGAAGAGAGCTGAGATTCACAATTTCGGATGTTTCCATCTATGAATGAGACATAATTAATTCCTTTCTGTCATTACATGCAGAATTCTGCAGCAGATGGACCAGCATCGTTCGGCAAATAATTCATCTGACATTGCCCTCATCAATCATCCAACAATTGGTCCAGTTCTTCATTGTGGAGCCAGCCTGGAATCCTGCTCTGCTCCGTGTTCCACGGCAAACTGATGGGATTGGTCTGGATCCATTGGAATCAGGGAGGGGGTTGACTGGCTTGGGGGGGTCTGTGAGAAAAGCACTCGCCTCCTGTCTGTCATCATGGAATTCCAGAATGGATTGGGTTGGAAGGGACATTAAAGCTCATCCTGCCATGGGCAGGGACAATTTCCTCTATCCCAGGTTGCTCCAAGCCCCATCCATCCTGGCCTTGGACACTTCCAGGGACCAGGGGCAGCCACAGCTTCTCTGGGAATTCCATCCCAGCCCCTTCTCACCTTCTCAGGGAAGAATTCCTTCCCAACATCCCATCTAACCTTTCCCTCTTGCAGTGGGAAGCCATTCCCTGTGTCCTGTCCCTCCATCCCTTGTCCCAAGTCCCTCTCCATCTTTCCTATTTCCTCGGAATGCCACAATTCAACCACCCCAAAGCTTCTCCTCTCCAGGCTGGAAAATCCCAGCTCTCCCAGCCTTTCCCCACATCAGAGCTGCTCCCTCCCTCTGCTCATCCGGGTGTTCCTCTGGACTCTCTCCAGCAGCTCCACGTCCTCCCCGTGCCGGACCCCAGCGCTGGGGCAGCTCTGCAGGTGGGGCCTCACCTGAGCGGGGCAGAGGGGCAGAACCCCCTCCCTGACACTGTGGAGAAGTTTCAGGATCTTCCATCATTTTCCAGGTGTCCAAACTCCCCGCTCTCATTAACACCCCAGCCCCAGGACGGTGATTTTGTTCCGTGTGGCTGCAGGACAAAGGTTTGTCACGGCTCGCCCGGGTGAATCCTGCTGCCTCATTAACCAGCAGCAGCCAATAAATCCCTTTTTTTAAACAGCCTCCTGAATTTTTAAATCTTGGAATCGCTAATGCCCAGGCTGGGGACGCGTGGAAATGGATATTTCGAAACTGGGCCCTGACTTTAGGCAGGGTGATTTGGATAAATGATTTCACTTTCCCTGCACCTTTTAATTAAAAGCAGCGTGGCGTGGGCTGCGTGCTCCGACACCTTCCTCGAATAAACGCCATGAGGTGCCATTAACTTCCAGGGGGTTCATCCAGGTTAACTCTCTCCTCTCCAGGATTCCCTCAGCCTTTTGCCATGTGAACACTGCAGCTTTTAGTGCCTTCTCCCCTCTCTTTGCTGCATCAGTCCGTGGGTTCTTCCATCCTGAGCGGAGAGGAGGAGCCCAACATCAATCCCACTCCAGCTGCTCCAGGCATGGCAGTGAACCTTTCGTGTGTCCAGCCATGTCCGTGAACCTTTCATGTGTCCAGCCATGGAAATGAACCTTTTGTGTGTCCAGCCATGTCTGTGGACCTTTCATGTGTCCAGCCATGTCCATGAACCTTCCATGTGTCCAGCCATGTCCACGAACCTTCCATGTGCCCAGCCAGGCAGCCCCGAGCCTCACCCGGAGCAGCAGGAGCAGGCAGGAAGGTGAGGCTGGGAGGGGAGGCGAGGCTGGAATTCCGGCTGGAATTCCAATGTCCTGGATTGATATTTCCCACCTGAATCAATGCTGCTGTTATCCTCGGCATTAATTACAGCAGGGCCACTTTTCCTGCTTCCCCACCGGCTGGGATTGGCCATCACTGGCCTTTTAGCCCCAAAACAGGCACGTGGAACCTCTCCCGAATTTTTTACCACGTTGGCTTCAGTCTCCTGTCGCCGTGTCCACATCGTGCGTGGGCTAATTAGCTCTGCCTCTGAGCAATCCTAATTAATCCCGACACGCTCCGGGGCTGCTGTGACCCCGGGAGCCCCGGCAGGAATCAGTTGGTGGCTGACGTGACCCGAGAGTCTCTCGCTGGTGTCTTTGCAGCCGTGCCCGAAGGAATCCTGTGCTCTCGGAGTTGTGTGGGATGAGAGGGAATTATTGACCCCGTGCTCGGCTCTGGTGACACATTTCTGTTTCATCAACACGCGGAGGCTTCGCAGAGCTCTAGAAAGCAAATAATTATTTTTAAAATCAGGTTTTGTCTGTGTAACGGTTCGATGAGGAATTGTCTGTGGTTGTAACAGCAGGAGAGTGAACAACTCCGGGCTGCTGTGGGAAGCAAACCCCATTCCTACGTCCCTGCCGTTCCCACTGCTCCAACACATCCTCCTGGGTGCAGCACTGGGAACGGGCTCTGGATGGCTTCAGTTTAACCACAGGGTGAAGGAATGCAGAGTTTCACCTGCTGAGTGGAGCCCTAAATATGCAATGTGGGGAATCTTTTGACAAACACCTGATTTCTCTGAACTCCAGGGGTCCCTTATTACAGGTTTGGAGTCTCCAGCTGCTGCTGTGAGGGGAGGAAATTGAGCCTGAGCTGGATATTAGGCTATGTGAGGGGCCCAGAGGTGCAGGATGGATCCTAAACCAAGTTCAGTGTTGGTGCAGCCCCAAGGAGGTGAAGGCGGGCAGGTTTTTATCAGGATATTTTCAAATAAAAGCACATTTGATATCCATAAATCCCTGTTTGAGAGAGTTGAGCCAGAAATAAGGAAGGAATCCAGAGAAGCTGTGGCTGCCCCATCCCTGGAAGTGCCCAAGGCCAGGTTGGAGCAAGCTGGGATAGTGGAAAGTGTCCCTGCCCATGGCAGGGGGTGGCACTGGATGGGCTTTAAGGTCCCTTCCAACCCAAGCCATTCCATGATTCCGTGATTCAATTTGTCCCAACCTCTGATGAAACTGGAATCCAGGTGCCCATTCCCTTCAGGCCCCTCTTATTCGGTTATTGGGATGGTGGAACTGTTCAATGAACTCCCTCAGGAATCCTTTAGGAAGCGGTGCTTTTACTGGAAGAATTCTGTGGAGGCACGAGAGGAATCGCCTCCGAGCTCTGGGGAATTCATCTGGGACTGAATTTGGAAACTCAAAGGAGACTTTTCATCATTATTGTCAGAAAATAAAAGAGCTGAGGCAAATTTTGCCAACATATTTGTGGGACAATTTGCAGGTAAAATGGAGAAAGAAGTGAGTCCCTGGAAAAGTTTCTATGGGAGAGACCAAAGCAGCTCTCGAGGAGCTTTATGAGAATAAAGGCAAGGTTCTAAATTTAATTTTATTAAAAACATTTCAAACCCACCACAGTTGTGAGGGGCAGGTCCAACCTCCCAGGTAAATAAAAGTGGCAACAGGAGATATTTCCTTATTGCAGGCTCTGGGGCACCTGTAATTACATTTAAATAATAGACTAAAGCAGCCTTTTCAATGGAATAAATAGATATTTTTATAAATGTGAGAAAATATTATTTATTTACAAGTTTTTGATTGCTGTGGAAGGGCTTTTTCCTGGATTTTTCTGGAGTGGGGCTGGATTTAGCTCCACATGGGGGGAAGAGTCGTGTTAAACATTTCTCACCCTGGTTCTGTGCTTGCTGTGCTCAAATTCAGGGATTTCACCGATAAACCAGGATCACCCGGGGCCAGAAAGCTCCCAGGGCTCTGGTGCCGCTTCCTGCTGCTGGGAAGCATCTCCCAAGGTTCCTTCCCCAATTCCCTCCCTGCCAGGATCCAACCCAGGGAGGCAAGGTGAGAACAACCAGGGGAGGGGACTTGTCAGAACAGCCAGAAATAGAGCCCAAATTCCCAGGTTCATCCCACGCTATCTGCTCAGGGATTCTCGGTTTTATTCTGTGTTTTTCCATCCATTATTTCCTGATTTTTCCCCCCTGGTTTAGTGTAGGTCAGCATTTTTAGGGCATTCATAATCACCATGGGATATCAATATCAATATCCAATATTTATGGATCATGTAATTTCCTACAGGGCATTCATTCTTTTTTTTCCTCCCTCAAGGCATTTGTTGCTGAGAATAATCTTGGATCATTCTCATGCTAGAGGAGAATTTAATCCCAAATTATGAGCTCGAGAGCCTGACAAACAACTGGAAGGATGGGATGTCCTACAATCTATTATCCTTGCAGAGCCTGTACTTCTACGGAATGGAGGAGTTCTGGAGATAAATAAGAAAATATTCTCATTTATCGAGTTAGAATAAAAAATGGGCCCTGCCTGATGCATTTTACAACAGTTTGACAAGCTTCTCACATGTTAAAATCCTCTTTACACATTTTAGGCACACCATCTAAAGGGCCTCAGTCAAGGCAACCCCTCACAACCTGCCCGGGTCTCATAAAGCAGAAACCAGGATTAAAAAAACAACTGAAAAATGAATAATTGGCGTCTTGAGTATAAATACACTGTCTGCTTCTAAAGGAATTTACTGGTGTTAAAACCAACCTTTCTCCTCAGCTAAAAAACTGATATTTTTGTGGCACTACAGAAGCCATTGCCGGAGTTGTTTGTGTCCCGAGAATTTATGGAAGCGGGAAGATGAAGACCCTGCCCAGAGGCCGCGGCTGACCCGCTAATGAGACCATCAAGCATCCCCATCAATAATTAAACCCAGACACATTAGTGAGAACCTCGGGCATCCTGCAGGTCCTTCACTCCCTGGGCCGTTTGTGTGATGGGAGATTCCCACCGGGCAGAGCTGCCCTTGAACCCTCTCCGGGAATGGTTGGGGCTGGAGCAACCGGTGCCCAAGCCAGTCGTCCTGGCTCCCGTGTATTCCCAAAAATTCAATCTCCACAGCCTCGTTGGCTGAGCTCCCTCTCAATGAAAAGCTTTTTATTCTGTTTAAAAGCCATTTCCAGGTTTCGGGGTGTGCCCATCCCCTCCTGCCCTCATTCGGGGCTTGGGCATCTCTGCTCCTTCCCAGCGGCCACTTGGATAAAATTCCCCTGATCCTTCTCTTCCCGAGGCTAAATGGCCTCACCTCTCCTGGCCTGATGTGCACCTGATTCGAGCTCATTCTCTTTTCACATTTCTTGCTCCAAACAGAGACTGAAAATTAAAATTGGCGTGCTCTGTAGCTAAAACTTGAACACAAATGAGCTCGTTTTCCCACCCCTGCCCTCTCTGGGAATGCAGAGCTCTCAGTGAAAGCCTCACCACGGGAGAGGAATCGGGAATTGTGCATCCTGGCAATGGGGGAGGCTTAGGATATCTGGAAAAGGGAATGATTTGGGCTTTCAGAGCCCTGCCGAGGCTGTTGAGTGACCCCTCGGTGATCCCGTGTTAGCAGAGACGATGATCACCGTGTTTACCTGAAAGGCATAATTAATGTGGAGTTAATTGAGTAATTCTGTATTTAATCTGTTAGAACAGAAGATTCGATTGACTTCCTGAACCAATCGATTTCCCTCCCTCCCTCCCTCCCGTTGTTTTGGGGCTTTGCTGGTGGTTTTTAAGCATTGTCCAAACCCACTTTGGTTTCAGAGGATCCAGCAGCTCCTTCCATCCCCCCGGGAGAGGAGAGATGAACAATTCCAACACAATTCCTAAGGGATTTGTCAGTCATCACAGGGATTAAAAAAAACTCCATGTTGGAAAAGTCCAGCAAACACCTTTTCACCCCCATTAAACGCGCTCGGTACCCAAACAATTGCAAATTGATTTTGTTTGCTCTTGCAAACACAAATTATCTCATCAGCATCATCCCAGCTCCCTGCCTTGGGTTTGGAAGTGGGAAAACGCTGACATTGTCATGCAAATGAGGAAAGTCAGAGGCAAAGGGAAGGTGGGGTTCTCCCTGCTTGGCAGGACCTGCAGCCACTTCAATTAATCGTTACCCTTAAAGCTTATTTAGTACCCTGCAAGCTCAAAATTAAATAAATTACCTTTATTTTTGCTTCTGCTTGTGGTTTCTGCTAAGTGGCTGTTTCAGGGGTCAGCAGTGCCCGGCCCTGAGACTGTGGCGTGGTTTGAATTTATCCCAAACGGGCACACGCAGCAGAATCCTAAAGGGGATGGGAATTTCCAACTCCAATCCCTTTCCGTTCGAGCCAGGCTGGGTGGCTGAGTGCAGGCTGAGTCCCGGAGATGGAATTATACAGGCAATTACCCGCCAATTTGGGGATAACAGGGATTCCCTCCGTGCGGAAAACAGGGACGGGCATCACTGTACTCCCTTTTCTGGCTAATGTGCTTTATTTTTTAAATGGCTTTATCCCCTTTTTCTTGTATTTTTAGATGGTTTGGGTTTCTACTATTTAGTGATTTAACAGCTGCTTTGGATCATTTGCCTTTCTTTACTCTTTTGCCCTGCAATGCCTCTCTCTGCAGGCCCATTCCATGTGTAATTCCCAAAGACTCCTATGAAATATGAAATATAACAGCCCGGAACCAAACGGCCCAATCTGTTCATCGTGCAGGAAACGCAAGGATTGTTCTCAAAAGGGGGATGAACCCCCACTTATCGTGGAGAAGGATCAGGAACGGGATCAGGAGTGAAAATCCCACCCCCAGCAAGCTCCTGCCGGGGGGGTTCACTGGGTCCTGTGCTGGAAACTGCTCCAAGTGCCTGCCCCACCCACCACATTCCATTGTTATCCTCAAGTGCAATCCTTCTCCACAAGAGGCTCCTTGGGTGACTCCGAGGAAGCCGAGGCTGATTTGGGGAGGAGCTGAGTGCCCTCGACGTCGATGGGGGTGGAGGATGCTCAGCCTCTGGAAAAGGAGCTCTGGACGAGGCTCTACCCTCGCTGGGAAGGGCTGGGATGAGGAGGAGTGGCAGGGCAGGGTTTCCCGGTGCTGCTCTCGGTGTTTCCTTCACGTTCCAGGTCTGCTGTGGGAATTTCCTCAGCTTTATTTCACGTGGAGTGGATGGTCCAGGTGCTCGCAGGAGGTGCCTGCCCTCTTGGCCATGTGGGTCCTGAATCGAGGAGAGTGGGAGGTTCCTGTGGGCAGGAGTATGAGGGGTGGGGTGACAAGGGGAAAAATTTCAGGAAGTCTCTCCGAGCTCCTGGACAAATGGAAACCACAGGGAGGATTAATGTTTGTGGTGTTCCAGGTTGTGTATGTCAGGTGGAATAAACACTGGTTTAAAAATTGCTATTTTTGAGATATTTCCTGGTTTGAATATACCTGTTGACAGAAATCCAATTAAATATCAAATTAAAATCGTTGGAATCTTTCTCTTAAATGAGAATTTGCTGTTGCCAGTATCCATTTGTTGTGTTTTTATCCATCTGCTCCTTCAGAGTTCTGGAAGAACGAAACTTCCCGAGTGCTGAGCTTTTTCTTTTCCCATGTGAGGTTCCAGTTGTGGGTCCTTCCCAGCTGCAAACCTTTCCTGTGGTGTGAGGGCAGCTTAGGAGGAGCTTCAGCCCTGATTCACAGAGTTGCTCGTGTGACTGGTGCCTGATGGAATTCAACACTCGGGTTTGCATCCAATTCATCCCAAAATTCCAGGTGCTTCCTTTTCCTTGCATGGAGTAACTGATGCTCAAAGGGACTTTGACACCCAACTTTGCTGGACCTTTGACGTCCAACCTCTCCCGCCCAAAGCGTTCCACTGGACCAGGTTACTGCAGCCCACATCCACTCTGGGATACTTCCCAGGGTGGAGATTCCACAATCCCTGTGATCCACCTGTTCTGTGATGAAAGCACCTCCAAGTGCCATTTTTTGGGGTTGTGTTCATGGCCTCTGCCACCGTTCTCGTGCTTAGTTTGGCTTTCAACCTTCGCTCCTTAATGCATTCCAGGATTAGGGAAACAGGATGCATCCTGCAGGGATAATTTGGTTTGGTCACTACCGGAGAGCTTGGCTGGGCTGCAGGAGAGGTCAGCCACGGCTGGAGGGTGAAAAGGCACCAGCTCAGCTCAGATTGTTGTGAGACTCTGGGCACACCAACCCTTTGAAGTTTCGGTCCCTCCTCTGTCGCATGGGGACACTCCTGTCCCTCCACATCCCTTTATCCCCCAAATTCTCTGTCTCTCCGCCCCCCTGCATCCGGAAAAACACCAGTGAAGCACAAACACGGCCAGGAATCCAGCGAGGGCTTTGCTGTGCTCCGATTTTAACCCACCCAAGGCGGTGGTCACAAATTGTTGACAATTCAACACTCAGCACATGAAGGGCTGGAGATAAGGGCTGGAGATAAGAACCGGGATGTGAGCGCTGCCGCCAATAATTCCCGGGACAGCAGAGCCTCCGTTGCCCCCAGCACAGGGTGACAGGGTCTTAACGAAGCTGCCCCAGCCAATTGTTAATTTATTCATCATTTACCAGCGCTGGGGACAGGGGGGAAAGGAAACCCCAAGGCCTGAGATGTGCAATCAGATAAAGACACACAGGGGCTGATTCCTGAGCTGTGTATCTCTTTCATCCTCGGAGAATGAGTCCAAATTAAAAGGGATCAAGCGAGCAGAGCCCGGATGAATTGACTCCGAGCAGGCCTTATCACCAAATCGTTCCTCTGCAGCTGAATGTTGACAAAGGGAGGCAGTTCTGCATGAGGGAGAAAGGGAAAACCGTGTTCCCATTTCCCTAAAAACCCACTCTGGTTTTGCAGTGTTTAACCCTGGGGTTTGGGGTGTTACCGTTGCCTGGTCCGTGTGTTTCATACCAGAGACTGTTTTATCCCTACAAAAATGTTCTTTAGGGCTTAAAAAGAATTGATGAGCTACAAATTCGCCAAAAACCCTGCTCTGGACCATCCCTGCTGTGAGCAGGGAAGCAAGACAGGGACATTTTCTAGGGATTTTCAGTGCATTCCCAAAAATTTCCACCAGTGAGGAAATGTAGGTGGAACCCACAATGGTTTCAATGAGTTCAGCTCTGACAGGGGGTGGCCCCATCACCAGAGGGGCCGGTGTCACCCTCACGGGGTGTGACAGCAGAAAATCCCAGAAGTCTGGGGTGTTCTGTGGGTCAGTGGGATTCTGGATGGATTTGGCTCATGCTGTCACTCAAGGATGGATGGATGGTCCTTTTGGGAGTGTGTGCACTCAGCTCCCAGTCCGGCATCCCAGAATTCCAGGGTGGTTTGGGTTGGAAGGGACCTTAAAGACTCCCCAGTCTCGCCCTGCCATGAGCAGGGACACCATCCCAGGGTGCTCCCAGCCCCATCCAGCGTTGTCCTTCTCCCAAAGGAATGTTTGGGACAGACTGGGCAGGAGAAGTGGGAGCTGAGAGGGGGCGGGAAGAAGAACTCGGGCAAGGAGCTCATGAGCCTCCAGCCGCTGCTCCGCCACCGATCCTACGAGGAGGAGCCACTCGGGGTTGGAAACGCCGAGGCTGCACCGCGGGAAATGCAAAGGTGTTCCCTCCTCTCCCTCGCAGGCAGCGCGTGGGGGCTGCGGCAGAGTCAGCGTGTCACGGAAATGTTAATTATTGTTCGTTTGTAAGTGTTTGTGCATGGGAAAAAAATCTGTAGGATGAAAATTCCAAGCGTGTTTTATGGTATGTGTATATCTCTGTGTGTATATATATATATATGTGTGTATTCATATATACATATATTATATATAATAATATATGTATAATATATTTGTATATAATTGTATATAATATTTGTATATATGTCATATTTTCCTAGATAATATTTTTTTTATAGATGTGGTAATTGCATATATAATATTTGTGTAAATATATAAACATAAATAAATTTGTGTAGATAGTATGTAAATTATACATATAATTATATAAATAAATAAATACATACTTGGCACACACACATATATTTATATATGAAATGATCACAACTCAAAATCAACCACTTAGGCCTGGACAGATCCATAAGAGAACCCGTGGATCCCACGACACACGCCCTTCCCAGGATGCGGAATTCCTGCAGGTAACCCTCGCTCGGGTGGGAGGGAGCTCTGCCAGCTGGAGCGGGAGCAGCAGAGCACTCGGAACGTTCCCGGCTTTCTCCGGGCTGGGACCTCGCACCTCTCCCTGCTCCAAGGAAATGGAGCAAAACCACAAAGAGCCCTTTGCAACCTCCTCCCTTCCATGAGGTTTTCAGCTTTTAGAGTCCCTCATTTAGGCTGATTAAAACTTCCCCATTCCTTCTCCTCTGGCAAATGTTCAAGCGGTTTTGTTTTCTATTTCATCAGAAAATGTGAAATAAAAAAAAAAAAAAAAGGAGGGGGTGGCATTTGTGCTGCTGAGTGAAAGCTCCCTCGGTTCAGCTCAGCTCCTTAAGTTTTCTGCCTTGGAATTGGTGAAATTTTCCATTAGAGCACCACAGGATTTTTAAGGAAGGGAAATTCTGTCAAACATTTTGCGGGAATGTGGGGATTTTGAGGCTCGGCGAGCCCACGGCACGAGGACAGCTCGTGGCAGTGCTGCCGCAGCCCTCAGGGGATCAAAGGATCTGGGAAAAGACACCCCTGGGAATGGGGGCAGCTCCTGTGGACAGTGCTCTGCTCACTCCCAGACCTGGCACAGTTTCAAATGGACTCTTCCTGGACAATTACCAAAACAAGGTGGAATAACTGCACACCTCAGCTTTGGTATTTATTGGGAATAATAAGCAGGAATTCCTGCTCCGGCGCTCCCGGCTGCGATGCACAGGGGGTTAACAGGGATATGGGGAAAGGTATTTTCAACATCACTTACGATAATTAAGCTCTGAATCTTGTTTGAGGGAGTTGTGTGTTCTGCTGTCCGATCCAGAATAAAAATAGTGATTAATGACGATATTTTTCATATGCAAATGAATATCTGATCTATAGGTAGCGACAAATTGTCAAAACAGAACAAACAAAACAAGGATTCTTACTCAGGAGTGAATATTTATGCCGTGTGGGTGCAGATGCAGTCTGGATGCAGCTACAGGGGAGGACAAGTTGGTTTCTGTGGATTGTTTTTGTGGATTATTATTTATTCCTTGGAATGGAGTTGAACTCTCGGCCCATCCCGTGTCCCAGTCTTTTCCCTCCTCCTGCAGAGGGCTGGATCCTGGCCTGGGCAGGGGGGAATTCATTTAGGATGGATCGCAGGGGCAAGCAGTGAGCCAGGAATATGAAATTAGGAGAGAAAAGCTGGAATCTGACCTTGGAATTTGTGCAGTTTTCAGGTTTTTTACAGAGTGGGGTCATCAGCGGCACACAGACACCCCCAGAGATCTGGGCTGGGGAACGCTGGGCAGGGAGTGCCTCGGCCACAATGGGAAACATTTTAAAATATTTAAAATTTAAAGAACACGCCATGACTGACTTTATAAAGCACTGCCACCATTTTGGCTCCTGGAAATCTGGGAAGGGAGCTTTTTCCCAAATAACTGATGGGGGTGTTCAGCACAGGGAGGGAGGGAGACAGCACAAATATCCAAGTTTTAGGAACAGTTAAAGCTCTTCAGGAAAACTCCAGCGCTGCCCTCTGAGCAACCCGAGCGTGCTCTGAACCAGAAAAGGTCCCTTGGGATCCTGGAGCTGCCCTGAGGATTCAATTCCCTGCAGCTCCCGGATAAAGGGGCTCCCAGGACCAGCTCAGGGATCTCCCACTGCTCCCACCCTTGCTCCACATCCCTCTGACACCTTCCTGGCGAGCTGGGAATCACCCAGCCCCGGTGAACTGGGAATTACTCCAGTCCTGGTGAACTGGGAAAGGATTAACCCAGCCCTGGTGAACTGGGAAAGGATTAACCGAGTCCTGGTGAACTGGGAATTCACCCAGTCCTGGTGAACTGGGAATTCACTCAGTCTTGATGAACTGGGAATCAACCCAGTCCTGGTGAACTGGGGAAGGATTAACCCAGTCTTGGTGAACTGGGGAAGGATTAACCCAGCCTTGGTGAACTGGGAATTCACCCAGTCCTGGTGAACTGGGGAAGGATTAACCCAGTCCTGGTGAACTGGGGAAGGATTAACCCAGTCTTGGTGAACTGGGAATTCACCCAGCCCTGGTGAACTGGGGAACGATGAACCCAGCCCTGGTGAACCGGGAATTCACCCAGCCCTGGTGAACTGGGGAACGATGAACCCAGCCCTGGTGAACCGGGAATTCACCCAACCCTGGTGAACTGGCCTGACACAGAGCAGGAGGTGAGACCCTGTGGAGGTGTCAGAGCCTGGATCACACCCTGGAGCCAGGGCCGGATTCTGCAGGATCCCAGCTCCAGCACTGGGAGAGCCACGGGAGAGGAGTCAGGAGGGAAAAGGTGTCACCGATTCTGCAGCCTCAGTTCTGCCTTGTTTATCAAAGTCAGTATTTTCCTGACTAAAAGGCACTTAGATTTAAAAAGGGAAAAACACAGGCTACAAGGCAGGGAATTAACCCCGTCCCAGCCACAGCAGGACGCGGCGTGTTTACATTTGGAGTTGCCTCCTGCAGTCAAATAAATGCCTTTTTGTGGGGAAATGATCAGCTCGATCACAGCCCCTGCCCCTCCACCCCGGACCAAGACTCTCACTTTTAACCCGCAAACATTCCTTCTCCTGCCCCCCCCCTCCCGGGAACACAGGCAAAAAGAAGAACAGTTTAGAATTTGCCCAGGCAAAACACTCGGGTCAGGTGGATTAGAGCCAGCTCAGGTTGGCAAATCCCAAGGGAGCGGCTGTTTTGTTTGGCGTTCCCGCCGGCAAATCCACACCGCAAACATTCCCTAACCCGGGGCGGGGGCGGAGGGGTCTGGAAAAGGGAGGCCGGCGGGCCGGGCAATGCTGTGTCTTTAATTTTCTTTTCGGAGGGAAGCGGAGCCTGCAGAGCCATGACAGCCTCGCTTGTTCAGCCCTTCGTGCGCGCCGGGTTTTCTCCAGTGGAGGGCACTCCGCGTACCACAAACCCCGCCAGCAGCGCCGGCGAGCTCCGGAGCATCACCGCGCTCTGGAAAGCCTCGGAATTAGACAGGAGCTGCCTCTCGGCACAGCCACAAAACGCTCCGAACCCGAGCGGCCGGAT